>CM038795.1:168931647-169159257 GCA_021764765.1 Vicia sativa | reverse complement strand
GAAAATTGAAGTGAACATAAATCTTAAGATAATCTGATGAAATTTGAAGTGAATATAAGTCTTCAGAAAATCTGATGAAATTTGAAGTGAAATCTTCAAAAATTTATGAAATTGAAGTGAATATACATCTTAAGATAATTTGATGAAATTTGAAGTGAATATAAGTCTTAAGATAATCTGATGAAATTTGAAGTGAATATAAGTCTTCCTAAAATCTGATGAAATTTGAAGTGAATATAAGTCTTCAGAAAATCTGATGAAATTTGAAGTGAATATAAGTCTTCGTGAAACTGTGAAAATGAAGTGAATATAATCTTAGATAACTGATGAAATTTGAAGTGAATATAAGTCTTCAGAAAATCATGAAATTTGAAGTGAATATAAGTCTCCAAAAATTCATGAAAATTTGAAGTGAAATATACTTCTTAAGATAATCTGATGAAATTTGAAGTGAATATAAATCTTAAGATAATTGATGAAATTTAGTAATATAAGTCTTCGTAAAAAATCGATGAAATTTGAAGTGAATATAAGTCTTCAAAATCTGATGAAATTTGAAGTGAATATCTTCAGAAAATTTATGAAAATTGAAGTGAACATATTTTCTTGATAATCTGATGAAATTTGAAGTGAATATAAGTCTTCGTAAAATCATGAAATTTGAAGTGAATATAAGTCTTCTCAAAATCAATGAAATTTGAAGTGAATATAAGTCTTCTAAAATCAAGAAATTTGAAGTGAATATAAGTCTTCAGAAAATTATGAAAATTGAAGTGAATATAAGTCTTAAGATAATCTAATGAAATTTAGTGAATATAAGTCTTTTGAAATCTGATGAAATTTGAAGTGAATATAAGTCTTCAAAAATCTTATGAAAATTGAAGTGAACATAAATCTTAAGATAACTGATGAAATTTAAGTGAACATAAATCTTATGATAATCATGAAATTTGAAGTGAATATAAGTCTTCGTAAAATCTAATGAAATTTGAAGTGAATTAAATTCTTCAGAAATTTGATGAAATTTGAAGTGAATATAAGTCTCGTAAAATCTAATGAAATTGAAGTGAATATAAGTCTCTAAAAATCTGATGAAATTGAAGTGAATATAAGTCTAAAAAAAAATTATGAAAATTGAAGTGAATATAAGTCTTCAGAAAACTGATGAAATTTGAAGTGAATATAAGTCTTCAGAAAATCTGATGAAATTTGAAGTGACTATAAGTCTTCAAAAATCTTATGAAAATTGAAGTGAACATACAACTTAAGATAACTGATGAAATTTGAAGTGAATATAAGTCTCGTAAAATCATGAAATTTGAAGTGAATATAAGTCTCAAAATATTTATGAAAATTGAAGTGAACATACATCTTAAGATAATTTGATGAAATTTGAAGTGAACATAATCTTAAGATAATCTGATGAAATTTGAAGTGAATATAAGTCTTCAGAAAATCTGATTAAATTGTGAATATAAGTCTCGAAAATCTAATGAAATTGAAGTGAATATAAGTCTTCAGAAATCTGTGAAAATTGAAGTGAACATAAATCTTAAGATAATCGATGAAATTTGAAGTGAATATAAGTCTTCAGAAATCTGATGAAATTTAATGAATATAAGTCTTCAAAAATCTTATGAAAATTGAAGTGAATATACATCTTAAGAAATCCATGAAATTTGAAGTGAATATAAATCTTAAGATAATTGATGAAATTTAGTGAATATAAGTCTTCGTAAAACTGATGAAATTTGAAGTGAATATGTCTTCGTAAAATCTGATGAAATTTGAAGTGAATATAAGTCTTCGTAAAATTTATGAAAATTGAAGTGAATATATTTCTAAGATAATCATGAAATTTGAAGTGAATATAAGTCTTCGTAAAACTGAAAATTTAGTGAATATAAGTCTTCGAAAATCTAATGAAATTTGAAGTGAATATAAGTCTCTCGAAAATCTGATGAAATTTGAAGTGAATATAAGTCTTTAAAAAATTATGAAAATTGAAGTGAACATATGTCTTAAGATAATCTATTGAAATTTGAAGTGAATATAAGTCTGCAGAAAATCTGATTAAATTTGAAGTGAATATAACTCTTCAAAAAATCTTTTGAAAATTGAAGTGAACATACATCTTAAGATAATCTGATGAAATTTTAAGTGAATATAAGTCTTTAGAAAATCTGATGAAGATTGAAGTTAATATAAATCTTCAAAAAAATTATGAAAATTGAAGTGAACATACATCTTAAGATAATTTGATGAAATTTGAAGTGATCATATATCTTAAGATAATATGATGAAATTTGAAGTGAATATAAGTCTTCAAAAAATTGATGAAATTTGAAGTGAATATAAGTCTCGTAAAATCTATGAAATTTGAAGTGAATATAAATCTTCAAAAATTTATGAAAATTGAAGTGAACATACATCTTAAGATAATTTGATGAAATTTGAAGTGAACATATATCTTAAGATAATCTGATGAAATTTGAAGTGAATATGAGTCTTCAGAAAATCTGATAAAATTGAAGAATATAAGTCTTCTAAAATCATGAAAATTGAAGTGAATATAAGTCTTCGTAAACCGTGAAAATGAAGTAAATATAAATCTTAAGATAATCTAATGAAATTTGAAGTGAATATAAGTCTTCGTAAAATCTAATGAAATTTGAAGTGAATATAAGTCTCAAAAATCTTATGAAATTGAAGTGAATACATCTTAAGATAACTGATGAAATTTGAAGTGAATATAAATCTTAAAATAACTGATGAAATTTGAAGTGAATATAAGTCTTCGTAAAACTGATGAAATTTGAAGTGAATATCTTCGTAATCTGATGAAATTTGAAGTGAATATAAGTCTTCAAAAATTTAGTGAAATTGAAGGAACATATGTTTCTAAGATAATCTCAATGAAATTTGAAGTGAATATAAGTCTTCAGAAAATCTAATGAAATTTGAAGTGAATATAAGTCTTCTAAAAATCATAACGAAATTTGAAGTGAATATAAGTCCTCTGAAAATCTGATGAAATTTTAAGTGAATATAAGTCTTTAGAAAAATTAGTGAAAATTGAAGTGAACATATGTCTTAAGATAATCTGATGAAATTTTAAGTGAATATAAGTCTTCAGAAAATCTGTTGAAATTTGAAGTAAATATAAGTCTTCAGAAAATTTGATGAAATTTGAAGTGAATATAAGTCTTCAGAAAATCTGATGAAATTTGAAGTGAATATAAGTCCTCAGAAAATTTATTGAAAATTGAAGTAAACATATGTCTTAAGATAATCTAATGAAATTTGAAGTGAATATAAGTCTTTTGAAAATATGATGAAATTTGAAGTGAATATAAGTCTTCAAAAAATCTTATGAAAATTGAAGTGAACATACATCTTAAGATAATCTGATGAAATTTGAAGTGAACATAAATCTTAAGATAATCTGATCAATTTTGAAGTGAATATAAGTTCGTAAAAATCATTGAATCAGTTGAATTAAAGTATCTGTAATTCAATGAAATTTGAAGTGAAATAAGTCTCTAAAATCGTAATGAAAGTAATATAAGTCTTCAGAAATTCTGATGAAATTTGAAATGAAAATAAGTCCTCTGAAAATCTGATGAAATTTAAAGTGAATATAAGTCTTAAGAAAAATTAGTGAAAATTGAAGTGAATATAAGTCTTCAAAAAACTGATGAAATTTGAAGTGAATATAAGTCTTTAGAAAATCATGAAATTTGAAGTGAATAAGTCGAAAATCTTATGAAAATTGAAGTGAATATAATCTTAAGATAATCGATGAAATTTAGTGAATATAAGTCTCGTAAAATCAAGAAATTTGAAGGAATATAATTCAAAAAAATTTATGAAAATTGAAGTGAATATACATCTTAAGATAATTTGATGAAATTTGAAGTGAATATAATCTTAAGATAATCAATGAAATTGAAGTGAATATAAGTCTTCGTAAAATCATGAAATTTGAAGTGAATATAAGTCTTCAAAACTGTGAATATTGAAGTGAACATAATCTTAGATAATCTGATGAAATTTGAAGTGAATAAATCTTCGTAAAACTGATGAAATTTGAAGTGAATATAAGTCTCAAAAATCTTATGAAAATTAAGGAACATACATCTTAAGATAATCTAATGAAATTTGAAGTGAATATAAATCTTAAGATAATTTGATGAAATTTGAAGTGAATATATCTTCAAAAATTATGAAATTTGAAGTGAATATAAGTCTTCAGAAATTTAGTGAAAATTGAAGTGAATATAAATCTTAAGATAATCCGATGAAATTTGAATGAAATAAGTCTTCGTAAAATCGATAAAATTGAAGTGAATATAAGTCTTCCGAAAATCTAATGAAATTTGAAGTGAATAAGTCCTCTGAAAATCTAATGAAATTTGAAGTGAATATAAGTTCGAAAATTAGTGAAAATTGAAGTGAATATGTCTTAAGATAATCATGAAATTGAAGTGAATATAAGTCTCTTAAAACTGATGAAATTTGGTGAATATAAGTCTTCAAAAATCTTATGAAATTGAAGTGAATATACATCTTAAGATAATCTGATGAAATTTGAAGTGAATATAAGTCTCTTGTAAAATTTATGAAAATGAAGTAAACATATGTCTTAAGATAATCTAATGAAATTTGAAGTGAATAAAGTCTTTTGAAAATCAAGAAATTTGAAGTGAATATAAGTCTTCAAAAAATCTATGAAAATTGAAGTGAACATATCTTAAGATAATCTTATGAAATTTGAAGTGAATAAACTTAAGATAACTGATGAAATTTGAAGTGAATATAAGTCTTCGTAAAATCATGAAATTTGAAGTGAATAAGTCTTCTTAAATTTCGATGAAATTTGAAGTGAATATAAGTCTCGTAAAATCTAATGAAATTTGAAGTGAATATAAGTCCTCTGAAAATCTGATGAATTGAAGTGAATATAAGTCTTCGTAAAAATTAATGAAATTGAAGTGAATATAAGTCTCGTAAACCTGATGAAATTTGAAGTGAATATAAGTCTTCAAAAATCTTATGAAAATTGAAGTGAATATACATCTTAAGATAACTGATGAAATTTGAAGTGAATATAAATCTTAAGATAATCTGATGAAATTTGAAGTGAATATAACTTCAGAAAACTGATGAAATTTGAAGTGAATATAAGTCTTTAGAAAATCAATGAAATTTGAAGTGAATATAAGTCTTCGTAAATGATGAAATTAGTGAATATTTCTTAAGATAACTGATGAAATTTGAAGTGAATATAAGTCTTCAGAAAATCTGATGAAATTTGAAGTGAATATAAGTCTCTGAAAATCTAATGAAATTTGAAGTGAATATAAGTCTTCGAAAACTGATGAAATTTGAAGTGAATATAAGTCTTCTAAAAATTAGTGAAAATTGAAGTGAATATGTCTAAGATAATCTAATGAAATTTGAAGTGAATATAAGTCTGAGAAAATCGATGAAATTTGAAGTGAATATAAGTCTTCAAAAATCTTTTGAAAATTGAAGTGAACATACATCTTAAGATAATCTGATGAAATTTAAGTGAATATAAGTCTTCCTAAAACTGGATAAGTTTGGGTTAATATAAATTGAAGAACTTATGTCTTAAGATAATCTGATGAAATTTATGAATATAAGTCTTCGTAAAAATTTGATGAAATTTGAAGTGAATATAAGTCTTCGAAAATTTGATGAAATTTGAAGTGAATATAAGTCTTCCAAAACTGATGAAATTTGAAGTGAATATAAGTCCTCGTAAATTTATGAAAATTGAAGTGAACATAAGTCTTAAGATAATCTAATGAAATTTGAAGTGAATATAAGTCTTGAAAATCTGATGAAATTTGAAGTGAATATAAGTCTCGCAAAAATCTTATGAAAATTGAAGAACATACATCTTAAGATAATCTATGAAATTGAAGTGAAAATAAATCTAAGATAACTGATGAAATTTGAAGTGAATAAAAGTCTTCAGAAAATCTGATGGAATTTGAAGTGAATTAAAGTCTTCATAAATTTGATGAAATTTGAAGTGAATATAAGTCTTTAGAAAATAAGAATGGAATTTGAAGTGAATATAAGTCTTCAGAAATTCTGATGAAATTTGAAATGAATATAAGTCCTCTGAAAATCTGATGACATTTGAAGTGAATATAAGTCTTCAGAAAAATTAGTGAAAATTGAAGTGAATATAAGTCTTCAGAAAAATGATGAAATTTGAAGTGAATATAAGTCTTCTGAAAATCTGATGAAATTTGAAGTGAATATAAGTCTTCAAAAAATCTTATGAAAATTGAAGTGAACATACTACTTAAGATAATCTGATGAAATATTAAGTGAATATAAGTCTTCAGAAAATCTGATGAAGTTTGAAGTGAATATAAATCTTCAAAAAAATTTATGAAAATTGAAGTGAACATACATCTTAAGATAATTTGATGAAATTTGAAGTGAAATATATCTTAAGATAATCTGATGAAATTTGAAGTGAATAAGTCTTAGAAAATCCGATGAAATTTGTGAATATAAGTCTTTAAAATCTGATGAAATTTGAAGTGAATATAAGTCTTCGTAAACTGATGAAATTTGAAGTGAATATAAATCTTCAAAATATTTATGAAATTGAAGTGAATACATCTTAAGATAATTTGATGAAATTTGAAGTGAAATATATCTTAAGATAATCTGGGGAAATTTGAAGTGAATATCAGTCTTCAGAAAATCTGATTAAATTTGTAGTGAATATAAGTCTTCAGAAAATATGATGAAAATTGAAGTGTATATAAGTCTTCAGAAAATCTAGTGAAAATTGAAGTGAACATAAATCTTTAGATAATCTGATGAAATTTGAAGTTAATATAATAAGTCTTCAGAAATCTAATGAAATTTGAAGTGAATATAAGTCTTCAAAAAATCTTATGAAGATTGACGTGAACATACATCTTAAGATAATCTGATGAAATATTAAGTGAATATAAGTCTTCTGAAAATCTGATGAAATTTGAAGTGAATATAAGTCTTCTGAAAATCAGAATGAAATTTGAAGTGACTATAAGTCCGCTGAAAATCTGATGAAATATTAAGTGAATATAAGTCTTCAGAAAAATTAGTGAAAATTGAAGTGAACTTATGTCTTAAGATAATCCGATGAATTTCTAAGTGAATATAAGTCTTCAGAAAATTTGATGAAATTTGAAGTGAATATAAGTCTTCAGAAAATTTGATGAAATTTGAAGTGAATATAAGTCTTCAAAAAATCTGATGAAATTTGAAATGAATATAAGTCCTCAGAAAATTTACTGAAAATTGAAGTAAACATATGTCTTAAGATAATCTAATGAAAATTGAAGTGAATATAAGTCTTTTGAAAATGTGATGAAATTTGAAGTGAATATAAGTCTGCAAAAAATCTTATGAAAATTGAAGTGAACATACATCTAAAGATAATCTGATGAAATTTGAAGTGAAAATAAATCTTAAGATAATCTGATGAAATTTGAAGTGAATATAAGTCTTCAGAAAATCTGATGAAGTTTGAAGTGAATATAAATCTTCAAAAATTTATGAAAATTGAAGTGAACATACATCTTAAGATAATTTGATGAAATTTGAAGTGAACATATATCTTAAGATAATCTGATGAAATTTGAAGTGAATATGAGTCTTCAGAAAATCTGATTAAATTTGTAGTGAATATAAGTCTTCGTAAATCATGAAATTGAAGTGAATATAAGTCTCTAAAACTGTGAATATTGAAGTGAACATAAATCTTTAGATAATCTGATGAAATTTGAAGTTAATATAAGTCTTCAGAAAATCTGATGAAATTTGAAGTGAATATAAGTCTTCAAAAAATCTTATGAAAATTAACGTGAACATACATCTTAAGATAATCTGATGAAATTTGAAGTGAACATAAATCTTAAGATAATTTGATAAAATTTGAAGTGAATATAAGTCTTCAGAAAACTGATGAAATTTGAAGTGAATATAAGTCTTCAGAAAATCTGATGAAATTTGAAGTGAATATAAGTTTTCAGAAAATTTAGTGAAAATTGAAGTGAACATATTTCTTAAACTAATCTGATAAAATTTGATGTGAATATAAGTCTTCAGAAAATCTGATGAAATTTGAAGTGAATATAACTCTTCTGAAAGTCAGAATGAAATTTGAAGTGAATATAAGTCCTCTGAAAATCTGATGAAATTTGAAGTGAATATAAGTCTTCAAAAAAATTAGTGAAAATTGAAGTGAACATATGTCTTAAGATAATCTGATGAAATTTGAAGTGAATATAAGTCTTCAGAAAATCTGATGAAATTTGAAGTGAATATAAGTCTTCAAAAAATCTTATGAAAATTGAAGTGAACATACATCTTAAGATAATCTGATGAAATTTTAAGTGAATATAAGTCTTCAGAAAATTTATTGAAAATTGAAGTAAACATATGTCTTAAGATAATCTAATGAAATTTGAAGTGAATATAAGTCTTCAAAAAATCTAATGAAAATTGAAGTGAACATACATCTTAAGATAATCTGATGAAATTTAAGTGAACATAAATCTTAAGATAATCTGATCAAATTTGAAGTGAATATAAGTCTTCAGAAAATCTGATGGAATTTGAAGTGAATTAAAGTCTTCAGAAATTCTGATGAAATTTGACGTGAATATAAGTCTTCAGAAAATCAGAATGAAATTTGAAGTGAATATAAGTCCTCTGAAAATCTAATGAAATTTGAAGTGATTATAAGTCTTCAAAAAAATTAGTGAAAATTGAAGTGAATATAAGTCTTCAGAAAACTGATGAAATTTGAAGTGAATATAAGTCTTCAGAAAAATTAGTGAAATTTGAAGTGAATATAAGTCTTCAAAAAATCTTATGATAATTGAAGTGAACATGCAACTTAAGATAATCTGATGAAATTTGAAGTGAATATAAGTCTTCATAAAATCAGATGAAGGTTGAAGTGAATATAAGTCTTCAGAAAATCTGATTAAATTTGTAGTGAATATAAGTCTTAAAATCTGATGAAATTTGAAGTGTATATAAGTCTTCAGAAAATCTGGTGAAAATTGAAGTGAACATATGTCTTTAGATAATCTGATGAAATTTGAAGTTAATATAACTCTTCAGAAAAACTGTTGAAATTTGAAGTGAATATAAGTCTTCAAAAAATATTATGCAAATTGAAGTGAACATATATCTTAAGATAATCTGATGAAATTTTAAGTGAACATAAATCTTAAGATAATCTGATGAAATTTGAAGTGAATATAAGTCTTAAGAAAACTGATGAAATTTGAAGTGTATATAAGTCTTCAGAAAATCTGGTGAATATTGAAGTGAACATAAATCTTTAGATAATCTGATGAAATTTGAAGTTAATTTAATAAGTCTTCAGAAAATCTAATGAAATTTGAAGTGAATATAAGTCTTCAAAAAATCTTATTAAAATTGACGTGAACTTACATCTTAAGATAATCTGATGAAATATTAAGTGAACATACATCGTAAGATAATCTGATGAAATTTGAAATGAATGTAAGTCTTCAGAAAACTGATGAAATTTGAAGTTAATATAAGTCTTCAGAAAATCTGATGAAATTTGAAGTGAATATAAGTCTTTAGAAAATTTAGTGAAAATTGAAGTGAACATATTTCTTAAGATAATCTGATGAAATTTGAAGTGAATATAAGTCTTCAGAAAATCTGGTGAAATTTGAAGTAAATATAAGTCTTCTGAAAATCAGAATGAAATTTGAAGTGAATATAAGTCTCTCGAAAACTGATGAAATTTGAAGTGAATATAAGTCTTCAGAAAAATTAGTGAAAATTGAAGTGAACATAAGTCTTAAGATAATCTGATGAAATTTGAAGTGAATATAAGTCTTCAAAAAATCTGATGAAATTTGAAGTGAATATAAGTCTTCAAAAAATCTTGTGAAAATTGAAGTGAACATACATCTTAAGATAATCTGATGAAATTTTAAGTGAATATAAGTCTTCAGAAAATCTGATGAAATTTGAAGTTAATATAAATCTTTAAAAAAATTTATGAAAATTAAAGTGACCATACATCTTAAGATAATTTGATGAAATTTGAAGTGAACATATATCTTAAGATAATCTGATGAAATTTGAAGTGAATATAAGTCTTCAGAAAATCTGATTAAATTTGTAGTGAATATAAGTGTTCAGAAAATCTGATGAAATTTGAAGTGTATATAAGTCTTCAGAAAATCTGGTGAAAATTTTAGTGAACATAAATCTTTAGATAATTTGATGAAATTTGAAGTTAATATAAGTCTTCAGAAAATCTGATGAAATTTGAAGTGAACATACATCTTAAGAAAATCTGATGAAATTTGAAGTGAATGTAAGTCGTCAGAAAACGGATGAAATTTGAAGTGAATATAAGTCTTCTAAAATCTGATGAAATTTGAAGTGAATATAAGTCTTCTAAAAATTTAGTGAAATTGAAGTGAATATATCAAGATAATCGATGAAATTTGAAGTGAATATAAGTCTTCGAAAATCTGATGAAATTTGAAGTGAATATAAGTCTTCGTAAAACTGATTAAATTTGAAGTGAATATAAGTCTTCGTAAAATCGATGAAATTTGAAGTGAATATAAGTCTTCGTAAAATCTGGTGAAAATTGAAGTGAACATAAGTCTTTAGATAATGATGAAATTTGAGTTAATATAAGTCTTCAAAAACTGTAAAATTTGAAGTGAATATAAGTCTTCAAAAATATTATGAAAATTGAAGTGAATACATCTTAAGATAATCCATGAAATTTGAAGTGAATATAAATCTTAAGATAATCTGATGAAATTTTAAGTGAATATATGTCTTCAGAAAACTGATGAAATTTGAAGTGAATATAAGTCTTCAGAAAATCTGATGAAATTTGAAGTGAATATAAGTCTTCAGAAAATTTGGTGAAAATTGAAGTGAACATATGTCTTAAGATAATCTGATGAAATTTGAAGGGAATATAAGTCTTCAGAAAATCTGATGAAATTTGAAGTGAATATAAGTCTTCTGAAAATCAGCATGAAATTTGAAGTGAATATAACTCCTCTGAAAATCTGATGAAATTTGAAGTGAATATAAGTCTTCAAAAAAATTAGTGAAAATTGAAGTGAACAAATGTCTGAAGATAATCTGATGAAATTTGAAGTGAATATAAGTCTTCATAAAATCTGATGAAATTTGAAATGAATCTAAGTCTTCAGAAAATCTGATGAAATTTGAAGTGAATATAAGTCTTCAGAAAATCTGATGAAATTTGAAGTGAATATAAGTCTTCAGAAAATTTATTGAAAATTGAAGTAAACATATGTCTTAAGATAATCTAATGAAATTTGAAGTGAATATAAGTCTTTTGAAAATCTGATGAAATTTGAAGTGAATATAAGTCTTCAAAAAATCTTATGAAAATTGAAGTGAACATACATCTTAAGATAATCTGATGAAATTTGAAGTGAACATAAATCTTAAGATAATCTGATCAAATTTGAAGTGAATATAAGTCTTCAGAAAATCTGATGGAATTTGAAGTGAATTAAAGTCTTCAGAAATTTTGATGAAATTTGAAGTGAATATAAGTCCTCTGAAAATCTGATGAAATTTGAAGTGAATATAAGTCTTCAGAAAAATTAGTGAAAATTGAAGTGAATATAAGTCTTCAGAAAACTGATGAAATTTGAAGTGAATATAAGTCTTCAGAAAATCTGATGAAATTTGAAGTGAATATAAGTCTTCAAAAAATCTTATGAAAATTGAAGTGAACATACAACTTAAGATAATCTGATGAAATTTTAAGTGAATATAAGTCTTCAGAAAATCTGATGAAGTTTGAAGTGAATATAAATCTTCAAAAAAATTATGAAAATTGAAGTGAACATACATCTTAAGATAATTTGATGAAATTTGAAGTGAACATATATCTTAAGATAATCTGATGAAATTTGAAGTGAATATGAGTCTTCAGAAAATCTGATTAAATTTGTCGTGAATATAAGTCTTCAGAAAATCTGATGAAAGTTGAAGTGTATATAAGTCTTCAGAAAATCTGGTGAAAATTGAAGTGAACATAAATCTTTAGATAATCTGATGAAATTTGAAGTTAATATAAGTCTTCAGAAAATCTGATGAAATTTGAAGTGAATATAAGTCTTCAAAAATCTTATGAAAATTGAAGTGAACATACATCTTAAGATAATCTGATGAAATTTGAAGTGAACATAAATCTTAAGATAATCTGATGAAATTTGAAGTGAATATAAGTCTTCAGAAAATCTGATGAAATTTGAAGTGAATATAAGTCTTCAAAAATCTGTTGAAATTTGAAGTGAATATAAGTCTTCAGAAAATTTAGTGAAAATTGAAGTGAACATATTTCTTAAGATAATCTGATGAAATTTGAAGTGAATATAAGTCTTCAGAAAATCTGATGAAATTTGAAGTGAATATAAGTCTTCTGAAAATCAGAATGAAATTTGAAGTGAATATAAGTCCTCTGAAAATCTGATGAAATTTGAAGTGAATATAAGTCTTCAGAAAAATTAGTGAAAATTGAAGTGAACATAAGTCTTAAGATAATCTGATGAAATTTGAAGTGAATATAAGTCTTCAGAAAATCTGATGAAATTTGAAGTGAATATAAGTCTTCAAAAAATCTTATGAAAATTGAAGTGAACATACATCTTAAGATAATCTGATGAAATTTTAAGTGAATATAAGTCTTCAGAAAATCTGATGAAGTTTGAAGTGAATATAAATCTTCAAAAATTTATGAAAATTAAAGTGAACATACATCTTAAGATAATTTGATGAAATTTGAAGTGAACATATATCTTAAGATAATCTGATGAAATTTGAAGTGAATATAAGTCTTCAGAAAATCTGATTAAATTTGTAGTGAATATAAGTCTTCAGAAAATCTGATGAAATTTGAAGTGAATATAAGTCTTCAAAATCTGGTGAAAATTGAAGTGAACATAAAGATTTAGATAATCTGATGAAATTTGAAGTTAATATAAGTCTTCAGAAAATCTGATGAAATTTGAAGTGAATATAAGTCTTCAAAAAATCTTATGAAAATTGAAGTGAACATACATCTTAAGATAATCTGATGAAATTTGAAGTGAATATAAGTCTTTAGAAAACTGATGAAATTTTAAGTGAATATAAGTCTTCAGAAAATCTGATAAAATTTGAAGTGAATATAAGTCTTCAGAAAATATAGTGAAAATTAAGGTGAACATATGTCTTAAGATAATCTGATGAAATTTGAAGTGAATATAAGTCTTCAGAATATCTGATGAAATTTGAAGTGAATATATGTCTTCTGAAAATCATAATGAAATTTGAAGTGAATATAAGTCCTCTGAAAATCTGATGAAATTTGAAGTGAATATAAGTCTTCAAAAAATTAGTGAAAATTGAAGTGAACATATGTCTTAAGATAATCTGATGAAATTTGAAGTGAATATAAGTCTTCAGAAAATCTGATGAAATTTGAAGTGAATATAAGTCTTCAGAAAATCTGATGAAATTTGAAGTGAATATAACTCTTCAGAAAATCTGATGAAATTTGAAGTGAAGATAAGTCTTCAGAAAATTTATTGAAAATTGAAGTAAAGATATGTCTTAAGATAATCTAATGAAATTTGAAGTGAATATAAGTCTTTTGAAAATCTGATGAAATTTGAAGTGAATGTAACTCTTTAAAAAATCTTATGAAAATTGAAGTGAACATACATCTTAAGATAATCTGATGAAATTAGAAGTGAACATAAATCTTAAGATAATCTGATCAAATTTGAAGTGAACATACATCTTAAGATAATCTGATGGAATTAGGAGTGAACATAAATCTTAAGATAATCTGATGAAATTTGAAGTGAATATAAGTCTTCAGAAAATCAGAATTATTTGAAGTGGATATAAGTCCTCTGAAAATCTGATGAAATATGAAGTGAATATAAGTATTCAGAAAAATTAGTGAAAATTAAAGTGAATATAATAAGTCTTTAGAAAACCGATGGAATTTGAAGTGAATATAAGTCTTCAGAAAATCTGATGAAATTTGAAGTGAATATAAGTCTTCAAAAAATCTTATCAAAATTGAAGTGAACATACAACTTAAGATAATCTGATGAAATTTTAAGTGAATATAAGTCTGCAGAATATCTGATGAAGCTTGAAGTGAATATAAATCTTCAAAAAAATTTATGAAAATTGAAGTGAACATACATCTCAAGATAATTTGATGAAATTTGAAGTGAACATATATCTTAAGATAATCTGATGAAATTTGAAGTGAATATGAGTCTTCAGAAAATTTGATTAAATTTGTAGTGAATATAAGTCTTCAGAAAATCTGATGAAAGTTAAAGTGTATTTAAGTCTTCAGAAAATCGGGTGAAAATTGAAGTGAACATAAATCTTTAGATAATCTATTGAAATTTGAAGTTAATATGAGTCTTCAGAAAATCGGATGAAATTTGAAGTGAATATAAGTCTTCAAAAAATCTTATGAAAATTGACGTGAACATACATCTTAAGATAATTTGATGAAATTTGAAGTGAACATAAATATTAAGATAATTTGATGAAATTTGAAGTGAATATAAGTCTTCAGAAAACTGATGAAATTTGAAGTGAATATAAGTCTTCAGAAAATCTGATTAAATTTGTAGTGAATATAAGTCTTCAGAAAATCTGATGAAATTTGAAGAGTAAATAAGTCTTCCGAAAATCTGGTGAAATTGAAGTGAACATAAATCTTTAGATAATCTGATGAAATTTGAAGTTAATATAAGTCTTCAGAAAATCTGATGAAATTTGAAGTGAATATAAGACTTTAAAAAATCTTATGAAAATTGAAGTGAACATACATTGTAAGATAATCTGATGAAATTTGTAGTGAACATAAACCTTAAGATAATCTGATGAAATTTAAAGTGAATATAAGTATTCAGAAAACTGATGAAATTTGAAGTGAATATAAGTCTTCAGAAAATTTGATGAAATTTAAAGTGAATATAAGTCTTCAGGAAATTTAGTGAAAATTGAAGTGAACATATGTCTTAAGATAATCTTATGAAATTTGATGTGAATATAAGTCTTAAGAACAATTTGATGAAATTTGAAGTGAATATAAGTCTTCAAATAATCTAGTGAAAATTGAAGTGAACATATGTCTTAAGATAATCTGATGAAATTTGAAGTGAATATAAGTCTTCAGAAAATCTGATGAACTTTTAAATGAATATAAGTCTTCAAAATATCTTATGAAAATTGAAGTGAACATACATCCTAACATAATCTGATGAAAATTAAAGTGAAGATAAATCTTAAGATAATCTGATCAAATTTGAAGTGAATATAAGTCTTTAGAAAATCTGATGAAATTTGAAGTGAATATAAGTCTTCAGAAAATCTGATGAAATTTGAAGTGTAAATAAGTCTTCAGAAAATCTGGTGAAAATTGAAGTGAACATAAATCTTTAGATAATTTGATGAAATTTGAAGTAAATATAAGTGTTCAAAAAATCTGATGAAATTTGAATTGAATATAAGTCTTCAAAAAATCTTATGAAAATTGAAGTGAACGTACATCTTAAGATAATCTGATGAAATTTGAAGTGAACATAAATCTTAAGAAAATCTGATGAAATTTGAAGTGAATATAAGTCTTCAAAAAATCTTATGAAAATTGACGTGAACATACATCTTAAGATAATCTGATGAAATTTGAAGTGAACATAAATATTAAGATAATTTGATGAAATTTGAAGTGAATATAAGTCTTCAGAAAACTGATGAAATTTGAAGTGAATATAAGTCTTCAGAAAATCTGATTAAATTTGTAGTGAATATAAGTCTTCAGAAAATCTGATGAAATTTGAAGAGTAAATAAGTCTTCCGGAAATTTGATGAAATTTAAAGTGAATATAAGTCTTCAGGAAATTTAGTGAAAATTGAAGTGAACATATGTCTTAAGATAATCTTATGAAATTTGAAGTGAATATAAGTCTTAAGAACAATTTGATGAAATTTGAAGTGAACATAAATCTTAAGATAATCTGATGAAATTTAAAGTGAATATAAGTATTCCGAAAACTGATGAAATTTGAAGTGAATATAAGTCTTCAGAAAATTTGATGAAATATAAAATGAATATAAGTCTTCAGTAAATTTAGTGATAATTGAAGTGAACATATGTCTTAAGATAATCTTATGAAATTTGAAGTGAATATAAGTCTTAAGAACAATTTGATGAAATTTGAAGTGAATATAAGTCTTCAAATAATCTAGTGAAAATTGAAGTGAACATATGTCTTAAGATAATCTGATGAAATTTGAAGTGAATATAAGTCTTCAGAAAATCTGATGAACTTTTAAGTGCATATAAGTCTTCAAAAAATCTTATGAAAATTGAAGTGAACATACATCCTAACATAATCTGATGAAAATTAAAGTGAAGATAAATCTTAAGATAATCTGATCAAATTTGAAGTGAATATAAGTCTTTAGAAAATCTGATGAAATTTGAAGTGAATATAAGTCTTCAGAAAATCTGATGAAATTTGAAGTGTAAATAAGTCTTCAGAAAATCTGGTGAAAATTGAAGTGAACATAAATCTTTAGATAATTTGATGAAATTTGAAGTAAATATAAGTCTTCAAAAAATCTGATGAAATTTGAATTGAATATAAGTCTTCAAAAAATCTTATGAAAATTGAAGTGTACTTAAATCTTAAGATAATCTGATGAAATTTGAAGTGAACATAAATCTAAAGACAATCTGATGAAATTTGAAGTGAATATAAGTCTTCAGAAAATCTGATGAAATTTGAAGTGAATATAAGTCTTTAGAAAATTTATTGAAAATTGAAGTAAACATATGTGTTAAGATAATCTGATGAAATTTGAAGTGAGTATCAGTCTTTTGAAAATCTGATGAAATTTGAAGTGAATATAAGTCTTTAAAAAATCTTATGAAAATTGAAGTGAACATACATCTTAAGATAATCAGATGAAATTTTAAGTGAACATAAATCTTAAGATAATCTGATCAAATTTGATGTGAATATAATTCTTCAGAAAATCTGATGGAATTTGAAGTGAATTAAAGTCTTCAGAAATTCTGATGAAAATTGAAGTGATTATAAGTCTTCAAAAAATCCAAAGAAATTTGAAGGAAATAAAAATCATCAAAAAATCTGATGAAATTTGAAGTGAATATCAATCTTCAAAAAATCTTATGAAAATTGAAGTGAACATACATCTTAAGATAATATGATGAAATTTGAAGTGAACATAAATCTTAAGATAATCTGATGAAATTTGAAGTGAATATAAGTCTTTGAAAAATTTGATGAAATTTGAAGCGAATATAAGTCTTTAGAAAATCTGGTGAAAATTGAAGGGAACATAAGTCTTAAGATAATTTGATGAAATTGGAAGTAAATATAAGTCTTCAAAAAATCTGATGAAATTTGAATTGAATATAAGTCTTCAAAAAATCTTATGAAAACTGAAGTGAACATACATCTTAAGATAATTTGATGAAATTTGAAGTGAACATAAATCTTAAGATAATCTGATGAAATTTGAAGTGAATATAAGTCTTCAGAAAACTGATGAAATTTGAAGTGAATATAAGTCTTCAAAAAATCAGATGAAATTTGAAGTGAATATAAATCTTCAGAAAATTTAGTGCAAATTGAAGTGAACATATGTCTTAAGATAATCTGATGAAATTTCAAGTGAATATAAGTCTTCAGAAAATCTGATGAAATTCAGAGTGAATATAAGTCTTCGAAAAATCTTATGAAAATTGAAGTGAACATACATCTTAAGATAATCTTATGAAATTTGAAGTGAATATAAGTCTTCAGAAAATCTGATGAAGTTTGAAGTGAATATAAGTGTTAAAAAAATCTTATGAAAATTGAAGTGAACATACATCTTAAGATATACCTTTGATAGGTTTTGAGTTCGGGGGGTAAGTTATGAAAAGGGAAGGTGTTAGCACCCTTTTCATCTGTAGTTATCTATGGGCTCTTAATTGCTTAGCTCACTTTTGAAAACTTGCTTTTATGTGTGTGTGATTTGTTTGAAAATATTTTGAGATGCCAATGGAAGGATAACTTGGTAATAACTCTTGTATCAGTCCCCAAGAATGTTTACAGAGTGTTTTTGTGGGCTTTATGCCAATTTGAATGAGCGAAGATGTTGTTTTTGTGTTGTGTTGTTTTATTGTCGAGTCACATACATTTCATAAGCGATGATGGCTTTTATGCCAAGCGATGATGGCTTTTATGCCGAGCGAAGATCGGCTTTATGCCAAGTGTCCCTAATTACGGACAAAGCGATGGGTACCACATGCATAACATAGTCGTGTCTCATGGAGTCGGTTATGTTTATGTTTGAGTTTTTTGGCGTTGGGTTTTTGTCGATTGATGGATGATAATAAATTGCGATGATATATGATGTGATGATGTTTGTGATGATATTGTGATGATGGGCTTATTGCCAAAAGCGAAGATGGGCTTTATGCCAAAAGCGAAGATGGGCTTTAGCCAATTTGTGATGATTTGTTATGTTTCTTATATTACTAGCATTATTTAATGTTGTTGGTTTATGTTGTTGTTTAAGACTACCGTGTTAATTAGTGATGTATTAGCTCGTGACGATTTCGTGGTGATGGAGGGTTATGTGTTGTTGCGACGTTTTATGCCGATGAGGTTATGGTGTTATAGTGTAGATTATACACATTAGGATGACGAGTATAGTAAGTGAGTTTTGATTATGTGTTGGAATTACACTTGTTAATCTATACCCTTTATAATTCCGAAACTATATATATATATATATATATATATATATATATATATATATATATATATATTTATCATGCTTTTAATTATATGTTTTGGAGTATCTCACCCTTTACTTGTTTCACCGTTACCTATATATTGGTAACGTGCAGGTTACGAAGATGGAGTTTATAGCTGCTGTTAGTCGTGTCGGTGGCGCTCTGATACGTAGCACTCGAGGGGAATATTTATGTCGTCATTGTTGTTGTTCTTTTGTTGCTTTCCTTTTGTAAAGAAGAATCATACTTTATGAAAATATTATTGGTTAAGGAAGTTTAATAAAGAAGATATTTTGATTTTTATGAATCACCTTATGTTTTCCGTCGAGGCTATGTATCTGAAATTTACACTTTAAAGTAAACCGTTTTAAGTGAGTTGTTTTGATGGTGTGACGCCTCAGTAGTTAATTTATGAAATTTTAAATTACTCTGATTTTTACATATTAAACTTTGGGTAGAATTGGGGTGTTACAGTTAGGGATAGTGTTATCCATATCATTAGTTGGTAGGTATCCCTATCAATTGGATGTGAAGGGACAGGCGTAGGGTCACCGTATGGTCATTGAAGGCAACATGTAAGGATACCTTAGCAATTGTGTCGAATGGACTATCATCATTTATCCGTAGGCAATGATCGAGGGACAAGATCATGTTCGTAGGCAACAATCAAGGGACTATGATCTTTATGACGATTTTAACCGAGGGTCTTTGCTAATGGTATCCATATGTTCGAGGGATATGACCATGTTTATAAGGCAACAAGAAAAGCTATCCTAGAGGTGCAAATTGAGAGTGATTGATTCAGTTATATTATCTTTGGAATTAGGGTTGTATAAGTTGATTTTAGTCTTTGTAATACACGACTAATTACTATACACTTATACATTCAAGCATAATGGTTATAAGTGCGGAAAGTAAAAGTGCAGAAAATTAAATCCTAAGTTATTACATCCCATGAGCAATTACATAATTAGAAAAAATGCGAGAAAAGATAAATCTACGCTATTACAAAATAACTGTGCGACCTATACATCCGTTTCTAGAATTTAAAGGTAACAAAAATAGAAAATAATAATGAGAAAATATTTAAACGAATCTCAAAATATCCTAATATCCTAAGTATTTAAAAAATATATATTTTTCATTTTTAATATTGATTTTAATAGGAAAGAAATAAATTCAAATTAATTACAAATTAATTATGAAAATAATATTAAACTTATTAAAAATAAAGATAATTTCATGTCAAAAATTAAATAATTAATTAATTAACCTAACACTAAAATAAAAATATTTTTTATGATTTTATAAAATAAATAAAAGAATTTTTGAAAAGAAATTAAATTAAAAGAGAATTTTAGAAAGAAAAATAGAAAGAAAACAAGTGTTAAAAAATAGGGATGGGGCTGCCCGGGCTTGAACTTGTGCCTTTGAGGTTGCAATGTTAAAATCTTACCACTAGGCCATGTGCCTATGATGTTATCATGTTGATTATGGGTAAATATATGTGATACTTGCATAAATCTGGAAAATATGAAGAAAAAAAAGTTGCAAAAAGCCAAGATCGAACCCACGCCCTAGTAGACCAAAGCCTTATGCGTGCAGGTCTTGCCACTAGGGTGGTTATACATCCATTAACTTATACACATTCATAAATATATAATATAACACAATTTCCAGAAATCCAAATTAAAATAAAAACGTGTCAGAGTGGGACCCCTATATTTGAATGAACCAATCAAGACACGCCACGCCTGGTCAAAAGTCAGAGAGACTAGAGAAATGCTGAAGCCCTAACTTCGGTCGTCTTCTCCGGTTAGTTGTTTTTCTAACTTGCAAAAATAGCCAGAATTAATTCAAAAGAGTGCCTTACCCCCCTAATTCGACCACTGTGAATCCAATGGTAGTGCTAGTTTTAAGTGAAACTGCCTGTAAAGTGAGATAAGAAGCTTCTCGTTCATGATGTCCTAACAAAGGCATCGATCGATTCTGACATCAAACCTTGCAAACGATGGTTCTAAAACATTATAAACATCAATATGAGCAAGTATCTGGAAATAGAATCATATAATAATACATGAATTATGAGTTTGAATTTTGAGATTGTTATCCAACTGGTGCAACTTGAAGGAGGCGTTCTGGTGTGCTTTGAGCCTGAGTATGGATGTGGAGCGACTCCTGGGACCTTCAGGAATGTGATGGAATGCTTGGAATGTATTGATAAATGCTGGAGACAAGGGTTTGCTCGTGCCCTAGTTCTTGAAAATTTTGAGAGTTTTTAGGATTTGTGAGAGGCAGCATTCGTGTTCCTAGCTGATGGATGTTGTTGTTTACTTTTAGGGGAGTGATTTAGGTCAATAAATATGAATCAAATCTTTGGAATTGAGTGTGAATATTTTATTGGTAATTTGTCTTAAAATTTTATTTTTTTGCTCAATCATGTATCAATACTTTCATGCGTTTTTGCCAGCTATGTAGGAGTTGTTTGGACCTCAAGTAACTCAGATTTAAAGCCTTACATGCTTTATACATTAATCTTGTATTTTATTTTATTTAATTTGAATTTAAATGAATAAAATAATAAATAAATAGAATAAAAATTAAGATATTGCATGGATGGGTTTAGAGGTCTTTGATGATGTTATAAACACATCCCAAACCTTAAAATATAGGCCCATTGGTATAAAAAAATTAAGATTGCTCAAATTTCACTTCATGCATTTTCTCAAAATTTCCAAACTTGCACCAATCATATCTTGCTCAATTCTCAATGTATGAGGGTGGTCTTTGACTTTTTAGAAAGCTTAAGATGTCCTCTAAAACCTCTCTTTGGTTTTTTTTTTCATTTGAAGCTTCCAAGTTCATGTAAGCTTCTTTGAGAAAAAGATGAATTTTTGTTGACTTTTGAAAGAACCTATAATGTCTTGGCCCATATCTCACAAATGAAGCATTTTTGGACTTAAGCTAAGAGAGACAAAGTTATAAAGAATTGAATTTCCTTCAATATAGGATTTGGTTGAGGAACTTTTAATAAAGTATATGAATTTTATGCTTGGTCAAAGTTCAGTTGACTTCTCCTAAGAGAAAGGTCAAAACCCTAATTTAGCAACATTTGTATTTTGAGCATTTCTTGATGAATCATGATCAACCCTTGATAAAATGATGAATATGACCTTAAAATATTAATGTTGACAAAAAATCCTGAAGTTTTAATGTATATGACCACAATTGACGTTTGGTCCAATACAACTGATTTTTAGTCATCTGAGCAATTGACTGAGCAAACTTGTGATACAAGGCTTGATTCTTGACATATGGGTACCTTGAGACATATGGGGAAACATGAAGTCCACTTGAGGACTTATAAGTCTTATTAATCTTGAGAGAAGCAAAACCCTAGTTATATATCAATTGCTTAGGAGAGGGGTTTTCTCTTATCAACTCTTGAGTAGTTGGGAACCCTATGAGCATGAGGATGTATCTTGAGTCAATTGACCTCAAACATTAGAGGGAAAACTTTGGGGTACAACACACAAACAGAGTAAGCTCATAGGATCAAGGAACTCTAGAGACAAACAAGAGTCTACATCTGACTAACCAAAAAACTTAGAAGAGGAAGTCATATGCTATGAATGCAATAAACCTGGGCATTACAAAAATGACTGTCCTAAACTTAGAAGAGAAAGAAAACCAAAAAAGGTTTTCGAAGCTTAGAAAGGTGTAATGGCAACATGGGATGACTCAGTTTCAAAAGAAGATAATTTTGATGAAGAACAAGCTTAAGTGGCTCTTGTGATGGAAACCAGCACCAGCGGATCAGTATTAGAAAATGAATTACTTCTTAAATAAGAGTCAGAATCTGATAATGACGATGAGGTACTTTCTTCCCTTTCTCATTCTAAATTAGAAGCAGGATTAGTTGAACTCATGAAAAGATATCAACTTCTTTTAAGCAAGCACACAGATCTGAAAATGACCTTTGTGACTGCCTCTGAAACTTCTAATAAGAATGAGCCAAACATTTTAACTTTAAACGAAAAATTGTTTTCGTTAGAAAGAACAAATTATGCTCTTAAAAGTAAGGTTTCTAAATTATAAGAAGAGATTACTTTTAGCATGTCTACCTCTAATGAAATTGAGAGGAATGATAAATCTTTTCACTGCTTCCTTGCTAAAAGCGTAGATAGGAGTAAAATGGCTTCAATGGTTTATGGAGTTAGCAGAAATAGAAGTAGAGGTTTAGGATACTCTGGACCACCCAAACTAATGGATGAGCCTGAGGTTCTGAAGCTAATACCTTTATTTGAACAATCCGTGCTTGCTGGCACTGAAATAGAATGTTCAAAAGTAGAAGAATCAAATTCTGATGTATCACAATCACTGACACAAAAAGATGGTTCTAAACCAAAGTATAATGTATGAATTCCATACAATTATACTACTGCACAAAAATCCAAAGGTGGAAAGACCTCTGGAAAGACTAACAAGAAAGGACCCAAAGTATGGGTACCAAGAGATCAGATTATCTATGTTGCAGATGTTATAGATAGTGCCTTTGATACACCAATTATTTCTCCTGGAGAATGGATGCTTGCCACACTTGTTGGAAAGAAGATCTATGTTCCTATATTCGAAACTTAAATCCAGAGTGCTTTGTAAATTGTCAGAACAAGATGGTTTTGAAAGATGTTGTAAAAATTCAGAAATAAAAATCATCAGAACCAACAGTATAACATCTATACTTTCTCTTTTATTTTATTTGCCTTAAAAATCTCAATCATCAGAAGATACTTCGGTCAGAAGTGTCTCTGATTAGAGGGAATCCTGATTGGTTCTCCAAATATTTGAGAATATCAAGTGTATCTCTTATTACAGTGCAATGATTAACGCGTGTAGCTATTTGGTTATCGTTAATCATAACACGTCATCTAATCTAGATAATAAACAGTTCGCTAATTCTGGAGATTTGATCTATCATGATTATTGTCATTAATTGCTCCCAAAATTGTGTTAATGTTATTTATTTTTAAATTGTTTTTATTCTTTATTTTATTTTGTTTCTTTATAAATAGTCATAAGTTTTTATTTAATAACTTCATTCATCTCCTCTTACTTTTCTTAAAACCCTAAAAACTCCAAATCTCTCTTCTTTCCAAGAACCACCAAAAAATCCCCTTCTACAAATCCTTCTTTCTATTTTCTCTAAATAGTTATGACGATTGTTTCTCAATAAGAGGCAGTCGAGTTTGCTCAGGAATATGAACAAGCTTCTAATCCCAACTCGGCCGTAAGGGTTTCATCGTCAGCAACTTTAACAACTTCTACTACATCATCTCTGGCAATTAAATCATCTTCTACTCCATCATCCTCATCAATGCCTCATTCATAATCTTCATCTTCTCTAGAAATGTTCGGAGAAAACCACATCACAAATAAGTCTCTTCAAACTCATTGCAACATAGAGTCTAAATATCTATTGGTTTTAAAAGAACTAATTGTTGACTTCAAAAATCTGGCGAAAAATGGGTGTGACATTCAAGACCAGTTAAAAGCTCAAGGATGGGAAAAATACTTTAACATGATTCAAGGCCCTGTTTATGAAGATTTGGTTAAAGAGTTTTGGAGAATGGCTGATTGTGATGATTTCTTCATTGTCTCTCATGTTCTCAGACAAAAAATCATTGTTACAGAAGAATATATTGCAACTCTCTTGGGCTTGAAGTTTCGCCAAGGAAAAAGAGTCTATGGATTGGAATCTTTGCGAAAGTCTATTAGAAATTGTATCAATCCTCTTCTATTTAAATATTTCTCACCAACAAAGAAAAAATATAAGATTAAAGAGCTTCACAACCCTCTTAGGGCATGGCATAAGATATTTCTAAACTGCATCAACCCTAGGCTTCCATCAAGTTCCTCTGATTTTTTTAATGTAAATCAAAAGTTCATGCTATACTATTTGTTGACCAAGCAAAGGATAAATCTTCCTCTAATCGAGTTCAACTATTTGATGGACTCCATTAGAAAAATAAGAAATACTGCACTTCCAAATAAAAACATCTCTACCTACATTCCTTGTGGACGACTTTTGACACATATTCTCGTTGAAAGTGGGTTAGTAAAATTCTTAGTTGATGAAGCCAAATGTACAGATGATTTATCACCAACATTCATAAATCATTTCAATGCACAAACTCTGGAGAATATGAAAATGATTAAAGAAATTGTAGTAGAACTTGAAACCAGAACTTTTAATTCTCGGTCCATCAACATAAGTATCACTGACTACCCTCTCTTCACAAAGAAAGATCATGTAGAAGCAGTTGCGGAATATGTAAAGATGCTAGAAGTAGAAGGACTTGACATGTCGAGTTTTGATTACTCTTCACTACCTCCTAATGAAGCTGGATGCTTAACTGGAAAAAGGAAAAAGAGATCTAAATCATCTGATCCAGAAAAGAAGAAGAAGAAGAAGAAGAGTAAAATTCTAAGTAATGCTCCTCTAGAGAAAGAAAAGTAATTCAGTAAGTTAACTATCACCACTTTTGATCCAATTCCTCAAAGTTATGTTGTCTCATCTTCCATTTCGTTTAAAACACCATCATTCTCACTACCACCCCCAATACCTCTACCTTATAATAGTATTGTGTCAAACCCCTTCATCTTGCCCACATTAGTTTCAAAATCTATTCCCACTACAACCTCTCTAAACTCATCTATGTTAAATATTCCTACATATTTTCAAACTTCGCTTCATCAAGTTTCTAATCAGTCAGTTGAAATTGATATATCATCAACACTACTCCAATCCATTATGACTCTCATCTCATCTACCCCCACAATCACTTCCTCTCCACTCATTATGTCACCTTCACTAGAAAATCACAATACATCATCTCCTGGTATGTTCTCCAATCTTCACTTTGCCTTCTTCAATAAAGAATCATTTCTCCAAAATCAGAACACAACTTGTTATGATTATCCTTCTCTCTCAAAAAGAGATGAGTCTGTTTGTGTAGAAGTTGATATCCCTGAAATCCTTGAAATCCCTTTAGAAGAACCAGACTCTATGTCTGAAATGTTGGAAATCGCTGATGTATCTGAACCATTGTCTTCGAATCTTTCATTGGTTATCTATGAGAAACCATGCCCTAGAACTCTAGATGAATGCATTGATACATTCAGGTAAAAAGCAAAGAAGAAGTTTGTCAAGCTCAATGAAGAGGCTATGACTAACTCTTCACACAGGGATATGGATGCCTCTTGGGCAACTTGTGAGTTGTGGATGAAGAATGAAATTGAAAGGATCTTCAAATTCTTTTCTAATTCTAGAGTTTTTGTTGTGGAGCTTGTTAAGCAAAGGGAAGACGAACTTGAAAGAATTTGTGTCTTACAACTCATTGCTAAGAGGCAGAGGGAAACATAAGCAAAGGCTCTTCAAGATGCTGCTAAGGCTGCAAAGAGGAAAGGGGAAGAAGAGGCAAGGTTGAAAGCTAAAGAAGACGCCAAAGTCCAGGCTGAAAAGGACATATTGCTATTGAGGGATAAAAGGCAAGTGAAGCCTCTCAAGTTGCTTTGGTTGATACCTTAACCCAACAGGATATCAATGACATCAAATCTACTCTAAAAGAGATGAAAGCTGAGCAAAAGGATGTGCAACAAAGTCTAGATGAAAAAAATATCGTTAATGATAATGTTCAAAACATGCTAGCCTTGATTCTTCAAAAGATGACTGGACCATACCCCCTCTTCTTCAAATCCTTAAAAACTGATGTTTTTGAAACTACTTTCATGTTTTTCTTTCCTGAGAACTTTGTGTTTTTATGGATATTTTCGATTTGTTTTAAATGAATGAAAGCACTTTTCTTTTGTCTATTAGTTTATTTATGTGTTTTTCACACATTATTAAAATATTTATTTTTGATTATGACAAAAATGGGGAGTAGCTAAAGAAGTAATTTTGATTCTCAATGATCAAAATCTCTGAAAAATGCTGCTTACATTTCTAACCAAATATAAATTGATGTTTCTGGGTAGAATTGTGTTTCTTTTCTTTTTCAAGATTTTTCAAGAATTTGAAGAAAGTTTGTGCATCTGACTCCTTACATTAGACTTTGAAAGAGTTAGTCTGAAGTCAAATTCTAATTGGAGATTATGGAAATTGTATGAGTGACATTAAAGTTCAAGCTCTTAGTTGAGAAGTTATGTCTTCAAGAATCAAGACTCTCAAGATATTTCATCTGATCTATTGGAACCATGGGGAGTTGTTGCTCAGATGGTCCTTAGTCAGAAGTTCTGATCTTTCACCAAGTCTGTGATTCAGGGGGAGTTTTTGTGTAAAGGTTAAGTAGTACTTACCTTTTTATTGTTTAAATTTCTTCTGATATTATGCAAAATTGTGTCACCAAAATACATAGTTTTGTCATCATCAAAAAGGGGGAGATTGTTAGAACAAGATTTGGTTCTACAATTATGTCTATGAGTTTTGATGATAACAAAGAGTATGTTTGAGTGAATAATTTGTATTACTTGAATGTTTGTTGTATTTTTAATATAAACAAACAGGTTCTGCTTCTGATGAATGGCGTGGCCAAGACATTAGAAGAGAATACATTCCACTTCAAAGCTACAAAGGTTCTGCTAAACGAGTAGCAAAGAAAAGCTTCAGAAGGCTCTAAAGTCACTCTGATACGTTTGTCTGAAGAAACCAGTCAAAAGATCTAAAGATAGAAGTGTGACTTATGTCAAGATGCTGAAGACTCAAGTTTCAGAAGACAAAGGGTTCTGAAGACCAAGTGCTTAAAGACTCTGAAGACGTGGCTTTGATGATTCGAAAGACTGGAAGTTCTTCTGAACTTTGGTTACTAAAGAAAGGGTTCTAAAGACCAAGTGCTAAAGACTCTGAAGAATGTGATTCTAAAGATTCCAAGACTTGAAGTTCTTTTGAACTTAGGTTACGATACAAGGTTACAAGACCAAGTGTTGAAGACTATGAAGAACGTGGTTCTGGAGATTCCAAGACTTAAAGTTATTTCAACCTTTGGTTACGATACAAGGTTCCTTAATTTTAAGGACAATGCAGAGGATAACAACGAAGATGATACAGTGTCTTTGGAGCCTGTTACGCAAAAAGAAGTACTTATGGCGTCGAACACTTTTCACAACTTTATGATACAATAAAAAAAATATAACACCTGAGTTATTGGATGCAATAAGAAAAGTTAGAGATGAGCTCCAAGTCGGGACCGGACAAATTTATTATTTTAGAGAGTTTATTAATTTACCAAGTATTAATATAAAGAGTTTCTACTGTATGTGTGAAATATGTAAGAGATCCATAGGATGATGGTCAACTATGTGTGAACCATGTTAGAGATTCATAGAATGATGATCAACTATGTGTGAAGTATATAAAATATCTATATGATGAGGTTCAAATATGTGTGATTCATGTTAGAGATCTATATGATGATGGTCAACTATGTGTGAACCATGTCTGACATCCATAGGATGATGGTAAACTATGTGTGAACCATGTAGGCGATCCATATGATGATGGTCAACTATTAGTGAACCGTGTTAGACATCAATATGATGATGGTTAACTATGTATGAACCATGTCAGACATCCATAAGATAATGGTCAACTATGTGTGAACTATGTTAGAGTTACATAGGATGATGGTCAACTATATGTGAAGTATGTTAGAGATTCATAGGATGATGATCAACTATGTTTGAAGTATGTAAGAGACCTATAGGTTGATGGTCAACTATGTGTGAATCGTGTCAAAGATCCAAAAGATGTTGGTCAACTATGTGTGAAGTATGTAAGAGGTGGATAGGAGATGGCCAACTCTACTTCAAATATGGCATAAATGGATAAAGGATGATTAGCTCTACTTCTGATATGGCACATATGGATAAAATATGGTAAACTCCACTTCAACTACGTCACAGATGGACAGATGATGATCAACTATGGTTCAATTATGACACAGATGGCATGAAGATGGTTAAATCTACATCAAATATGTCATAGATTAACAAATAATGATCAACTCTGCTTAGATATTGCACAAGCGGACAGAAGATGGTTAACTTTGTATCAACTATGGCACATATAGAAAGAGGATGGTCAACATTTCTTTAGATATGGTACAAATGGACAGAATATGATCAACTATACTTTAACTATGACATAGATGGATAGAGGATGGTCAACTTCGCTTAAACTATGGAATAGATGGATACAAGACGGTCAACTATGTGTGAAGTATGTAAAAGATCTATAAAATTATGGTCAACTATGTGTGAACCATGTTAGAGTTCTCTGGGATGATGGTCAACTATGTGTTAAGTATGTCAGAGATTCATCTAATGATGGTCAAATATGTGTGAACCATGTCATAGATGTATATGGTAATGGTCAACTATGTGTGAACCATGTCTAAGGTCCATAGGATAATAGTGAATTATGTGAGAGATCCATATTAAGGTGGTCAACTATGTGTGAAGTGTGTTAGAGATCCATATGATGATGGTCAACTATGTGTGAACTATGTCAGAGATCCATATGATGAGGGTCAAATATGTGTGAAGTATGTTAGAGATCTATAAAATGAAGGTCAACTATGTGTAAAGTATACAAGAGATGCATAGGATGATGTTCAACTATGTGTGAACCATGCCAGAGATCTATAGGATGATGGTCAACTATGTGTAAACCATATTAGAGATCCATAAAATAATGGTCAACTATGTGTGAACCATGTCATAGATCTATATGAGGATGGTTAAATATGCATGACCATGTCCGAGATCCATGTGATGATGATCAACTATGTATGAATCATGTTAGAGATCCATAGGATGATGAACTATGTTAGAGAAGCATATCATGATGGTCAACTATGTGTGAAGAATGTCAGAGATTCATATGATGATGATCAACTATGTGTGAACTATGCTAGATATCCATAAGATGATGGTTAACTATATGAAGTATGTTAGAGATGCATAGGATGATGGTCAACTATATGTGAACTATGTCATAGATCCATGTGATGATGGTTAACTATGTGTGAAGTATGTTAAAGATGGACAAAATATAGTCAACTCTACTTCAAATAAGGCACGGACGGATTGAGGATGGTTAATTCTACTTCAAATATATCACAAATGGATAGAAGATAGTTAACTTTACTTCAAATATGTCACGGATGGGCAGATGATGGTCAACTCTGGTTCAACTTTGACATAGATGGACATAGGATGGTCAACTCTGCTTCAAATATGGCACAAAATGACACAAGATTGTCAACTCTACTTCAACTATGGCATATATGGATAGAAGACAGTAAACTATGTGTGAAGTATATAAGAGATCCATAGGATGACGATTAATTATGTGTGAACCATGTCAGAGATCCATATGATGATGATCAACTATGTGTGAAGTGTGTAAGAGATCCATATGATGATGCTCAACTATGTATGAACCATGTTAGAGATCCATATAATGATGGTCAAATATGTGCAAATCATGTATGAAGTACATAAGATGATGGTCAACTATGTGTGAACCATGTAAGCGATCCATATGATATGATGGTCAACTATTAGTGAACCATGTCAGACATCCTTAGGATGATGGTCAACTATATGTGAACCATGCCAGACATCCATAAGATGATGATCAACTATATGTGAACCATGTTTGACATCCATAGTATAATGGTTAACTATGTGTAAACCATGTCAGAGATGCATATGATGATGATCAACTATGTGTGAAGTATGTCAAAGATCCATAGAATGATGATTAATTATGTGTTAACCATATCAAAAATCCATAGGATGATGATCAACTATGTGTGAAGTATGTAAGATATGCATAGGTTAATGGTCAACTATGTGTGAATCTTGTCAGAGATCCATAAGATGATAGTCAACTATGGGTCAACCATGGCACAGATGGACATAAAATGGTCAAATCTTGCTTTAATCATGTCACAGATGGACATAGGATGTTTAACTTTGCTTCAGATATGGAACAAATGGACAAAAGATGGTCAACTCTACTTCAACTATGGCACATATGGATAGAGGATGGTCAACTCTACTTCAGATATGGCACAGATGAACAAAATATGGTTAACTATATTTCAACTATGGCACATATGGATAGAGGGATGGTCAATTATGCTTAAACTATGGCACATATGGATAGAAGATAATCTACTATGTGTGAACCATGTAAAAGATGCATAGTATGATGGTCAACTATGTGTGAACCATGTCAGAGATGCATAAGATGATGTTCAATTATGTGTGAACCATGTCATACATACATATGATCATGGTCAAATATGTGTAAACCATGTAAGCGTTCCAGATGATGATGGTCAACTTGAGCAAAATGCCACTTTTTCCAAATGGTTTAAACTCGGAAGAGTCAAGATCTTGATAACTATAATTCAAAGGTACTGGCTAAAGAAATTGTGTGGATTATGATAAAATTTCATATAAAAGGAACCCTAAATGGAAATACCAATTTGATGAATTAAAATGAACACTATTGAAAACAAAACTCCATGGTTGAACAAACTAAAAATCCAAAAACAATGAGAAATGAATAAAACGATTATTACAACATTGATATAACCTAGAGTGAAAGTGGTTTTCAAGAAGCGCAATTACTAAAGTGAAAATGAAAAAGGAATGTTGTAATTCATGGAGAAATAAGGTGTAATACGGTGGGAGAACTGACTTGTTTGTTTGGCGTTTTATCGCAAATGTTCCGGATAGCAAGAGTCGCCACCGACTTTTCTTTTATCCAATTAAGGGAAGGCGAAAAGAATAAGAAAAGACCTTCGTTAGATTCTGAGTACGGGAGGCAGTTATGAAAAGGGAAGGTATTAACAACCTTTCCATCCGTAGTTATCTACATGCTCTTAATTGCTTAGCTCACATTATAAATTACTTTTTGTGTGTGTGTTTGAAAAGATATTTTGAAAAGGCATTTCACTTTGACTTCGTAATGATTCTTACTGGAATGTATACGAAGTGTTTGGAAATGTTTTGTTTTGGAAAGACTTTATAATGATTCACGCTGGAATGTATACAAAGTGTTTTGAAAAGTTTTTGAAAAGTGTGAGGTGTAAAAAGTATTTGATAGAGCAAGAAAAAGAGTCTTATTACCTACTCAGAATGGTCGTTTCCATGTTATTTCGCTTTCCTTTAGGGTAGCGTTATCCATACCATTAGTTGGTAGGTAACTCTATCCGTTGGATGTAAAGGGACATTCGAAGGGTCATCGTATGTTCATAGTGGCAACATGTAAGGATACCTTAGCATATTCGAAGGGACGATCATCACTTTTGTAGGCAACAATCGAGGGATGAGATCATGTATTCGTATGCAACATTGAGGGTCATCGAGAGACTATGATCTTTGTATCGAAGGGACTATGATGATATTGTTTGTGAGCGTCTTAGCTAAGATATCCCCACGTTCGAGGGACATGACGATGTATTCGAAAGGCAACAAGAGAGGATACCCTAAGGTGAGTGCATGTGTGAAGAGTGTGTTGTATTCAGATATTTATCTTGTATTTAGAAGTGATCTATGTTGTTTGATTTAATCTTGCCATACACGCCTAATTACTAGCAGTTAAATATGTGCAGAAAGTAAATTGCAGAAAGTAAAGTGCGGAAAGTAAACCCTAGACTATTACATGGCTTTGGGGCAGATACATAATATAGGAGTGCAGAAAGTAAATCCTAATTAAGCTATTACATCCCATGAGCAGTTACATACTATTGGAAAAATATGCGAGAAATTAAAGTCCTAACTATTACAACCTGTGAACAGTTAAAATATTAAAATTAATTTCGCGAGAAAAATCGGATTGTAAATAATAGAAAATAATGTTAGTAAAAAGAAAGTTTTTGAGTTAGGAAAAAGTTTTAGGGTTAGTAAACCTAATTAAATTAGAAAAACATTTTTTGGGAATTTTCTGAATTAATTTGATATGGAAAAAGTGATTAAAAAGTTAATTTTCGATTAATTAATAATTAAATAAAACATGAGTGAATAATATTTTTTTAATGAAAAAAATTAAATTAGAGTTTTTCTAACCTAATTATGAAAAGAAATATTTTTTGTGATTTTTTTAGTGTTTTAAAAAAATGTTGGAAAGAAAATTTAATAGAATATGAAAATATGAAGAAAAATAAGAAAATAGGTTAGTTTTGCAAAGGAGTAAAAATAAATGGGGTAGTCAGGGATCGTACCCCTACCCCAAGGATCACACGCGCGTTGCCTTGACCATCTGAGCTAGTCTGCAATTGTGTTAGGCATATGAAATGAATATATTATAAGCGAAATTAATTTCTGGAAATCAATTCAAAACAGAAAATGCGCCAAGGGTCTTCTTCCTCCTTTTGAATTTCCCAGGCTTTTAGCTACGGTTTTCATCTGTTGCTATAGCCTTTACCTACAGATCATTCCTATAGCTAAATCCTTGCAAGAATCAAACCAAACAAATACAAATGATAAATGAGATACAAGACCATGGATCGACTGGAATTGATCCTCTGAACACGATGGTGCCCATGGTTTGGCCCAATTTTTCCTATTTCAGAAAATCCCAATTGGAGCTTATGAACCCTAGCATGGCAACTTATGATTCCTGCACTTAAAACTCAATCAAACGGTTCAGATATTTTCGAAACATCATCATGAATACAAATATGCAATCAAATTGTATAAAAAGTGCATGAATCAATAGAATCGATTTTGAGTTTAGAGTATGCAAATCGTAATCGGGTTCTTATGATTCTGGACGTCTGGATGCTTGGTGAATGGGTGTAATTGATCAGAGGGACACCAAGAACGTGTTGCAAGGCTTGGAACGACTTGAATTAGAGCAGAACTGTGGCTTCTAGTTGCTTGCAAGTCATGGTTTTTTGCAACTTAGGTTAGGGTTCTTGAGCATGAATTTTCTTCCTCGTAGAATCTAGGATCAATGTGTATATCTACTAGAGTGAATTAGGTCAAGAATCATGAAGAAATTATATGTCAATCAATGAGAAAATATTTAATTTGTAAAGAAACCAAATATTGCCTTTTTTCAATCAATTTCAATCAATTCTCTTGCCAATCTCAATAATTTCAAAATTGACAGCTTGTATGACTTTCTTGGACCTCAAGAATGAGAGAAAATCAACCTTGCACTTAATGTTTTGATTTTATATCTTTTATTTTAATTAAATTGGTTTTAAATGAATAAAAATCCAAAATAAATAAAGATAAAAGATAAAAGGCATGGATTTGGGCTTGGAGGTTCTAATTCTGATAAGAAACAAGTTTGACCCAAGAAAAGTTAGGCCCATTTAGAATTTTTTTTATTTTCTCAGGTATTTCTCTTCATGCACCTCCTCAAAAATGTTCAACTTGTACAATTTGTATCTTGCTCAATTTTCCACATTTTTGGGTGTTCTTAGACTTTTTAGAAATATCGATATGTCCTCTAAACACTCCTTTTGGTGTTATCCTCATTGAAGTTTCCATGTTCATGAACACTTCTTTGCAAAAAGATGACTTTTTGTTGACTTTTAAAAGGACCTGTAATGTTTTGATCCATAACTTCCAAATGAAGCATTTTTGGCCAAAGCTTGTGAGACATGGAGTTGTGGAGAATTGAATTCCCTTAAAAATGAGCTTTGGTGGAAAATTTTCTGATAAAGTATGTGAAAGTTATGCCTGGTCAAAGTTCTGTTGACTTTTGGCTAAAAAATCCTAATTTAAAAACTTTGACTTTTGATCCAATCTTGACTTTTCTTGAGGAATCATGATCAAACCTTGATCAAATGATGACTATTAATTCAAAATATTGATGTTGACAAAAAATTATGAAGTTTGACTGTATGTTGACCACAATTGACTTTTTGTCCAATATAGTTGATTTTCAACCATCTGAGCAATTGTATGAGCAAATTTGACTTGTAAGGCTTGAAACTTGACATAGTGATCTCTTGAAGCATATGATGAGGTATGATGACCACTTGAAGCATTTGAAATCCATTTTGACTTGAGAGGAGCAAAACCCTAGTTTGGATTGATTGCTTAGGAGAGGGTTTGTCTGGTCAACCCTTGTGAGTTGTCTTGAGAAGTGGGAGGACAAATTTTGGGGTATGATAGAAGGTAACCTGAATAAGAGTTTCTTCCAACCATGATACTTTTGTACTTCACCATCATCTTTATTCAAGGTGAGAAATGGAATTGGGAATAAATATAGACATTCACGGTAGACGACGTTGTCGCCTCTTTAGGAAAGGATGAAGAGCTAAGAGATCATGGTTGTCTTGTTGTTGTGTTTCTTTCTTTGCTTCTTTGATTCTTCTACTCAATGTTTTGTCTACTCTTACAACTTGAATTGGGGACAAAACAGGAAAAAGATGAGGCAGGCTAAAAACAAAATCTTAAGTTATTAAGGAAGATAGGATAGAGAAAACATTGAAATGTAGAAGAGATGTGAAGAAATGAATATTGGGTGTGAAAAAAATGTTCTATTCATTATTATTGGTTTATTGGATGTAAAGAGATCTATGATAACAATGGTGCATCTTATATCCAATGGCTCTTCTTCATTTAAAAAACAAGTCTCTGACGTGAGAGACCCAAGTAGCTCGCGCACATGAGAAAACACCTCTATAGACCGTATATGTAAGTTAACAACCATATGAACACATTAAATCATCGATTTAATCAATTATTTTGGTTTGTAACAAGTTGAGAAGATTAATTTCGAGTTTAGAATCAGAAAGGTTTTCATATGGGTCAGATAGATAAACATAAACTCGTCAAATTTATATATATATATATATATATATATATATATATATATATTAAAATAATACAATAATATTAAAATAAATATATATTTGACATGCATAATATTATCAACACATAAATAATCTAATAGTCCAACTTGATTATAAAACAAAAATATACTAACACACCCTAATATAATTTAAGACATGAAATTAGAAAGGGATTGTCATCCTTTCGATTTCCATGACTTTGAAATTTTGGATTTACATCTCTCTTAACTATTACTTCTCTTTTATCTAATTATATATATATATATATATATCTTTTAGATTTATCCAAATATTTGAAGGTGTTGTTTAAAGTCATTTAAGGATCCATACATCACAAACCAGCTTCCAGTGCATCCAATCATGTAAACGCTGATCAGAAACATATTATGTACTATATGATAAAGGGAGAACAAGTTCACTTACATTCTTTTCTCTTCAAATATCTGAGAGATATTGTTATGGAGATGAGCAATAGTGAAACTAGAATCACTACAAAGGCCTACATTCCTCTAGGCAGGCTTATTTTAGATATTATGACTAAAAATGATCTTATTGGGTATTTGTATAGTAAAAACATTATGGAAGTTGCTCATACAAAAGTTGGAAACCCATTCAATGGTCAGAACCTAATAAGCCTAAAATTTATCAACATAACACGAGCTTTAATTCCACCAATTATGTCCTCATATTTCAACAACATAATAAGTAATATGATGATAGTGGATGTATATCCTCTTTTCACAAAGCTTGATCCACCTGAAGTTGTAGCCAACTATTTGAAAAGTTTTTAGGATGATGGAATAGACATTTCTGGGATTCTTTATGAAGATATCATGGATGCACTTCCTGAATCTTCATCATCTAAGAGGAAACATGGAGCCTCTCAGGATAAAAAGACATAAGAAAAGAAGCAAAGACTTCCAGCATTGTCAACATCTGAAAACTAATTGAGAAACACTACTTCTGCAACTTATGTCGAGTCATTCAGTAAGTCCTTCCGTTCTCACAATACTAATACTTTTTGTTATGGCCTTAAAAGAGTTACTTCATCAACTTTTATGCCACCTCCATAAATTACTACTTCTGATTTTCTTGAGAAATCTAAAACTCAAAGTCCCTCACTAATCAATCATTCTTTTCAAACCACTTGAATAATTGAATAAGGAACAAGCACGGGTCAATGAAAATTTTGATAAACATAAAGCTTTCAACATAAGCGTTTCATATATGCTCAAGTAGATTCTTCAGAGGCTCTCGTCTTCTAACCCTTAGACACTTCTAGGAAGCCATTGTTTGGTTATTTCTGTTCTATTTTGTTTTGTTTTCTCTCTCATGTAATCTCTATCTGCTCAATCAATAAAATTCTTTTTGATTATAACAAAAAGAGGGAGAAAGCATAATGGTGGTTTTGATGCATATCTAATTCTTTAAATCTCATTGCTTACATTTCTAAATTATATATATATATATATATATATATATATATATATATATATATATATATATATATATATATATATATATATATATATATATATATATATACATATGCAAGAGTTTTAAGAAATGTGTTTGGTACAAGATCAAAGATCTGATGAAGTAAGAATTTTTGATAAAGTAGACTCTAATAAATTGCTTCCATTCGTTTCAATCAAAATTCTGGAAAAGATAACCTAGCTCATAAAACCCTACTTTCAAATAAGGTCTTAAGTTTTAGATTTAGGGGGATATTTTTTTAACTTGGGGGAGTTTTCAAAATAATGCTCAAATATCCCTTGCTTATAAAAACCTTAACTCCTAGACTCGGGTGAAGCTTATTCTAATTAGGGGAAGTTTTCTTCTTAAATTTGATTCTATTATGATATTACCTTGTAAAACTGTTATGTCAAAATACATGGTTTTGTCATCATAAAAAAGGGGGAGATTATTAGAGAGGATTTGGATTCTACAATTAATCTCTTGGTTTTGATGATAAAAATACATATATTTTATATCTAAATAATTTTGTTTCTAATAATTTACTGAGTGTGCAAATTAGAATTTTAACTAATTCAAGACTGATGTCTGAAGAGTCATCAGAAATATGCTAAGCACGCGTCAGAAAGACTATTTGCATCCGCTTCTAAAGAAACATCAGTAGTTTTGAAGAATGATGAATGTTCACCAGAAAGAGGATCTCCATGTATACTTCTGATTAAGTTGCTGCTCCAGAAGTCACAAGTGTTCTAGAAGTAATAATTCATGTTAGAGTTGCTGCTTAAAGATGAGAAATCAAGACTGCACCAAAAACAAGTTTTTGGTTCAAAGATCAAAAATCAAGATTTGTTCGTCAGAGGAGATTTTGCTTATAACTCTGAAGACAAAGTCAAGGTTCTGAAAACATCAACAAAAAAACTTCTACTTCCGGATCAGAAGTCAAGATTTATTCATCAGAAATGTTGTTGCTTCTAATTTTGAAGACAAATTAAAGATTCTGAAGACTCAAATACTTTGTGGAATATGCACACATCTTCGTTCACATCAACAATAATCCATCAGAAGAAAAGATCAAGGAAAGTTAGATCTTTTGGACTCATTAATATTCCACATCATATAGTTCATCAGAAGACAAAGATCAAAAGTTGATATCTTATCAAGCCAATCCACTTCATCATAAGTAATATTCATCAAAAGACAGTACCATTAGAAACATACGCTAGAAGAGTTATTACAAAGGTACAATTACATATTTCACTCAAATGGATCTACGATTTACTATTTGTCTCTCATGATCGTTTCCTACCATTAGCAGTTGGCAAGATGAAAGTGACATGTGTACTACTACAACAATCTACTTCCTCAAATACCTATATAAAAGATCAATTATTTCATTTGAAGATTGCCGAAAATCATTGGAAGAAAATATTGGAAGACTAGAGAACAAGAACAGTAACGCTGGCAAAATCAAAGTACGAAAAAGAGAAAACATAAGGGTTATTGCTCATTATTGTGTTGATGCTCATTATTGTGTTAATATTATAATTTGTTTGAACATAAGAGTTGTTGCTCATATTTGTGTTAAAAAAATTGTACTTAAACATTTGTGTGTAATTCGCTTGTAAGAAACATTCTTGTAAACACATTGTTCAACTATAAGTTGACTGTTCCTTGAGTGAATAAGATGTTAGTCAGAATACTCAAGAATATTTAGAGAAATCTCTTTCAAGGGATCAGTTAGGTCAGAAGCCTTAAGAAGTCAATGATCATTATATCTTAGGGGATTGGATATGTCATAATTCTTAAGGGATCACTAACATGTTATCATTGTTTTGTTTTTAGTCATCGGCAAATAGCATGTGCATTTGTAATCTTTCAAGATTAGCATAATGATAATGTTTTTAGTGATTGTAATTTTGAGAATTGCACGACTAATACTACTGCTACTCTAGATACTAACATCCCTCTTGTACCCATGCTACCTAATAACCTCCTGCAATTATTGATCCTTCGCTTCCCCGTTATCCCTCTCGTGATCGTAAGTCTACTTAATTGCCCGACTTTGTCTATTCCACTTACTCTGTTTCTTTTGCTTTTTTTCTAAACTTTATCCATAATTTGTCTGACCCTTTTCCTATAGGCTATTATTGATCCTCTTTGACAACAGGCTATGGCAGAAGAACTTTCTGCTTTGCACAAAACAAATACTTGGGAATTAATACATCTTCCTACTAGAAAACATGTTATTGGGTCTCATTTAATATACAAGATCAAAACTAAGTTTGATGGGTCAGTTGAGTGCTATAAAGCATGTCTTATTGCTATAAGATTCTTTGAATAATATGGTATGAATTATGAATAAAGTTTTGCTTATGTTGCTAAGATGACTACTATTCACACTTATTGCAATTGCATATGTTCGTCAGTGGCATATTTCTCAAATGGATGTTAAAAATGAATTTCTAAGTTGAATAAGGCATTATATGGTTTGAAACAAGCTCCACGAGTTTGGTTTGAGAAGTTTACCACAATGATTACACCTATTGGATTTCACTTTAGTGATCATGATTTTGTTTTGTTTGTCAAGACCATTTATCTTGGTTGTATTTTACTCTCATTATATATTGATGATATGATTATTACATGTGATGATATGTATGAAATTAATACTTTGAAATTACAGTTAACCAAGCAATTTGAGATGAATGGACTTAGGCACTTTTTGCTACTTCTTGGGCATTGAATTTTCCTAATATCCTAGCGGCTATCTTCTCTCTCAATCTAAGTACATTGCCAACATTCTTGAACATACCCACCTTTCTGATACTAGAGTAGCAAATATTCCTTTTGAGTTGAATGTGAAATATGCTCCACCTGACGGTGTTCCTTTACATGATCCCACAATATATCATATTTTGGTTGGCAACTTGGTGTACCTTACGATTACTAGACCAAATATTGCTTTTGTTGTTCATGTTGTTAGTCAGTTTGTTGTCTCCCATACTAAAGTGCATTGGGCAACTGTTCTTTGTATATGTCGTTATCTTTAAGGAATCCAGTTTCAAAACATTCTCTTTTCCTCATACTTAATATTGCTTGGTGTACCTTACGATTACTAGACCAAATATTACTTATGTTGTATATGTTCTTAGTGCATGTCTGTAACATTACCTATTTCGAAATCTAGTCATAGTTATTACATTAAAAGTAAACTATTTTAGCTAATACATTGATTAAAAATCAAAATAAATTAAATGAAAAACTTACTAAAATAAGTGTTGATAAGGATTAACAATGTTCAATGACATATGTGGCGCGGGTTGAGATTGGAATAACATACACCTGAGAAGAATTTTCCAAACTAGACTTTTTTTTTGTTGAGAAAAACCCAACTCCAGGCCCAACAAAAACCCGATAGTTTGACCGAGAAACAAAAACCCAACCCAACCGAAGTCTTCATCTTCTCCGTTTCAAAACCCTGACTAAACCTTCCGCGTTGCTGCATTCATCTCTCACAACTGAACAAACAATGGAACCTCCAACGAAGAAGAACAAGAAGAAGAAAACCGCGAAGCAATACGGCGTCGCCGAACTCAAAACCCTAGGTAACGAACTTCTCTCATCAGCCTCAAACATCAACAACCTCCCTCTCCTTCTCACCTTCGTCTCACCTTCTTCTCCACCTCAACACGTCCTCGAATCGCTTCTCTCTCTTCACTCCTTCTTCCTCCCTCTCCTCCCTCAACTACCGTCCTCCTCCGCCACCGCCAACACCTCCTCCTCCAACAACGCCGATGCCGACCAGTCTGAGTTCATTTACCTCACCTGGCTCCGTTCCAAGTTCGACGAGTTTCTTAAATCTCTGATAGATGTTCTTGTATCGGATCAATCTGATGAAACGCTGAAGGAAGTTGTGTTGGATACTTTGATGGAGTTTGTGAAGGTTGCTAATGGCGGCACCTTTCATTCTTCGTTATATAACAGAATCATCAGTAGTATTGTAAGTTTCTCATTCTAATTGTATTCCTACTTTGTTTATTTTTGTGCTCATAGTTTGATATATGTTTTTGTTGTTTGTTTTGCTTCATCAGATTCACTCTGCTAGTTCTGCTGATTTTTTGTTTGATTTACTAGCATCAAAGTATTTCAAGTATATTGATGTCAGGTATAATGAATATACTCCCTCGGGGTTTTCAATTTTCATTGCTAAGTATTGATTCGTTTAGTTTGTTTTCTGAGTTTAACTCATTTCATATATGGGGTTTATCTTGGTTACTGAACTGTTTTGGTATTTGATGCAGTTATTTTACATTCATAAGTTTAGAAAAGCTAGCTAAAAATTTGGAGGGTAAAGATGTTGCAGGTGATTTTCTTCCTTAGCTTGCTGTTTTTTTTAATCTTTGAATTTTTGATTTGCAAAATTGGAGATAGGAGATTTGATGTGTTCTGTTTCAATTTCTAAATATTTGGGTATTCTCATTGGGTAACTAACTCCTTTTTCTTGTCGTTGTTATTAGATGATAAAACTGCAAGTGTAGATGGCACTGATGAAAGTCAATTGAGCTCAAAGTTAGTCAAATCTATAGCCACTGGTTATTTCTACTCTTTGGTCTTAAGTGATTTGTATCTTGCATGTTTTATATGCAAAAATGACTTCTACTTCGATCATGAAATATATATGAAAATGACATGTAATGTCATACAATATGCTCTACTATAAGCAATAGATTCATCTTTTCAACTCAATGTATAATGAAAGTAGTTATAATTTTTCTGCCAGGCAAACTTGGTCTTAGTTTTGAAACTAGGAGATGGATAATTTACTTGTTAATGTACTTAACTTGTTTTATAATTCTAATTTTAACTTGAAAATTTATCCTTTGCAGTATTGAGGGTATCATCCACAATATGTACTACGCCATTTCACATGTCCCCTTTCTTGAAAAACCTGATGATAAATCTGATTTTGAAATGTGGAGTGTATCAGGTGAATGCTTGCTTATTACTTTCAGACTCTTAAGATTTTCTTTTTTACTATGTTGTATTTCATAATGAAGATATTGACTCGTTCCTTTTGAGGCCTATATTTTATACATGTAATGCACTATTTAGCAATGTTTGAAAAAACGAGAGTTTACTCAAAATTGGTAGAGGATTCAAAAATCGTAACTCGGGAATCGTAACACGGATCGTAAGATTCTACTACTAGTAGAAAAATATATTTTTATATGTAGAATTACATTTATATACTCCAAAATGAAAAATAATAAGTTCAAAGTCATAAGGATACATTCATAAGTTCAAAATAATAACCATACATTCAAACAAAACATAAAAAAACTTAGTTCAAAATGAAGGAGTAGAAGAACAGGGGAAGAAAAATAAAGGAAATCAGAGAAGTATCGCAAATGAGTTTATGAAGAAACAGGGACTAGAATTTATGCTAATAATTGATTGCAAATGGTAACGGTAAGGCTGTGGAATTGATGAAGGCGGCGGCACAATCACGTTTCACGAAGGGTGAATAGAAAGAAAAGATTTTAATATATTGGGAATTCCGATCTGTATTAAATGATTCTGTTTTTAAATAATCATAATAAATTAGAATTAAATAAATCCGACCCGGATCCAGGCCCGTTTTAGAAAATTAGGTTTTTTTAATAAAAAGCCACAAAAAAAACTGATGCACCGCTTCAGCCGCGTCAACCGCTTCAGAATTCTGAAACGATTTTGATTTCCAAAACGTACGATTTTACCAATTTTGTGATTTACGATCTTACCTGGATCGCAGCACGTAAACATGGGGAAACAACGTACTCCCTCCGGTCACTATTATAAGCAAAAATTCATTTTTTAGATTCATTAAATCATTTATGTATCTAACCTTTATGTAGTCTAGATACATCAAATATTTAATGAATCTAAAAATGGAATTTTTGCTTATAATAGTGACCGGAGGGAGTAACTCGTACGTTTTTGCGAGTTAACTCGCGATTCTGTAAACATTGCTATTTAGTGCTACGGCTCTTCATTTTTTCTTCAGGAATTTGCATAAAATACTACTTTTTAGATTAAGTAAAAAGTATATATGGACCCATTAAATGAGAGGGCTTTTTGACTTTGATTGATCCATCTAGCTGATAGTGGGAATAGGCTTTGGTTATACTGGTTGTATGAAAAAATTGGAGTGTACATTTATATTTTGTAATATGGTTATTTTCCATAGAAAGTGATCATAAAGTGCTTTCTGGAGATCTGGATGATAAGCAGCTTAAGTCCAAGAAGCATAAAAGTAATGTAAGTATTATTATTCCATACTCATTTCTAGTTTAATGTTGGTCACCATATTTCTTTCATTAATGAGGATGTTTTATCCTTGGATTTAATTGTAATTTTGTTCTCTGTTTAAAAGAATCTGTACTTTATTAAAAAAATCTTTTCATTCCAGAACTGCTTTAATTATTTGTCAACATCTTCACTTTTCCATATTCACCACATCTTCATGTTATGCATATAGGTATTATCTGCATCCAGAATTGCCAAGAAGATGAAGTTAAAATTTACTAAAGCTTGGATTGCGTATCTTAGATTGCCACTTCCACTTGATGTGTACAAAGAGGTAATTTGCAAGTGGATGTGTTTGAAAATTCTGTATGGTTGCCATTATATTTTAAATATATATGATATAAGGTGAATTCTATTTGTATAGCGATGATTGTAAATTTCATATTCTGGTTTTGACGACATGTCTAATTTGAATTTAAAGGGACCTACATTTTATACTTTCCTATAGGTTTTCCCCCATTTGATTTTGTGAGCTACATTGTTCCTTTTTTACTAGGTTCTTGTTAATCTTCACCAAGCAGTGATTCCTCATCTGTCTAATCCCATCATGTTATGGTAAAGATCTGTGCTAAGAAATTGGAATTTTGTTATGGTAACTATAGATGTTGAATCTGATGTGTTGCTTTTTTGTGTGCAGTGATTTCTTGACAAGGTCATATGATGTTGGTGGTGTAGTCAGTGTGATGGCTCTTAATAGCCTTTTTGTCCTAATGACCCAGTATGGATTGGAATACCCTAATTTTTATAAAAAACTATATGCACTATTAGTTCCATCTATCTTCATGGCAAAACATCGTGCAAGGTTTTTGCAGGTAAAGCTTATAAAATCTTTGTTACATACGTCAAAAAGTAATCAAAAGGGAACATCAAGCAAAAATAATGCTCAGTTCAGTTGTACAACAAAGATATGTTACTGACTTATTAAGTTATTATATTTTCTGATAATATGTGATTTGCTACTTGCAGCTTCTTGATTCTTGCCTAAAGTCACCACTTCTTCCAGCTTACTTGACTGCCTCCTTTGCAAAGAAATTGGGTAGGCTGTTGCTTTCAGTTCCACCTTCTGGCGCATTGGTTATTACAGCTCTGGTTCACAATATTTTGCTGAGACATCCTTCAATCAACTGTTTGGTGCACCGGGTAGTGATAGCCTCTTTCCTATCTTATTTTTGCTATTACTTCATTTGCAAAGTTTTGTTTTCTGGATTGTTTATTTAATATTGGAGATGTTAGTGAGGGCCATGTGAAAATATACAGGGTTGAGGGAAACAAAGAAGTAATCTTGAAATCATTATCTGTTGGTCTTTTTTAAACTTTTCCATTATGAAAATGATACATGTCTGTGTTCAGGACATACTTTGTTTTTTGGACAGGCAGGACATACATCTCTATTCATCTTGTTTAGTATTATTGCAGTTTAAAGTATGGCAGGGTGTCATATAGCAGATTTTTTGCTTCCTGCCATGGTCTGCCATCAATAATCTGCTACATATGATATATATGCTTGAACTTAATTGTAATGTCATTTATGTTTATAATCTTACTCTATTATGAATGGATACATATATTTCAGTATATGTTACATCATTATTTTATATACGTCAAATATATAAATATTGAAGTAAATTGATATCGACTCAACTACGGTTAGATCAGTAAACCACAAACTCGAGCTTATTCAACAGAAAATCCAGTTTTAAAAACATTGTTTAGTGAATGCCAAACCCTGCCTTCTAAAATCCCGGATTCGTAAGTTACTCTTCTGTAGAATGCCTTTTGCTTCTGTTCAACAAAGTGTGTTTAGTACATTTTGTAGACAGTTAAAGTAGTTGCTTACTTGAATCTGTCTGTGACAGACTACGAAACAATGGCCAACCTTGAATGTTTCGATGGTTTTATCTGCAAATTAGTGATATGAGTGAATTATTGGCATTTTTATTCATGTTTCTCAAGTTATCTTTGTATTGGTTGAGCTAGGAGATTGATTGGCTTCCTGGTTCCAGGATGGTCTAAAGCTGGTCTGATACTATTATAACTTAAGGTTTATCATTGTCTGATTGAGGATTTGTGTAGGTCACCCTAAATTCTGTTATATAAATGCGTCATTGCAGCCTAAGGAGGAAACATAGCGGGTATAATAGGCTCTGTGGCTTAGTGGCGGATAGTATCAGCAATTCCATAACTGATTGTGCCGTGCTGCCATGGCAGCATTTTAGTCAACACTGACCAGGATAAGAGAAGTATTGGGATTAGAAAGAAAGATAAGTTAAGTGGATTTCAAAACACTACTGCCAAACCTCTTATATGTTAAGGGAATACATGAAGTAATAACTTCTTTCAGCTCTTTTTTACTCTAGCAATCATACTCAGTACTGAGTTCTGCTGTGAACTTTTTAATTAGCCAACATCTGCTTCATCCAACATTAAATGGAATATACAAAACCGTAATTGAAAACCAAATAGAGACATTGTTTATGTCCTTCACCCTTTCTCAAGTTGGGTGCTTGTGATTGTGTTAATTTCCAGACAGTGATCAAAGATATGTGTTGTAGTGTAATAAAGTGACAGCCTTCTTTCTGTTTTAAATTGGAGAGCTAATTTCTGATATATGAGCAGGAAGATTTTGATGAAGACAGTGATCAAAGAACAGATGAAGTGACTGATTCTAACTTGGATAATGCCGAGACTGGGGCAACGCTCCACCAGAAATCAGGCATTGATCATTTTAATATTGAGGAAACCGATCCTATGAAGTCAGGCGCAATGAGTGAGCAATTTTATAAGTTATTTTGTCTCATCTTCCTTGAAGTATATTATTTTTTCTAAACCAAACCTGGAGAAAGGTGTAAAATGGCATGGTGGTGTTTGTTGTTTTATAATTTATTTTATCTCATTATTTAATTACTATAATACACACACATTATGTGAGGTAAGAGAAGCTAATCTTGACCATCTAATCTTTACATTTATTATCGTATGGTCGAGGTTTAGCTTTTCTCATACTCTTGATTTGATATGCTCCCATACATGAGTACTTCCATGCTTGGTTGTTTGATTTTTCTTAAACAAGAGAGAAACAAATTAAGCATGAAGTTAGGATCGGCACATTTGGAAAATACATGAATACATTCCCATACATGAATGCTGGTTTGTTTGTTTGATGTTTCTTAAACAAGAGAGAAACAAATTAAGCATGGCATTAGGGTCGCGCCACATTTGGAAATTATAATAATTATCCCCTTGTTTTTGTAACCTTCCAATAAGCATGCTTTCTTGACATGATTTGCTGTTAAATGTCAATAATACTATTGACATTTAGCTCACTGTAGGAAAATGTAGTCTTCCCTTGTCAATATTTTATTATCATGATATGCAATTTGGTCGACATTGAAAAATCTCTGGGCTGGGTAAGGACATGCAAGGTTTTAAATAACGGTCGCATTGTGCCTTTTGCGATTTTGGTCGCGTTGCGCCTTTTGCGATTTTGGTCGGTATAGGTGTTGCGATACTGATTGCGGTTTTCGTGGTGTGAATTAACCACCATTTGTTTTTTTATCATAAAAACAGTAAATACCGGTATTAGTATCGGAACTTTCCGGTACCGTTTTGTTGTGGCCGTTTTCGCGGTAACAAATCGTTTTTTAAACTCTGGATGACCTGTATAATTTGACATGTATGCATTCATATTGTCTCGAGTCAATTATTTGTGTTCTAAATTTGTTTTCCTGATGAAGATTTCTTTTGAGCAGGAAGCTCTCTTTGGGAAATTGACACCGTTCGTAACCACTACTGTCCTCCTGTGTCACGGTTTGTGCTTTGTTCTTTGACACATTATTCCTTGTTTTCCTTTTGCTCACTGCTTTGTTTAATGCGTTTGTGTGTGTGAATTTTGACATAACACCTTAAACATTACATTCTTTTACTTGTGCTCTTAGGTTTTCTTTGTCTCTTGGGACTGATTTGACAGTCAGGGCCAAAACTGAAGTTAATGTTGGTGATTTTAGCGCCGGTTCTTACGCAACAATACTTGGAGCTGAGGTGAATGACCAATGTGTTTTTTTCCCTTTGCAGTAGCGTGTCCATGTTTGCATTATGAGAGAAATGTTTTTATGTTTTTTTATCTCTATCATTAGCAATATTTGATTTTGGTTTCTATAAAAATCATTTGTAAAAAATCGTCACATTCGACAGAAATGACGTGTTTTTAGTTTTTCAAAGATGTCTTATCAAGGACGAAAAACACAATTTTTTATATTTTCCATGACTAGTCAAATAATTTTTCTCTTGAACCAAAATCAAATTTTATAAATTGTATTGAGATTAAAAAACATGTTTAATCTTAAAAGGAAGTTGAGAGAGATTCATCCTCATATCCTCGTATCTTCTGGTGACAACCTTGTACTTTTGCAGATTACACGGAGGGTGAAGCAGGTTCCTCTAGCATTCTACAAAACAACTCCTTCATCTCTTTTTTCAGAGAATGATTTTACTGGTTGGGCTTTCCAAAGTGAAACATCCCAAATGATTGGCGACAATATCGAGAATGCTGCCAAAAGACAACGAATTGAGTGTCAGTGAATCTGATTCTTGTTTGAACACAATTCACATCCAAAATATGTTTGTTTTTCTGTAAAGATATGTTATTCTTTATTTTAAATGTTCCGCAAATTATTTACGTGATCATTTGAACTTTCAAAATTAGGGCATTAATCTATCCGTGTTCACTTGTAGGGTGAGAGGGTGTTCGAACCGAAATTGCAAAAAAATTGTATTTGATTCGGTTTTATTTGGGTCAATTTTTAACAAAATTCAATGGTTTGGTTTTGTTTGTGGTTTGTATTTTACAAACTGAATCAAACCAAATTAAACAGTATTATGTTACAAATCGAACCAAACTAAACTATGTTACAAACCAAGCTTCACTTAATCTAGATCAAACCCAAATTACTATCTATTATGCGTTAGGTTTAAGATTACACTTAAGGTTTTAATTTAAGATTTCTCAAATCTTTTCTAGCACTGTGTCATTTATTCATCTTCTTTTCTATGTATATCTCACATCTTTTTCTATAATCTCTCATCTTTTATGTTCTTTCTTTTCATCTTCTTATCTTTATTCTACTCTTCTCTCTTTTAGTTACATTTTTAATGCACATCTTCTTTAATGTCTCCTTTCTTATGTTTTTTTTTCCTCCATCTTCTCTAATCTTAAACCTCTTATGTTTGTATGTTTGGTTATAATGTTTCTTATATTGCTTTATGTTACTATATTATATTTTTTATTGCACTTTTCTATATTTTTTTGTATATTAAATGGTAAATTGTCGTTAAATATGATAAATTTTATTGTTATTTGATAACGTATAAATAAATGACTAAATACAAAGTTATATAGTCATTTTATATGTGTATGTATGACTCAATAATTTCTTATAGAATATAATCGAATCAATCAAACAAATTTTAACCACATTGGTTTGGTTTGGTTTTATTTTTAAAATTCAACTGAATCAAATTGAACCGCACATTTTTCTCTCTTGTGGTTCAGATGATTTTTTGTGGCAAAATTGTTCAAATTGCACTGCAAACACCTTTAATCTCGTACAATAGTAGGGGGGTGGTTCAACTTGTTTATCATTTATAAAACGACATATGTTAACCGGTTGGGGGACTTCGATTCCCTACAGGAAAAAAGAAAGGGTCATTATGCATTTTAGTTTTTGATTGTCACTTATAAGTATCATCCAAAATGTAATTCCTTTAAATTCAAGTGGCGTGGTCAATTTGATATATTTATATCATACCGAAGTTGTTGAAATTATGATTTATTATATTTTTAGCCGTGACACATCCAAAATGTAATTCCTTTAAATTCAAGTGGCGTGGTCAATTTGGTATATTTATATTAGTATCATACCGAAGTTGCTGATATTATGATTTATTATACTTTTAGCTGTGACATTGAAAAATTATTATTGATAATCATGTTTGAAAACTAAAATACATTAATAATCATGTTTCGGAATTAATTAAAATTATCACATTACCTCGTGTGACACATGTACTTAAAATTTTACCTAGACGCCATATGAGATGTGCATGCATAACCTGTAAATCAGTTGAGATGACATATACATTCAAAATTTGTGAGGAGGTGTCATTTCGTAAGTGTAAATGCATTTTTAATAAATACATGTCAGATTTCTCTATTAATCTTCACACTTTATAAATTTTTTTAATTTGTCTCTAATTTTTCATCATGACATCTAACATGATTTGCACAAGAGATGAGTATGTTTTTTTCTCGGCTATCAAAAGCATCTTAAGAGAGAGTTGATCCGATGGTTAGACGAGGATATCGAAGATGGCGAACCCATTAGAAGAATTTAAAGACAAAGAAAGACACCTCGCTTGTGATCGGAAAACCTCAACATTGATAGAAGAATGTCAAAATTGACAGGGACATAATGATGATGATGCATGAATCAAATGAAATTGTTTTAACAATTATAATTTCTTAGATAATTTGACGAGTTAACTAATTTTAATTGTTGTATGTGTTATTTTTTTAGTCTTGTTTGCGTTCGATTTATTCTAACCAATGTTCTTAATGAAAGAGCTTAGTTAATTTCTAAAAATAAATTACATAGTGTGCATGCAATATTTATGTTGTCGAGCTTGTAGCACGAGTGAGACAATGTCTTAGTGTGTGTCTGACATGACGACGTATACCACACTTTCGTTCTTCCTTGTTAGCCATATCCATTTCAGTTATAATACGCTTGCTTTTGGGATAATCCTTTTTCTTCCTTCGCATTTGGTCGTTGTGCCAAATTATTTCTCCTTTATACACATGTTAATAATCCTCTTTTGCTACCACTGAAAATCCATTGTTGAATACACTGAGCAAGGTCTTAACCACAATGACACGAGAGAGATGCATATGAAATGCTTGAAACTTTTTGCAATCGCACCATAGAACCCTATACGAGTCTTGACAGCCCTTCGTTGTGGTCAATCGTGTCTTTAACAATGAACTTGTGGTTATAACAGTCGAATCTTGTATCATTATGGGTGTTGATTTTAACACTCTTCCTACATAAATTTCATGGAACATTCACTCCACAATTGTCCTGAATGTACTGCACTCCACTTTTAGTGTATCTATAAAGTTCACTATCTAAAAATGCCAAAAAAATACTTGTACTTTTATGGATGCACTTTCTTACTCCAAACATGTGGTTGGTGGAGAGCCCCTTTCCCCCGTCAACAATAACATCTTCATGTTACCCTATACGATAAAGTAAGTCTATAACACTATTTAAATTTAATTTTTTATGCTAAACGACTCTAAATAATTTGTTTTATCTCTCTTTGCTTTAGGTTATGTGTAAGAGAGATGTATTACAACAAGAATCCTAGATGAAATGTTAGCCTTTATCACAATCTTTTAAATCACATTGGACCAAATGATGTATTACCACTAAACTATTCATCTTATACGTAATTTATTTATAAAGTTATCACTCTTATAATCGTATTTTCTCTGCAATTTATTTGGAGACCATATCTGGGTCTGCAACATCAACTCAACCTAGAGGATGCAATAATTTGGACTATAAAAACTACGATCATGCGGTTCAACACTGTTGAGAGGCATCATAATAACCGTGTCAAAATGAAGTTCGACATGCATCAAGGAATCCCTTCCCTCAAAGTGTTTGTCACCATGGCATCTCTGTGGAGTCGACACTGAGTGTGCTTTTAACAGTTGGAAAAAACACGCTCCAAAATGGTGTAGGATGTAGAAGAGACATGATAGTTTTTTCATAGAATTCCTATCACACACAACCGTAGACCAAAAAATGCAACACACACAAGAATATTTGAGTTGGTACAAATCGATTACTACGACTAAAATGTTTATGTTTGACTCAAGGTATTTGATCGACCTACGCACACGAGCTGCATCGTCATCAAATACCCAACAACATTACCAACATACACCACGTAACAACAAATCAAACATGTGACACCCCGATTTAATTCGAATATTAAATAAATGGGAATTTAATTATTTATTTAATTAAAGTCTTAAGTATTTATATTTTTGGATTTAATTGGATTAATTGAAGAAAGAAGGGTTGGAGGTGTGCAGAGTAAATAGTGGGTGTGCAGAGTAAATAGTGGGTGTGAGGAGTAAATCACTCTACTTTTACTAATTATTAATTATGTATTTTATTTGGAATAATAAAGGAGTATTAAAAAGAAAATAAAAAGGAAAAGAAGGAAAAAGGAGTCTTTTTGGGAAAAAGCTATTTCACGTAGAATTGGAGAAGAGAAGAGAGGAAAAAGCCAACGCCGAGGAAATCGAACATCATCGCGAGGTAAGGGGTGATTTCATTCGGTTTTAATGCCTTATGGGTTTTGGGAATCAAATGGATGATTGGGTATGTTAGGAAATTCGATTTTTGATTAATTTAGGTTTGTTGGATTCATCCCTATTTGTGTCGGATTATAGGTCGGAAACCATTAGTGTGTCAAATAATAAATAGGAATGATGAAATAATGTTGTATGATGTTATAATGGTGTAAAATGGATGCATTTTGGTGTTCCTAATGTTGCAATTCGTATGAGAATGATTGGAAGTGTTTTAGAATGCATAATGCTGTCAAAAATAGCAGTTTTTAATTCTGCAGGTCGTGGGAACCGGTTCCCATATGGGAGAACCCGGGTTCCCAGTGTTTTGATCACTAAAAATGACATTTTTGAACTCAGGAACCGGTTCCCCATATGGAGGAACCGGGTTCCACTGTTTCTTTTTGAAAACACTAAACTTTAAAAATTCATAACTTTCAAACCGTAAGTCCGTTTTAGTCGCCGTTTTGGACGTTGTTTCTTAAATTAAATACTCTATTTTATAAAATAAAGAAAATTATAATGAATGGATTTTATTTTGAAAGGAGTCATTTTTCCGATTGGTGAACTATGATAGTTTTAAGAATGGTGGATGAATTGGTTCAGATTGTTCTGACAGGTTGAACGAAGATTGACACTTATGTGTTGGTTTCCTTGTTGTTTATTCATGATTGTATTGATATCATGTGTTGTTGTCGATGTTGTGTATTCATGATGATTGTTGATCTCAGTTGTTATTGTTGTATATATTGGTGTTAGTCTTACTAATTGAAGAGTAAGCGTTTAGCATACTTATGCTTTGTGATAATTTATTTCATGATTATGTTGTTATCATGCGATATTCGTTGATGTTGGCATTATGTGGAATTATGTGTGATCATAATCCGTTGAATTGATGTTGCATGCTTTTATGGTGCATGCATAAGCATTTGTTATTGGTTCATTCCCATTGTGTGGAGGTGAACTAGCAGAGCCAATAGACTTACCTGGTTCAGAGGTAGTGAGGCTAGATTCTTGATCCAGTGTTATGGGTGAATCATGGATTGTTGACTCAGTGTTCTGGGAAAATCATGGATTTCCGCTGTCTTTCCACATGTAAACGGAGCAGTGGGTGAACTCGGTTCACGTTTTGGTACCACATGCATAGAGTCTGCATTGCATATGGGATTGTAACATGCTAGGATGGTTTCCAGTGTTGCAATTTCCATTGTTTGTTATATTGCATGTTCATTGTGTGAAATGCATTTGTGAATTGGCTATGACTATGTGTTTGGATAATGGACTAATGTATTCAATTATTCTGTTGTATTTAGAAACGTATAATGCATTTTATATTGGATAGAAATCTCACTCTTACTTTGATGATTTTAGATTCAAAGTGATTAGCTGCTTGGAATTGATGAGGATAGCTCTAGAGTCGAGTCAGTTAGTTAATCCGCGTGTCAATGTCGTGCTCTGGTAGATGTGACACTGGGGAAACGTTTGTTTTGAAAATCCGTTAATGGATAACCTTAATGGTTTTGAATTATGTTTTGATTTATTATCCTGGAATAACTATGAATGATGTATTCGGGATTTGTTATGTTTCATTTCCGCTGTTAAACATAACTTTAAGTCTGTTTTATTTAATGATTCATTCTTCAGTGAAAGCATGACAACTGTGTTGATTGATTTGAATTATTTAAATTGTGATGCCTCTTGATTTGTGATTAAAAACTCTGATTATTATTTATAAAACGCGGGTAATTAGAAGGGGTGTTACAAAACACACTTCCATCACTCAACCAACACCAAGACGATATCAATCCACAAACACCAAACCCCATAACCAGCACCAAGACCAACACATGCCTCATACTCAAACTCAATACCAAGAACATATACTATAAAACCAACAACCTCATGTGGATCTATCAAATTCTCACCTTAACTCCGACCTATACCAACACAGGGAATATACCCCAACCAACCCAACATACATGCAACCATCACATCAACGTAGCAATCACACACGCACCAAACCCAACACACATATGACTACCAAACTCCACAAGATTTATTTATTTTTAACCCCCTTATTCAAATGATTAGTGCTACCGACCACCCATCCAACCCAATCCCACACCAACATGATCAAACTTTGTGAACATGGGTAACCGACTATTTGACAACATGCTTTTAAGATATGGTGACCTGACTGATTTCATGGACCCTGATCGCATTGACCTCGCAAGGACCTTGATACAACCACATCAAGAACTTCATAGAGGATGAATTAGGACAAGACAGAGCATTTAGATTATATGTAACTTCTATTCCAACAATGTAATCGTTTTATTAAAATAATTTTTTAATTTTTTAAGTTTTAATTAGAAATTGTTTATTATTAATTAAATAAAAATATACACGTTGGCTCTACATGAGATGACTTTCCATATTTCACATGAACCTAGGCGCCATCTGTAACACCCCAAAATAATTAGACTATTTATTTAATTATGTAATTGATATATGACGAGTATTTGTGACATATTTGTGGGGTGTATATGATGTGATGAATGTGATGTTTGATATGATATTTTGTGTGGTGTATGATGGGATAGTGAGAATGAATATGCTATCAAGTGATTTTAGAATAATTAGTTGAAATTATTTTAATTAATTAAATAGAATAATAATAAGAAGTAAAGACTATGAGGATATGGTGATAATTTGATGAAGGAAATTGGGGGAAAAGATAAGAAGACCATAGAAAAGGTCAAAGGGTTAAACAAGAAATAAGGAAAAAGAGTCTCATTATGTGCAATCGTGAAAAGAGCAAAACGTTGTGGAGAGCTAAGGTAAGAGGAGAACAAGGTTTTTTGTAGAACGCGAAGAGTGTTAGACGATGTGCTAGATCTAGAAGGGGGTTGAATAGATAGGTGTTTTAAAATTTGGGCATTTTTAAAAACTTTATAACGAAAGTTTCCTGGATTTTCAATCGTCTAAACGATCCACTATTGAGAAGATCATATATGCAAACCGTGAGGATAATGTGAGAAAAATTGCTTTAATCAATACAATTAAGATGCATTTTATTAATCGCCTTATCAATCACTTTGAGTATCAATTACTTCCAATGCAAATAGTAAGAAGCAAAATTAACCGCAACGAGCAATTTCTAGAGAAGACAATTTATCAAATACCTTGTAAGCGAATTTTATAAGTGTTGTATTAACTAAGTTGTGTTGTCGAAAGTAGTCACGTAATAATCAAACAGATAGTTACTATTTACTGTGGAAAATGGTAAACAAGCGTTGGTCCTCCCTATGTCCTAAAACTAAGGGTTACTCGCAAGATCGACCAGTTGATCTTAAGACGCGTGCTAAGATTTTGTATATTGTATTGATTCTGTCGAAATATGCCCTAGCCAAGAAACGATTTTCTAAAACCAAGGGAAACAGTACAACGACTTTCCACACAGAAGTTTCGACCGACTGACTGGTGACTCGTGGTCGACAGTAGATTCTGGACGAAACAAGACTCAATGAACTAACTGGTTGGTGACTCGTGACCGACAAGCAGTGTTGAAAAGTTCATGCAAAGTTGCTCGAAATGAATACGGAAAGTAAAGACATTAAAGAGATAAAATTGAAAAGATAAACTGATTGCATTGAAAATAAAGACGGTGATTCATGTACATAAAAAGCTTAGTGACTCTTTCTTCCTTAAGCGCGGAATTGGGCAGAGTGTTGGTAAGAAATTTAAGAGTACAAGTGAACACACCTAAAAATTACAGCGAAGTGACTTATTTATAGTAATTTACAAGATAACCGCTGAAAGAAATCAACGGATGAAAATGAAACTAAAACGTAACTGCTACATAAGATTTCGCCATCCATTTGGAGCCTAACAACCACAATCTCTTGAGGTAACTACCCACGATCTTCAAAATTTGAATCTTTCCCGCTCGTGATTTCAAAAGGGTTAACCGCTCCTAGCTTTGATACATCTTAGGAAGAATGAAATTTCCCTAAGTCCCTTAGACTACGTCTTCGACAACACCTGAACTTCGATTAATTCTTTCACTCAGCCCATAATATGTCGAATCGACCCATAACCTTTCTCTATCCATCCAGTTGATGTGGTTCATCTTCGATACATTTGTCTTAACCCGTTTTTCCTTCTGGCCACCGATCTCGACTTTTTCCCAGGTTTACTTGATACGTTGGTCGAATCGACCAATTTCTCGGTTCACTCTCTTGGTTGACACACTTATTTCTGACATCTTTGACTTGGTTTCATAAATTCTCCTAAGGAATCTATTTTCGTTCAAGATCGGCCCCTAACTTGTAAGAATGTTTGCCTTTGACACATGCCCTTAAACGTATTTAGGAAATTTCGAGTAACAAAATGCCCCCCAGAGATTTAATTTTAGAATTTCCTTACTCTGTCGACCATATGAGACAATGACATCTATGAAGCCTTATATCTTCAGTCGACTCAGTCGTTTCCACTACTCCAAAAGCAGTTTACTGTTCCAATCTTTTCGTGATGTCAGACAATCATGAAAACGTACCAGGTTTTTCGCTTCGAGATGTGGGATCATTAATGTTGACCATTATTACACTTTAGTGGCAGACATGGCCCACCACGCTTCTACTTTAATCCGGCTACATGTGTCCTTCAACCAGACACAATTTTAAACCTAGGAACTCACCAAGATTTTTTTTCTTGCCTTTCCTCACTTTATTTCGAGCCTATAAATAGGAATCCTGATTATTCTCCATCTTTCTCCTTTGCTTCCTTAGTTTTTCTACCTCCAAGCAAGAACCCAGAAATTTCAAAACCCTATTTCTCACCATTTCCAAAGACTCAGTTTCTTCATTTCTTGTTACCTTCAAGCTTAGTCAAACTTTGTCCATGGCGAGTAAACAAATCGAAACCGCCCTAGCAGCTACTTACCAGATACGACATGTAGACGACAAGCCCTACGTGCTGAAACCACCTTTTTTAGAGGAGAATATCAAAATCTGGAAATCTCAGGTATTGATCCCTTTCAACCTTGAAGGTAAATCTTTAGCTTTCTTAGGGACTCTACCTTCAGACACGCCAACTAAAATCTATGTGACTGACGATGGCGCCTTTTCCCCCACAAGTAAAGAAACCAAGCCCTTGGTTTCTTTTTTGAAACCTATCTCTCTCCGCTACTTCAACAAAAATTTTAGGACTGCTCCACCTCTAAACTGTCAGAAGTTCAAAAACTAGATGGCACGCATAGAACCCACAAAAGGGAAGCAATAGAAAGAATTGGGTATCTATACTTTATTATGTCTTTCTCGAACTGGTATCCCTTACTCCCACAGTCTATTAACAGCTGCTCTATACTTTTGGGAGGGGTCGACTAACACTTTTCATACTAGCTATGGTATGATTACTCTGACTCTTCTTGATGTTGTGGCCATTACAGGGTTGAAGCCCCCCAATACCATATTCAACCATGCATATGTTGATTTGGTGTCTGTAAAATTCGATGTAGGAGATACCAAGAACCCCACATACACCAATTTCATCAATCACCATCATAGAGACACCGCTGATATTTTTGAGGAAGAGCATGTGGCTTTTTTGACATACTGGTTGTCGCGCTGTGTCTTTTGATCTCGATCGATGCATGTCGCTAAGCAATATGATTACCTTGCCAGTCACTTTCATCATGGAGAAAGCGTGGCCCTGGGCCAACTCATTTTGGCGTCCCTTTATGCATCTATGACGGAGGTCACCAAGCAAATAAAAAACCACAATCCCGACAGCGCCAAAAAGAAAAACTTCCTTGTACATGGACCTTTTTGGCTCTTATAGTTGTGGCTGAATGCCACTTTTTCTGAAGAAATGAAGCCTTTTAAAAGTAGGAAGGCAGGATGCGATTCAACACAGACTTACAACATGTGGGAGAGTCTTATTCCCATGACACCCATCGATAGAGGTGTTCCAAACTCTGTCCTCTTTAATTTAATGTTCGACATAATGCTGAAAAGAGTCGATTTTAAGCCTTATATGGCTCCATTCTCTGACGGGAAGACTGGCCCAGCATGGCTAGCTAATTTTTTCTCACCAGTGGAAGAGAAACACAATATGAGTTCCAGCCTAGTCGCATACCAACCCAATTTGGTGGCTCGACAGTTTGGGCTATGCCAGCTTGTGCCCAAGCCTTTGTTTAATTTTCATGAGCTGTTGGTCGACGTACTTACCGACAAACCTTGGGACTTCATTCAGGCAGATTATGACGATCTTTGGGCTAAAAAACCCGCACTTACTTTTACTGACTTTGCGCCATCGTTCTTCTATATCGAGGAATTTAAAACTTGGTGGCAATCTTATTTCGTTACTTTTGTTAGTGATCCTGCCAGAAAAATGACCGAACTGACTGCTGCTCTTAACACTTTTTAGGGCAAGACAACGAAATGTAAGACTACCAACATCAAAGAGATTCAAGCTTTGCATAAGTTTTTCAGGGTGGTGTACTTACCAAACAATCTTCATCGAACCATCCATGACGCGGCCCAAGAGCTAAAGGAGAAGGTAATCGAGAGGATTCCACAACTTAAAATCCCTGGTTACGCGAAAATTAAGTATCTTTACGCGCTTCATTTCAGAAAAATCAAATTTCCTCCTTTGCCGACTAGCCTATTAGCATTGGCTTTTCGACCACCTATCCCAAATTAGTGGTATAGATCTTGGTCTAATATTCAAAACGCTTACAAAAAGAAAGTCGACCGGGTGGTTCCGAAGAAGCATTGGTTGCACGACTATCCGGGCTTTCTGCATATTGACCTTAAATATGTGAGAGAGCTTACCGTAGTACCCAATGGTAACAACTTTTGAAAAGTTCACTCTCCTTTTTAATTTCAACTCACATCCTTATTTGACTTAGCTTTTTTTTCTAGTTGTACCTCTGCCACAGGTCATCGTTCCTAAGAAATCTCTTGCCATTGAGGATCGGGAAAGACCATCGATCGCGCTTGTCGGTACTGTTAACAAGGAAGGCCCATCACGCTCAAAGGTATATTTTGTACTCGTACTCCTTTTCATGTTTTCCTAGCTCAACGTCTCTTATGTGTCCGACATTTTATAGTTTAACCCCATTCATACTCCCTCTGACGACGAACCAATTTCATCTTCCCTCAAGAAAACTGATTCTTCTGTAAGTGTATATATTTTTTATTTCATTTCGATATGCCATGTCTTGCAATATACTAAATTTTTTTTGTAGCAGAGTCGAAAACGTTCGACGGATTCGGCTGCTCCCTCCAAAACATCCAAAGAGTCCAAGAAGGACAAAAAACATCACCGTACTGAGAAAATGGAGGTAGGCATTGCTTAATCAGTCTGTTTCGATCAAAGTCATGGTTTCGACTAACATTTTATTCATATTCCCAGCCATCACCTAATGATCAATCTCCTCTTTCCCGGAAATCCAAAGATCACAAGAGGAAACATGATTCCTCTTCTGAGGACAAGGTGGCAAAAAAGAAGAAAAAGAAAGCCAACCTGGCCAGAGACCTTGGCATAAAGACCGACGACAACGATGAAGCAACGATGGACACTGATGATCAACCACTCATCACAAGATGGAGAGGTAAAGTGTTCTTGGCTACATCTCGCGACACTACCCTATTTCCAAGTGTTGATAATATCATAGTAAATACATCCATCGTCACTCCAACCCCAATTCCTACGCCTGGTGAAGTCAAGGAACCAAAGGGGGACATCGTTGCGGCCTCAGTCGGGAAGGATGAAACGACAATTCCAAGTTTGCTGCCACAGGTATTCATCATATTTCTATCCTGTCTATTTTATTTGCCAAATTTATCTGGCTAACACCTGTTTTTCTTCCAGGTCGAAGCTTCTGACCTGCAACATAGTGTGCCAGACTACACTCCATTGTTAGAAGTTTCTTTATCTCATCATCAACAAGCCTTCGACATGGTCGTTGGTGAGTTTGTTGACCTCACTGTTTCGGCTACTCTTAGTGACTCTGATTCGGTCACTAGTCCTGCCAAGCATAAGGGTTGTAGTTCGACTAGCTCTGACTCTAGTTTTTCAGATTCCCTGCAGGGTTCAGAGGCTCCTGAAAATGTCACTAATCCACCATATTCTCCTTCTAAAGGTGCCTCCAACGTTCCTCCTGAAGGGGAAACTAAATCCCCTTCTCCTCGACTCAAAGCTCAGGATCCTCCTGAGGAGAAAAAAGGCGACTCAACTGGCCCTTTAGGGGAAAAGGTCACTTCGATAGATATGGATATCGATGCTGTGCTGGTGAGGCTGGACAGTTTTGTGAGTCAGTACACTTTCTCTTTTGACTCTGACCGCTCTCAGGCTTATAGTGACAAGCTGGGGCTTGAAGCAACAAAGATCAAGAAGCTGATGGATAAGATCCGGACATATGCTTTCAGTTTCGACTTGCCTCATCTGCTACATGAGGATTCAATTCTTGGACCAGATCTTTTAGATACTATTACTCAACTTAAGGGTCTCAAGATTTCTGAATTTTCTAAGCTCATGGTGACAATATTTGAGTATGTTCTCCCTTCATTGCTTGAAAACATCAATCAGGTGAAAGAGAATAAACAACTGGTCGGAACAAAGCAGACAATGGTGAAGAGGAATGTGGACATGGTGAGAAAGACCAAAATGGTGATCGAAAGGCTAAAGACACAAATTAGTCACAAACGACAAGAGCAAGATCCTAAAAGGAAAAGAGCTGCTGAAATACGCACTCGAATTTCCAGTTTGTCGAAGGAAATGGAAACCTTGAATGCAGAGTTGGAGCTTGTCATTAAGCAAGACGAAGAGCTCGATCAAGCTACCGCTCCTACTCAAGCGGAAATGCTCTAGCTGACCAAGGATGCTATTGTGACACCCCAAATAATTCGATTATTAAATAATTAGAATTTTTAATTATTAATTTAATTAGAAATTTAATTGTTGGTATTTTTGGATTATTGGAATTAATTAATTAAAATGAAAGTGGAATTGTTGGTGGTGTGAAGTGTAAAATGGGGGTTGTGAGGAGTAAAAGGCTCTACTCACACTATTTATTTTATTTTTATTATTTTAGAATAATAAAAGGAATAAAGAAGGAAAAGAGGAAAAAGAGTCACATTTGGAAATATTCATCATACGTGCAATTGAGAAGAGGAAAAGGAAGGAGGAAAAACCAAAAGTGTCAGAATCCGACGAATCTTTGAGGTAAGGGGTGATTTTGTCTGATTGTTATGCCTTATAAGTTTTGATAATCAATAGAGTTGACTAACATGTTAGAAATCCCAATTTAGGATTCTCTAGGTTTGTAGGATTTGATCCAAATTTACCCAATTGCATGAAACTAGAATGAATGAATGTTATAGGATTGTTGGATGTGGTTGAATTGTGTTAAATCTCACTATTATACTGTTGTTGGGATGATTTTTGTGATATTAGATGAGTTGGTTCGTAGAGGAATGTTGGGGTTTGAGTTGGGAAGAAGAATGCTGTCAAAATAATGATTTTCTGCTACAGGGGTCGTGGAACCCGGTTACCCTGTGGGGGGAACCGGTTACCGCTGTGTATTTTGCGTAAAAATGAGATTTTTGGGTTTGGGAACCGGTTCCCCCATAGGAGAACCCGGGTTCCCAGTGTAAATTTTACACATGAAAATGAAATTTTTTCCAAGAACCGGTTCCCCTGGAGGAAACCGTTCCCACTGTTACTTTTTGAAAAATACTAAACTTTAAAAATTCACAACTTTCAAATCGTAAGTCCGTTTTAGTCGCCGTTTTGGACGTTGTTTCTTAAATTAAATACTCTATTTTATAAAATGAAGAAAATTATAATTAATAGATTTTATTTTGAAAAGATCCGTTTTCCAATTTGTGAACAATGGGAGTTATGGGAATGGTGGATGAATGAGTATAGGATTGTTCTGACAGGTTGAACGTGGAATGAAGCTTGTATGTTATTTTCCCGCTATTTATTCATGATTGTATTGATATCATGTGTTTTTGTTGGTGTTGTATATACCTGGTAGTTGTTGATCTTAGTTGTTATTGTTGTTGTATATACCGGGGATAGCCTTACCAATTAAAGGGTAAGCATTTGCATATTTATGCTTTGTGATGATTTATTTCATGATAGGTGATGATATCACGTTGTGGTTGATGATGGTTTATGATGTCTGATATGGTCATAACCTGTGTTGAATGTTGCATGCTTTATGATGTGCATGCATATGCATTCTGGTGGAGTTAATTCCCATTGTGTGGAATTTGACTTGTATTGCCAATAACCGTTCCCGGGTGATGATGGGTGGTGAGGCTGGATTCGTGTCCGGGTGATTATGGACGAATCGATGATTACTGTATCCGGGTGATTATGGATCAGTGTGTGACTTAGTTCACGTTTTGGTACCACATGCATAGAGTCAGCATCATTACTTGTTTGGATTATAACATGTTAGGATGGATTCCAGTGTTATAGTCTGTTGTTTGTGTATGGCATATATTTTTGACTAGTGTATGAAGCAGATCTGATTATGCTGAATAGGGTGAACTGATGTCTTATGATATTTTATTGCTTTTGATGAACTTATAATGCATTTTAATTATGATGAAGTCTCACCCTTACTTTGATTATTTCAGATTGAAGTCTTAGCTGCTTATGAGTTGGTGAGGATGGCTCTTGAGCTATGCATTTAGTTTACCCGCGTGTTAGTGTTATGCTCTGGTAGTTGTAACACTGGGGAACGGTTTCTTGCGAGTTATATTTTAAAACTCGGTTGTTCTTTTGGTTAATTTTGGGAATAATTATTGATTGAATTTTATTCCATTTTGATGATAATTTCCATTGTGTAGAACATGTCTTCTGGTTTAATTATTTTAATGAAGTTCTTCAGTGAAGCATGACATGTTGATTGTTAATTTTTCTATTTTGTGTATTTTAATAAATTGTAATGCCCCTTGTATTACGTGTTAGCTTTAAAATTATTAATATTCGCGGGGTATTTTAGAAGGGGTGTTACAGCTATCACTGTCAGCACTGCTATTGCTCAGGTCGAGGAGGAATTATTAGTACTCAAGACAAGAGCATATGGGCTAAGCAATAAGCATATTGTCCTTTCATACATATAATGCATGACTGATACACTGACTTCGACATTACTCTTTCCAGCTCTGTTCGACGCACGCTTCACGCCGTCGAAATTGTGATTTCTTGAAGAATGGGTTTGTACTTCTTTAAGTACTTACCATCTACCCTTAGAATTCGTCGATCTGGGGCTAATTCCTCAAATTCATATGCGTTGTTGGAAAAAGTTTGAATTACCTTAAACGGTCCTTCCCAATTTGGCGACCATTTTCCTAGGACTCTATCATTTTTGTTCATAGGTAATATCACTTTCCAAACTAAAACATTAACATGAAATACTTTATCTTTTACCTTCTTGTTATAGGCTTTGGCCACTCTGTCCTTTTGTCTCCTTAGTGAATCAAGAGCCAACATCCTCTCTTCATCTAAGTCGACCAACTCATCTGCCATCATATTCCAATAGTCTTCAGATGGTATTTCACGCTGTCGTTGAATCCTTACCGATTGAACATGTATTTCTACTGGAAATACATCATCATGTCCATATGCCAATCGAAATGGTGTTGCCCCCGTTGCTTCTTTAGGAGACGTTCTATATGCCCATAAGGCTTGGTCTAGTGTTTGATGCTAATTTATTGGCCTTTTGCCTACATGTTTCTTAATCAGGCTAATTATTACTTTATTGACAACTTCGACCTGGCCATTTTCCTGAGCATAATAAGGGGTGGACGTTAACAATTTTATTCCAACCTCCTTTGCGAATTCTTGCATTTTTATCCCCGTGAATACTGTTCCTTGGTCGGTTGTGATTGTTTTGGGAATTCCAAACCGACACATGATATGATTTTGTATAAAATCAATCACAGTCTCTTGGTCGACATTCTTTAAAGCGACGACCTTAACCCACTTTGTGAAATAATCAATGGCGACTAAAATGTATCTCTGTTGTTTTGATGATGCTGGCTTTATTTCCCCAATCACATCTAAGGCCCATCCTCTAAACGACCAAGGTTTTATAATGGCATGCAATTCACTTGCAGGAAGATGTTGGATGCCCCCATGCATCTGGAAGCCCCTAACAAATTAAATGCTGTCTTTCATCAATGAAGGCCAATAGACACCTGATCGCATCAAAAGCCATTTAATTTTGTGTCCATCTTGGTGTGCACCACATGCTCCACTATGCATACTCGACACTGCTACGTATGCCTCACTTTCTCCCAGGCATTAAAGTAGTACTCCTTCAACAGTTTTCTTAAATAATTCATTCTCGATTAAAACAAAACTTAGGGCATCATATTTTATTTTACGCTTTGTCGAACCCGTAGGAGAACGTAAGTAGTCAACCAGGGGTTTACGCCAGTCATTATCTTACCCGTTATCAATTGTTAAAATTTCAAAATTTTCGGCATCTATGGCACCTAATTTTATAATTGACAAATCTGAAGGAGATAACAAAGTAGCTCGAACCTTTTTCCTTACTTGAATAGGTTCTTCATCTTCGTTCTTCTTGTATCCTGAAGCTTCTTGCGCCAAGTCATTAGCTTCTTGGTTCTCTCGTTGAGGTATATGTTGAATACTTGCTTGCTCGAATCGTTTCAGTAATCTTATGGCAATCACAAAGTACATGATTAGGTTCTCTTTAACACATCTATACTCTTTTGACACTTGTTTGATTACCAATTCGGAATCTCCCATAATTTCGACATTTCTTGCCCCCAATTCTAGTAGCAGTTCAAGTCCAGTTATTAGAGACTCATATTCCGCCTCATTATTGGTACAGATACCGTCGATTGCATATTTAAACTCTATTGGAATTTCGTTGGGAGAAATTACTAATCCTCCTATCCCGACGCCATTTTTATGGATAGAACCATCGAAATATAGTTTCCAAGGCACCAATTCGACAATGCTCTGCGGCATAGCAACCATATAATGGTCGACCAGAAAGTCGGCCACTATTTTCCCTTTCACTTCCTTTAAAGGCAAATATGTTATGGAATATTCAGTTTTCACTAATGTCCATTTAACAATTCGACTGTGAAAAATTGGTTTAGACAACATATGTTTAATGATATCAAAATGAGAAGAAACATACACGTCAACTGGCTTTATATATTGCTTCAATTTAATACAAGAAAAATACAGACAAAGGCATACCTTTTCTATATCACTATACCTAGTTTTAGGGCCATTTAACATTCGACTAAGATAATACACAGGTCTCTCGACACTACTTGCATCTTCTTGAACCAACATACTTCCTATAGTCGATTCTGAGGCTGCTATATACAACCTCATAGGCCTATTTCTAACTGGAGGTGCCAATATAGGAGGCTTCACTAAATATTCTTTGATTTTGTCGAAATCCTCTTGATTCTCCTTTTGCCAGATGAACTATTCATTCTTCAGTCGAAGCAGTGGTGAAAATGCTTTAGTTTTGCCACTTAAATTGGATATAAACCTCCTTAAAAATTTATTTTACCCAACAAAGACTGAAGTTCCTTTTTGGTCAACGGAGGTTTGACGTCCATGATGGATTTGGTCTTGCTTTGATTGACTTCTATGCCCTTTTTATGTACTACAAAACCAAGGAAATCTCCTGCCTGCACACAAAAAGCACATTTTATTGGATTCATTTTCAATCCATATTCTCTCATCTTTTCGAAGGTGTTTCAAGTGTGTCGGTTTACTACTCGACTTTATTACTATATCATCTATGTAAACCTGCATAAAATCTTCAATAAAGTCATGGAACATAGAATTCATTACCCTTTGGTATGTTGCTCCAGCATTCTTTAGGCCGAATGACATGACCACCCATTCATAGGTCCCCAATGCCCCCAGGAAACGAAACACCGTTTTCGGCACATCTTCATCTACAATACAAATTTGGTTATAACCAGCATAACCATCAAGCATACTTAAATATTCAAAACCAGCATCCAAATCGACTAGCATTTCATCCACCGACATGGCATATTCATCTTTGGGAGTGGCAGCATTTAAGTCTCTAAAATTAATGCACACTCTTAGTTTTCCATTTTTCTTGATGACTGGAACAATGTTGGCCAACCACTTGACATACCTTGCGGTTCTAATGAACCTGCTTTTGAGGAGTCTTTCTATCTCGTCTTTGATCTTCGACATAAATGCTCGAGCAAAAAGTTGAGGTGTTTATTTTACTGGCTTTTTTCCAGCTTTTATTGGCAACCTCAACTCGACCAAATCCCTGCTTAAACTTGGAATTTCAATATAATCCCAAGAAAAACAATCTTCAAATTCTTTTAATAAAGATATTACCTCAGATTTGAGCTTTCAATCGATGTTGGCGCTGATGTAAGTTGGTCTTTTATCACCATCTTCGCCAAGTTCGATTTCTTCTAAAGGATCTTGTGGCTGCATTTTTTTGGGTTCCATGGGATCCTTCTCAAAACCCAAAGGTTCGTCATCATATATGCAGTCGAAACGCTGCTTATCGACGTCTTCCCCAATAAGTTTAGCTTTATCTGGTGGTTTTGGCTCAATAGCCAAAATGACTTCTTCTGGCATTTGAAGTTTATTGGCTTCTACAATCATGTTTCCTTCAAATTCTAGGGCCGAATTCATTCTGTTTTCGGCAATGTATGCCGAAATTCTTTGTAGAGCCTCTAGCTCAAACATCATCGTCATGAGCATTTCTCCAGCCCGTCGGCGCAGGGTTTTCAGCATATGGATCCTCCAAAGGTTCCACGCCCCACACAAAGCCATGGGTTTCATGTAGTTTTAGGGAAACAAATGCCTCGTTTAAGTTGGCATATACTTCTTTAGCTGGTTGACAAGGAGCAATGTTGGCTAGCTTCCTGTCGAACTGATTATGGCCGACATTATTAACATCTGCCATGAAATAACCTTGGTCGGCCATGATATTTTCCATGATGCCGTATTCTCGCCAGATTATCAGGCATTGGTGCATGGAAGATGGGACATCTCCAATCCCATATAACCATTCTCTTCCCACCAGCAAGTTGTAACTTGGTTTTCCTTGGATAACCATAAATATTGTCGGCCTAGTGACTGAGCCGACCATTATATCTACCTGGATCACTCCCATGGCAGTCTTTGTTCTTCCTTCGTAGTCTGATACGACCATATTGTGAGATCTGATATCGGTGTCGAATTTATCGATTTTCTTCAGAATGTGATGTGGCATGATATTAATTGTAGCGCCACAATCCACTAACATTTTGTTAATGGCAGTTCCTTTGACCTTTGCTCTAATCAGCAGAGGCTTCAGATGGCTTGTCATAGCCATGCCGAGCCTCTCAAAATAGGCATCTTGGCTCTCAATAAAGTATTATTCATCACGAAGTAACAAGTTGGCTTATGCAAAGCCATTTCCACAACATCAACATCATCAGTGCTCTCCACTTCTATCGGGATATTGTACTCCTCGGGGTGTATGGATACAACATTGACTAGAATGTCAAGGCTTTCCTCTGAGTCGGAGGAAAAATCGACAGTTGCCTCATCGGAATATTTGGCGGCTGAGTTAGTAACTTCTTTAATTTGTTGCCTAATAGCAGAGTCGACTTTCACCCTATACTGCCTCTGACTCTTATCCTTTTCGACAACAATTTGCTTAGCAGCAGCAGCGGCTTGTCTTTCAGCCTACTTCTTCCTTTGAAACCGCCTCCATTGGGTTTGACTCATAGGATTTTTCCCCATGTAATTTTTAGATACATGGCTCCTCTTCTCAGATCGAACTTCGAGACGGTAGCTCATTGGAGCTTTCCCCTTTACATCCTTCACAACATCAACGATATTGGATGCCCCCACAACCATTTGGGGCTTAATCCAAGTGCCCTTGGGCGTAGCAGCGGATGGGATGAAATTCTCTGGCTTGGCCTGAAATGCCTTCTTTGGATCTCTTTTTTTCCATTGGGCTCTCCCTCTCTCCAGCTGTAACCTTTGGAAATTCTCAACAGTAACCCTATCAGTCAGAGCGCTGCATCTGGGGCATAAACCGACTTGGACACCCTTATTCTTGCAACGATAAAGAAATCCCAGCAAATCTTCATCGTCTCTTGGGTAAACATCAACTAGCTTGACATTTGGGCTTTCATCGGTGCTTTCCTCGACCATGTTATCGCCAGGAAATTCAGTGATATCTACCATATTGATGTCGACAGGCTCAACATACAAAGCCTCTTCTTGTCTCAAAGGGTCATTGTCGATTTTCTGCCTCTGTGCAGCGAACTTTAGGCGACCCTCCTGGAGTGATTTATGGACCAGATCCCTGAAAAGAAAACATTGAGAGGTTGTGCGACCAAGATAGTTATGATATTTGAAAAAACCTCTTTTTTGTCTTGTTCTAATGGTGGTAATTTAGAATTTGGGGGTACTAAGATTTGACCATATTTCACTAACACGTCAAAAATCTCTTTGCATTTACTAACATCAAAATTATAAGTTTTTGCAGGGATTTTTGAACTAGTTTCGACAGCAGGGCTTTTTCCTTTCGCAGGAAACAATGACTTGCACTCGTATGTAGGCCCTGATTTCAATTCAGCCACATCGACATCTGCCTCAGTCGGTGAGATGTAGTCGGCTTCATATATGGGATCTGTATCATCATAATCAACATAGGCTACTTTTTCTTTTTTAGCCTTAGACTTAGTATGTCTAACTTTTTCTAGTCAAAGATGCTCGAGGTGTCGAACTCTGTCCGCCTGTTGTGACATACTTTTGACGAAAGTTGGGTCTATTTTCTTCCTAATGGAATAGCCTAGACCTCTAGCAGCCATTTGAATAAGTTCATGCTTAGGCACTTGGGTAAAGCACCTTGCTTTTAATGATCTGAACCTATTTAGATAATCATCTATTGTTTCGGCAAACTTTCTCTTAATGTCTGATAACTCGACCAAACTAATTTTGAATGCCCCTCATAAAATTGTTCATGAAAAAGTTTCTCTAACTTCGACCATGAATCAATAGAATCAGAGGGCAAGGTAGTAAACCATGTGAAGACAACCTTAGTAAGGGATGAAGGGAATTGTTTTACCCTCAAGCCTTCATTATTCGTTATGTCTCCCGACTCATTCAAGTATCTAGCAATGTGCTCGACTGTCGATTCCCCTGTTTCTCCCTCAAACATAGTATAATTAGGATTTTCCATCCTCTAGGGTTTTTAGTTTGCAAAATGTACTTAGATAATGGGGAAGAATACGTTGGCCTTTGTAGTGTGGTATTCATACTATTTATGGCCATAATTATCTCGACAATATTGGTCAAGTTGTTTTCGACAACTAATTCCTCTTGTCGAATTTGGTCGAGGACCTAGTCAACCTCTTGTTGTCTATGAACCAATACCCTAGGTGGGTCGACAACAACGTCTCTCTGAGGCGTTGCAGCTTGACCTTGATACACAATATCTTCCTCTATTTCCCCCATGTGCCCATGAGCAGGTGCGACCTATCGAACTAGTGGCCCCTATCGGACAGGTGCTTGGGGGGCACCTAAGAAGTTACACAAACATGTTAACTGTGCAATCACTTGTCAGTTGGTTTCAGCAAACTTCCTATTAGTCTCATTCGACTCTTGTACTATAGGGTTAAACACATCACCCATTTGGTGAGTTAGCATATTAACAAACTCATGGTTACTGTCATCCATTTGTTGCCTTAACACTGCCACAAAGTACTATTTAAGGGTGGCATTAACTGTTGCGCAGACATTATTCTATTTCCCCTATTGCAGATTCTTGTAAGGGAACATTTGTATTATGTGCATTATCGGACATCACCGCTGCACTTGAGGTCGAATGATATCCCGTCATTAAGGAATACGACATTCCATTTAGGGGATTCGTAGCAGTACCAAATCGAGGTATCGTTGTGTTCAGAATGGAACTCGTGGCCACCACAGGCCCTGGACTCACCGGTGTGGTCTGGGTAAGAGGGACTGATACTGGCGTAGTTGACCCCGAAATAGTAGTCATGTAATGGGGGAAATGGTGTAAGTTGCGTAACGACTGGGTCGGACGTTCCCAGGGTTCGCGGTGGAATTTCATCCATGTTTGATGCAGAAGTAGCGTTTGTCATCCTAGGTATATCCTTTCTAACATGTTGTTTGTTGTTTGTTAAATTTCCACTTCTAAGTCTCATACACATATGACCTACAACAAACTCTAAAACTTAGCACTTGGTCCCATCAGGTGTGCCACTTTGTTTACTGTGGAAAATGTAAACAAGCGTTGGTCCTCCCTATGTCCTAAAACTAAGGGTTACTCGCAAGATCGACCAGTTGATATTAAGAAGCATGCTAAGATTTTGTATATTGTATTGATTCTTTCGAAATATGCCCTAGACAAGAAACAGTTTTCAAAGACCAAGGGAAACAGTACAACGACTTTCCACACAAAAGTTTCGACCGACTGACTGGTGACTCGTGACCGACAGTAGATTCTGGATGAAACAAGACTCAACGAACTAACTGGTTGGTGACTCGTGACCGACAAGCAGTGTTGAAAAGTTCATCCAAAGTTGCTCGAAATAAATACGAAAATTAAATACATTAAAGAGATAAAGTTGAAAAGATAAACTGATTGCATTGAAAATAAAGGTGGTGATTCACGTACATCAAAAACTTAGTGACTCTTTCTTCCTTAAGCGCAGGATTGGGCAGAGTGTTGGTAAGCAATTTGAGAGTACAAGTGAACACACCTAAAAAATATAGCGAAGTGACTTATTTATAGTAATTTACAAGATATCCGCTGAAAGCAATCAACGGACGAAAATGAAACTAAAACGTAATTGCTACATAAGATTTCGCCATCCACTTGGCGCCTAACAACCACGATCTCTTGAGGTAACTGCCCACGATCTTCAAAATTTGACTCTTTCCCGCTCGTGATTTCAAAAGGGTCAACCGCTCCTAGCTTTCATACATCTCAGGAAGAATGAAATTTCCCTAAGTCCCTTAGGCTACGTCTTCGACAACACCTGAACTTCGATCAATTCTTTCACTCGGCCCATAATATGTCAAATTGACCCATAACCTTTCTTTATCCATCCAGTCGATGTGGTTCATGTTCGACACATTCGTCTTGACCCTTTTTCCTTCTGGCCGCCGATCTCGACTTTTTCCCAGGTTTACTTGATACTTTGGTCGAATCGACCAATTTCTCAGTTCACTCTCTTGGTCAACACACTTTTTTCTGACTTCTTTGACTTGGTTTCATAAATTCTCCTAAGGAACCTATATTTGTTCAAGATCGGCCCCTAACTTGTAAGGATGTTTACCTTTGACATATGCCCTTAAACGTATTTAGGAAATTTCGAGTAACAGTTACGAATGTTTTTGTGAAAGCTCGACACAACACAAATTTATTTTATTCAAGTTTGATAAGTCGAGTATTACGAATTCGATCAATCAAATAATGAAAGTAAAATGCGAAAAAGAACACGAAAATTTGTTAAGGCAGTTCCACCTTTCGTCCTTGCGTGGTGTACGTCTTCCCCCAACTCTAGAATATAGAGTTGAGAAGTTTTTCATAAAATTTCAAATTGTAAAAAGTGAAAAAATAATTCCCTTTTCACACAATTGAATTAATGATGATGAACCTATCTTCTTCACGATCCTTGGTTCGAGCCAAACCAAACGTCGATCACTTCGAGTACACCTCCGATTAGCGATACTTGAAATTTTTACCAATTTGCTGCAGAATTTCTTTCTCTCGGCTGATATCAATCGAATAAGATCGAACCCTAAATCTTCCTTCAAGATCCTCCGGTTACCGTGACTAAATCAAACGAACCCACAACTCCTTGATGCTTCACTCGTCTGAATCTTACAAAGCGAAGATTAGTACCAAAACCCCCCGCACCAATATAAATCTAGGAGGACAAAACCCTAATGGTTTTATTCTAGAAAGAGCCCATAAAACACAACCCAAATACTAAAATATTCTTCAATTTGGATGTTATCAACAATTCTCGGATCTTGAATTCAACCACTTTGATTTTTGGAGAGGTTGAATTTGAAGAGGGAATGTTGAAGATGAAGTGCTCTCTATGTGTATCTTTCATTTTATTCTTGTTGAAAAAGCTCAAAAGAAAAATAACCTCTATTTATATGTGTTAGTATCAATTAAATGAAATAAGGCAAAGAAGCGAAAATTTAATCAAATGACTCAGCAAAATGCTAATGCATCGACCGCTCCAGGATGGAGGGTCGACGTGTAACTTCCAGACTCTGCGCGTTGAGACGCCAAAGTTGGATGCGTCGACGGCACCAGGGGATGCGTTGATGCAGTTGTAACACGGTGGGAGAACTGACTTTGGATTGTTTTGCGTTTGATCGTAAATGTTGCGGATAGCAAGATTCGCCACCGACTTTTCTTTTATCCAATTAAGGGAAGGTGAAAAAAATAGGAAAAGACCTTCGTTTAGATTCTAAGTAAGGGAGTTGGTTATGAAAAGGGAATGTATTAGCACCCTTTTCATCCGTAGTTATCTACGGGCTCTTAATTGCTTTAACTCACTTTATGCCTTGCTTTTTTTTGTGTGTGCATTTGAAAAATGTTTTGAAAAAAAGCATTTCGCTTTGACTTCGTAAGGATTCACGCTGGAATGTATACGAAGTGTTCGGAAATATTTCGTTTTGGAAAAGAACTTTGTAATGATTCACGCTGGAATGTATACAAAGCGTTTGAAAATGATTTTTAGAAAATGTGAGGTGTGAAAAGTATTTTGATTGAGCAAGCAATTAAAAGTCTATTACCTACTCAGAACGGTCATTTCCGTGTTATTTTACTTACCTTTAGAATAGCGCTATCCGTACTATTAGTTGGTAGGTAACCCTATTCGTTGGATGTAAAGGGACATTCGAAAGGGACATCAGATGGTCATAGAAGGCAACTTGTAGGAGTATCCTAGCACATTCGTAGGGATGACCATCACTTTTCGTAGGCAACAATCGAGGGACTAGATCATGTATTTGTAGGCAACATCGAGAGACTATGATCTTTGATTCGAAGGGACTATGATGATATATTTGTAGGCAACGGTGCTAGGATACCTCTACGTTCGAGGGACTTGACCATTTATTCGAAAGGAAACGAGAGAGAATACCCTAGGGGGTTCATGTGTGAAGAGAGTGTGTTGAATTCAAATAATTTATCTTGTGATTAGAGTTAGCTATGTTGATTTTATCTTGCCATACACGCCTAATTACTAACAATTTATATGAGTGCGGAAAGTAAAGTGCGGAAAGTAAATCCTACGCTATTACATGGCTTTGGGGCAGTTACATAATTGAGGAGTGCGGAAAGTAAATCCTAATTAAAACTATTACATCCCATGAGTAGTTACATAATATTGGAAAAAAGAATGCGAGAAAATAAATAACTGAAAAAAAATTAACCCTAATATTTTTGGATTTTTGTTTCGAAATTTTGGAGAATAATCCTAAGTCTAATTGATTTTAATTAATTTTAAAGAAAATATTAGTTAATTCTAACCCTAAATTAATTGATTAAAATGAGGGAAAAAATTAGTGGAAGTTGTCTAATTACTCCTAATTATTTAACTTAATTACTAATTTTAATTAATTTATGAAATAAGCAAAATAATAAAATATGGCAAAATGATAAAAAGTGCTAAAACGCTTCTGGAAGAAGCCATCCCAGAAGCTGGAGCTTCTGGGAAATCTTTTGCTGGAGGCACCCATAAGTTGGAACTTTTGGGGGTTTCTACGCTGGAGGTGCCCAGAAGTTGGAACTTCTGAGGCTTTCTGCCTTGGAGGTACCCAGAAGTTGGAACTTCTAGGGCTTTCTGTCGGAAGTGGATCAAGAAGTTGGAGCTTCTGGACGTGGCGCCTTGTGGTGAAATCCAGAAGCTGGAGCTTCTGGATGTGCTTCTTCCTCGAGGGTCAGTAGGCACTTGGGTAACGGAACTGAAACATAAAAGAGTTAAGAATTCAGGAAAGGCGGGGTTCAACCCCTTCGCCTCGCCATCTGAGCTAAGCTGCTTTGGTGTTGGACTTATGAAACAAAAAGAATACAAAGGAAATTGATTTATGGGAACCAATTAATCAGAAAACGCGCGCAGGGGTCTTCTTCCCCATTTGAATTTTCAAACCTATAGCCACGGTTTTTACCTTTTAGATGGCTTATGTAGCTAAATCCCAGTAAATCAAAACATCACGAAATATGCAATATAAATGAAATTTGAGGCCATGGATCAACTGGAAATAAGGTTCTAAACACGATGATGCCCTTGGTTCCTTCCATTTTGTCCTAAATAAGAAATCCCCAATCGGAGCTCTCAAACCCTAGCAATGGTGAAACGATATTCCTGGACTTAAAATTCAATTAAACTATGCAGAAAGCTTCGAAGCTTCATTACAAACACAAAGACATGGTTAAATTCAATTGATTATGCATAAAAGTATGAAAACGATTTTGAGTTCAAAGTGTGCAAACCATGATTTGGATGTTGTGATTCTGGAGGTTTTGCTTGCTTGTGAGTATTTGGATCGACTCAGGAGACCTCCAACAATCTATTGCAAAGCTTGGAATGGATTGAATTGAAGCAAAATTGTGGCTGCTAGTTTGCTTGAATGCCACAGTGCTTTGAAGCTTGCTAGGGTTCTTTTAGGTTAGAATTTCGTCCCTTGTGCATGTAGAATCATCATGTATTTATATTGTAATGAATTAGGTCAAGTATTGTAAGTAAATATCATGCCAATCAATGACAAATTATTTGATTTGGAATCAAACCAAATATTTCCTTTTTGAGCCAATTTCAATCAAATCAAATTGCCAATCTCAATTATTTCGAAATAATTAGATTAAATGGCTTGCTTGGACCCAAAGGATGAGAGAAAATCCATCTTGCACTTAATTTTTGATTTTATATCTTTTATTTTAATTAAATTGGTTTTAAATGAATAAAAATCCAAAATAAGTTAAAAATAAAAGATAAAAACGTGGCCTTGGGCTTGGAGGTTCCAATTCAGATAAGGAACATGTTTGAATCAAGAAAAGTTAGGCCCATTTGGAATTTTTTTTATTTTCTCAAGTATTTCTCTTTGTGTACCTCCTCAAAAATGCTCAACTTGGACAATGTGTATCTTGTTCAATTTTTAACGTTTTTGGGTGTTCTTGGACTTTTTAGAAAGCTCAAGATGTCTTCTAAACAACCCTTTTGGTTTCATCTTCATTGAAGTTTCCATACTCATGAACACTTCTTTACAAAAAGTTGACGTTTTGTTGACTTTTAAAAAGACCTGTAATGTTTTGATCCATAACTCCCAAATGAAAAATTTTCTGCCTAAGCTTGTGAGACATGAAGTTGTAGAGAATTGAATTCTATTTAAAATGAGCTGTGGTGGAAAATTTTCTGATAAAGTTATGCCTGGTCAAAGTTTTGTTGACTTTTGTCTGAAAAACCCTGATTTAGAAACTTTGACTTTTGATCAAATCTTGACTTTTCTTGAGGAATCATGATCAAACCTTGATCAAATGATGAATATTACTTCAAAATATTGATGTTGACCAAAAATTATGAAGTTTGACTGTATGTTGACCACAATTGACTTTTTGTCCAATACAGCTGATTTTCAACCATCTGAGCAATTGACTGAGCAAACTTGACTTGTAAGGCTTGAAACTTGACATGGAGATTCTTTGAAGTATATGATGAGGTATGATGACCACTTGAAGCATTGGATGTCCATCTTGACTTGAGAATGGCAAAACCCTAGTTTGGGTTAATTTCTTAGGAGAGGGTTTGTCTGGTCAACCCTTGTGGAATCCTTGAGTATAGATATGTGAAATGTCTTAAGAAGTGGGAGGGCAAATTTTGGGGTATAATAGCAGTCTTTTAAATTTTTGCTCCCAGACTTCATTTTCTTGTGCGTCGACCAAAGGGTCAACACGTAACTTCCAGGGTGTTGGCCTTAAAATTGCTTCGACCAGAGTGGAGCTTGCGTCGACACATCGATGCTTTTTTCATGGCTATTTTTTTCTTCTATAAGCTAGAGATATAGCTTACAAACACTCTTACAGTATGCGCACCACGTAATTTCAGGGGTTTTGACATCATGAAAACTCGAGCATGCATTCACAAAGAGGAATAAATTGCTTCCAAGAATCTAAGGTAAGAGGAGTTTATCATTTTTATTATAATTGTTTGAGGTTTAGATAATTGTAGGTTTGTGTTGTGATTTTGGTTGACGATGTAATATGTTGTTTGATGAGAAATTAGTGAAATTGTGATGTTTTCTTGCAAATAATTGATGTATATGATGTATGAGAACTCATGTTGTTGTTATATGATAAAACCATGAGTAATTGTGATTAATTGAGACCTGTAAGTGTGAAGAAAGTGTGTAGAAATTAGGACTGTGCAATATAGAGATCGCAATAGGAAAGTCCTGTTTGTGATGTCTCGTCGGGCGGGCATGATACGTCGCCGATCAAGGGAGTTCGCCATTGAAGCACTGTGAAAGAATGAGGCGAAGGAAAGGTGTGAAAACATAGCCCCTGGACTTTGTATGGAGAGTGATGACTCGCTTGAGCTTCACTGGGTGAAGCAAAGGTGATGGGTGTCTCGCGCGGCAAGGAAAGTGTTCCTCTGGGAGAAGAAGACAAAATAAAATAGATCCTCTGGTGTTTGTACGAGGAGGAAGTAGCCTCCCCCACATCTCTGGGCGAGTCTTAGGTGAGTATCCTGCTTTGTCGGGCGAGCACCAGGCGATGAATATCAATAATATTTTTAAAGTATCGTAACTTGAGTTTCAAAACTCCGTTAGACGCACCGTTTGAATCGTTGGAAAGCTAACATGATGGACTATATTTTTATGGAATAGAATGCGTCATATGATGTGCTCCCCAATGTATATGTTTTGATGAATAAGATGATTTACTAACTGTTCAATTATAATGTATGTGCTTGTGATGAACTATTGTTGCTATAATGATGACGTGTGTAATATGAAGTATCTGATAATATTATAATGATTAAATGAATTGTGATGCGTTTTGACTAGCCATGGTCATGTGTTTATTGAGATGTTTTGCGTCATGCATTATATTAGGTCATAACCCAATGATGGTTGCAGGACATTGGCCCAATGGAGTTTGTAGGACGAATAGTCCATGATGGCCTCCATACTATAGTGTGGATTGAGTGCAATTTTATGATGTGATATGGTTCCAACCAGGAATCAATCCTATTGGTGGGGATCTTGTGAGAAATGATGACTGAGTCATTATTGAAGTTTTGGTACCACATGCATGAGTCTAATGAAGTTGCATTACATTTTTTGTGACATTGCATAGTATTTGATTATGTCATGCCTTGTGATTTTGTGAATTAATGATGATTTTTGATTGATAATATGATGATGTTATACCCTAGTAACGAAGTAGAGGTGTGAGTACAATATGACGTTCCAATGATGTAACGCCCCGAACTGCCTTTAGGATTATCGACTGACCCCACAAACCAACACGAATAGTCCATGATCACCTAAATACCATAGTGTGGATTGAGTGTATTTTTATGATTTTCTCTAGTCCCAACCAGAAATCGATACTATTGATGGGATCTTGTGAGAAATGATGACTAAGTCATTAGTGAAGTTTTGGTACCACATGCATGAGTCTAATGAAGTTGTATTACATTTTTTGTGACATTGCATAGTATTTGATTATGTGATGCCTTGTGATTGTGTGAATTTATGATTATTGTTGATTGATAATATGATGATGTTATACCCTAGTAACGAAGTAAAGGTGTGAGTACAATATGACATTCCGATGATGTAACGCCCCGAACTGCCTTCAGGATTATCGACTGACCCCACAAACCAACACAAATAGTCCATGATGGCCTAAATACCATAGTGTGTACTGAGTGCAATTTTATGATGTGCTTTGGTCCCAGCCAGATCGGTCCTATTAATGGGGATCTTGTGAGAAATGATGACTGAGTCATCAGTGAAGTTTTGGTACCACATGCATGAGTCTAATGTAGTTGCATTACATTTTTTGTGACATTGCATAGTATTTGATTTTGTGATGCCTTGTGGTTGTGTGAATTAATGATGATTGTTGATTGATAATATGATGATGTTATACCCTAGTAACGAAGTAGAGGTGTGAGTACAATATGAAGCTTCCCAAAAGGTCACCCATCCCAATACTACTCCAAGACAAGCACGTTTAACCATGGAGTTCTTATGGTTAGGCTACCGAAAAGAAGATGCATCTTGTTGGTATAGATAGTACTAATTAATCCTTATAAGCCTCATTCAACCATGCAGTCACATACCTGCACAGTCTCAGGATCCCTCTCATTCCAATGTGGTGACCACCCTTAGCCCTCTATGGCCTCGAGTTTTACATGAGATGTTGTTCGTAGTAAAAAGTGAAGAACGAGGGAATTGAATCGAAATTCGAATCTTTGACTCAAAACAATTTACTCTTTGATTTTTTATTTAAAAGATGCCGCGAGCACCAAGATTTATTATTTCCAAACAAGAAAGGAAAGGAAAAGGGGACAGATGAAATACCCTAAAATTGATATGCAATGCGATTAGTGTGAGCTAAACGCAATGCGTTGGGGAGTTACCTTGGTAAGAGGGTTGGTTGTATAAGGGAAGGTATTAGCACCTTATATATCTATAGTATTCTATAGGAACCTTTTGTGCGTTTGTGTTTTATTTGCTATGCTATTTTGGGAATGTTTCTCCTTTGGGATTTAAGAAGGATAGGTTAGCCAGGAACCTAAGTTTATTTATTATGATTATGCTCTCAAAGATCATTGGGATCCTTTGCGTACATATCCCCTAGATGGAATTAGAGCATATGTAGCTCGGATTTAAGGGAAACTAAGGTTTGTTTAGTTTGAGGGAGAAAGAAGTATGCTCGCCAAGGGTGAGACCTTGTGCCTACGTATTCTCAAAAGGAGGTTGTGAAAGTCAGAGCAATCGTAGTTCCCACTTATGTACTAGTGGAAGCAAGATTTTAAGAGACAACGACAAGTGTCATCTTAATGAAAAATGTATCTAATCTATTTTATCACATACATTTTTGAAAATTTGATTGTTTAAATCTTTCATTGTAAGCTTTGAGTGTTTTGTTTGAGTGTACAAACGTTACCACTTACAGTTAAGAAAGATGTTTGAAAAAAACGTTGAATCTTTCATTGTAAGCATTGAGCGTTTTGCTTGAGTGTACAAGCGTTGCCACTTACAGTTAAGAAAGATGTTTTGTTTTGTTTGAAAAAGTGTTTGTTTTGAAAAATGTTTGATTTGTATGTGATTTTATAGATGAGATACTTCTTCCATAGAAATGATTCATGTCTTATCTCTAAGGAGAAATGCTTTGTTATTGATTAAGGGGATGCTTTTAAGAAGCCCGTGGGTCATTGTATTGTAAGCGCAAAAGGAGGCTATCCGAGGGACATCGAGGGTCCTTTTATTGTGAGTCAAGGAGAAGGCTTTCTGAGGGATATCGAGGGTCCTTGTATGAATCTCAAGAGGAGGCTATAGGGTATTGATGGCTTGGCTTTAAGAGTGATTTCACCAGGAAATCATACTCTTAAGGTTCTACCATAGCGAAGGTGATTCTTTGTATTGGAAGCCTAATAGGAGGCTGTTAGAGATTTCCAGGTCTCTTTCTTGAGGCTTAAGAGAAGGCTAAACTCAACGAGGGAGTTCTTTTGTATGAAGCCCAAGAGGAGGCTAACTCAACATGGGAATTCTTTTGTACGAAGCCCAAGAGGAGGCTATGGGGAACCTAGTTGTTATACTAGTTGTAATGACATAAATAAACATGAAAAAGTATATGAACAAGTATATATGACAAAGTGTGTGTGTGTGCATTCACAGGAGGTTATGAAGGAAATATATAAACAATTGTTTAAAACAAGCAAATAAAATCTAATATACTTGAATATATACAAAAGAGTGTGAAAGCAATATATAAACAAGTGTTTAAAACAAGCGGATAAGCTAGTATACTTAGATATATACAAGGGAGTGAGACTTACACATTAAGGGAGGCCTACTGGAATAAGATCAGTTTCACCGAGAATAATGCACCTCTTAATACCAGTGGAATTGGTGTATAAACAAGCGGATAAAACTAGCGAACGATACTAGTTTATACTTGAATGTTTACAAAAAAAGTTGAATATGTACAAGGAATTGAATATGTACACAAAAGGGTGGATATGTACAAGGAAACTAAATATGTACATAGGAGGGTTGGGACTTACACCATAAGGGAGGCCCATGATCAATTTGATTTTGAATTCGAAAGATTTTTGAGGAAAAAACCTAGTTCGGTTTGTATTTTCAAAGATTAATCTAATTGATCATGGAAAAGAGGTGTGTAAGTTAATTAAAACATTTTGAAAGTTTTGAAAAGTTAAAGGTATTCACATGATTGTTTTGAAAAAGATTAGGTTTGAAAAATCAAGAAGAAAACATTTTTGAAAGTATTTAAAAACACTTAAAAAGTCTATTTTTAACCTAATAAAAATATATCAAAAGAAATTTTATTTTGGCATTTTATGACATAATCATCAAATAGATATATTAAATGACAATTGTGCAAAAAATCATCTCAAAATGTGAAGTTTTAATTGGTTTTTGAAAATGTTGAAGTTTGATAAAAATATGAACAAAACAAGTGACAAAAATTTATTTTGGTCCTAAGGAGTGTTGAACTCATGACCTTAGGCTGAAAGGTGAAAAGATTTACCACCAGGCCACGCGCCTATGGTGATAATATTGTGCTTTTGAAAACATATATTTTGAAACAAGTTCATGAATAGTTTTGAAAATAGTTGAAAAAAAGGTTGAAAAGTGAAAAGTTGGAAAAAGAAAAGGTCTTAGGGGGAATCAAAACCTGGACCTATGGCATGACGATGACTTAAGAGTGTGCGTGCTGCACTGGGGTGTCTATTTCATCTGTGCATAAAACAACAAAAATAAAATATAAGATAAACTGAAAATTTGAATTTTGGAAAAAAATTAGAAAACGCGCCAAGCTCCATCTTCTTCTTCCTCCTCAAGCCATTGATTCGTATCTCCTCTCTTTATCAATGAAATTGAACGATTCAAACATCAAACTTGCTCGAATTTTTGCCAGGAACACGATGGTGACAATTAATTTAATTTATTTTAAGTGTAAGGTGATTAATTTTCGCATGAGCACGAAGAATCCTAATTATGTTTTTTGATCACGAAATCGTGTAAGTGCACCAATTCAAGAAACTGGTTGAGGGTTTATGATCCTCATAAATGCATAAACACAATAGCATAACAATTTTTGAACTGGAATTCAAAAATCATAAATTTCAGGGTTGAGCAACTTACCTCTTCAAGTTGAAATCGAAATCCTTGAAGGAGTTGTTCTAGAAGCATTTTGATGATTTGTGTAACGCCCGTTTTTATTAATAATATATTATATTAATATTTTCGAATTATCGATCGATATTTATTTTGCGACGAGAATATTTGTGTTAATTAATATATTTATTAATTTATCTGGCGACGTTCGGTTCGGTTCGGTAAATAATATTCGGATCCGATGTTTAATTCCCCGGAATTATTTTAATTGATTGAATTAATTATATTAATAAATTAGGAGTGTGAGGATTAATTGGGAGGAATTGGATTTACACCTTAGTTTACTAGTGAGGTTATCATAAAACCACTTTCCTCATTTTCTTTCCATCCAAACACTTTCCTTGTTTTTCTTTCCAACCTAACACACCAAAACCAAACAAGAGCATGTGAGGAAGCTAGTAGAAATAACTTATAAAAGACATTTTTCCTCATTTCTTCCCATTTGAAAAACAAAAGCCAAGAATAGAAACTTGAGAGGAAAAAGAAAGGGTTTTGTGAAGAGAAGAGCAAGAGGAGAAGGAGAGGAAGAACATGAGCAAGCTTGGGATGGGGTCTTGAAGAATCATCATGAATCATCAAAGCTTCCATGGTAAGGGGTTTGATCTTCCATTTCATTATAGTAGGGTTTGATGATATATGTTGGATTTGGGGGAAAAATTATTAGGTTGAATTCATGAGTTCTAGTTGAATGATTGATCCTATAACTTAGAAAAGGTTGGATTTGTAGTATGAATTGTTGGTGTTTATGGTTAAGTTACTAGGATTAAATTGAGAAAAAAGGTTGAAAATGAAGGAAACTAAAAACATGAAAAGAAAATACACAGTCTGTTAAAAATGGAAACTAAAACACCCTGTCTGTATTTAGCAAGAATGAAGGGAAAGGATGGAGGGAGTTACGTGGGGGCTCACCTCACTAAGAGGGGCGGCCGTCCCCCAATGTAGGGCGCACGCCTCCTTTTATAGGTCAAGCATGGGACGCACGTCCCCAAGGCTGAAAGGAGAGGAAAGATTTCGTTACTTGTCTGTTTTGCAATTTTCTGTTTTTGCTGTTTCTGTAACATTGGTTTTTCCTGCATAAATTATCTCTGTTTCTGTTATTTTTTCTCAATCCCACATACTACCATTTGGTATCAGTAAAATATAATAGGGACTTAAGTTAGCCGATTAAATTTAGAACCCGATTATGTTCCGATTTTCCGATTCCGGTAAATTCGGCGACGGAGCAAGTTGCTCCGAATTCAACAAAAATTGACGTGCTAGCTAAGTTCGACGTGTAGAACGTAGTGGTGAAGTTAGTTTTTCGAAATGGTGAGTTTTTACGAAGCGACCCGAAATAGGCCAATTTTACGGTATATTGAACAGAATGGTGTTTTAGTCAATTTAAGATATATGTGAACTATCCGATTTCGACGTCGACGATTATGAGTAATACCGGTTGTTAGGAATGGTTTTCGTGACGATTATAGGTGTTTGATTATTTTACCGTTTTCGGAATTTAGTGAATTAATTAATAAGGATGCGGTGTGAATAAACGTAAGATTTGCGACGGTGTATTTATTAACGAATACTTGTTGATATGCAATGCGATGATATATGTTTTGTACATGATGAGGTGATGATTAAATTGATGTTGTTAATATATGCTTCCGATTTGTGAATGCACGACTTTTGGTGAATTTATTAGTAATGTTTGCATAATGCAATTATGATGCGATGATATATTTATCTTGTTTTGGATAAATTATGGCGATGTGGGCTTTATGCCAATTTGGATGAGCGATGATGGGGTTTTTGTGTTGTGTTGTTTTATTGTCGAGTCACATACATTTCATAAGCGAAGAGGGCTTTCATGCCAAGCGATGATGGCTTTCATGCCGAGCGAAGATCGGATTTATGCCAAGTGTCCCTAATTACGGACAAAGCGATGGGTACCACATGCATAACATAGTCGTGTCTCATGGAGTCAGTTATGTTTATGTTTGAGTTGTTTGGCGTTGGGTTTTGTTGATTGATGGATGATATTGAATTGCGATGATATATGATATGATGATGTTTGTGATGATGTTGTGAAGATGGGCTTTATGCCAAAAGCGAAGATGGGCTTTAGCCAATTTGTGATGAATTATTTATGTTGCTTATATTATTAGCATTATTTAATGTTGTTGGTTGATGTTGTTGTTTAAGACTACCGTGTTAATCAGTGATGTATTAGCTCGTGACGATTTCGTGGCAATAGAAGTTTATGTGTTGTTGTGACGTTTGTGCCGATGAGGTGACGGTGATAATGTGTAGATTATACACAATCGGATGACTAGTAAAGTAAGTGAGTTTTGGTTATGTGTTGGAATTACACTTATTAATCTATACCCCTTTATAATTCCGACACTATATATATATATATATATATATATATATATATATATATATATATATATATTTTATCATGCCTTAATTATATGTTTTGGAGTATCTCACCCTTTACTTGTTTCGCGTTACCTATATATTAGTAACGCAGTTTTGAAGACGGAGTCTATAGTGCTTTAGTCGAGTCGGTGTCGCTCTGATACGTAGCACTCGGGGGGAAATATTTATGTCGTCTTGTTGTTGTTGTTTTATTATTATTACTTTTGTGAATAAGAACCATAATTCATAAAAACATGATTTTGATGAGGAAGTTTAATAAAGGAGATGTTTTGATTTCTATGAATCAATTTACGTTTTCCTGCGATGCTATGTATCCGAAATTTATACTTTAAAGTAAACTGTTTTAAAGTGAGTTGTTTTTGATGGTGTAACGCCTCAGTATTTAATTTATGAAATTTTAAAATTACTCTGATTTTTGCATATTAAACTTTGGGTAGAATTGGGGTGTTACAATAGTGGTATCGAGCGGTCGATCGTCGACCAAGTTATTAGTGTGTTTAATCTGTTGTATGCGACATGTGTGTGAAACACTGTCGGTACTTGTTTGTTTCAAATTGTTTGTCTGCAGAGATGAGTTTGAAATAAGTGGGGGAGAAGTTTTACTTCTTGGTGGCGCTTGGGCTTGGAGTTGGAGCCTCGAGCAGTGTTACACTTTAGTAACTTGAAGTGTAAGTTTGAAGACGCTGTTGTAGTTGGTAGGGATGATTTATGTCACCATCATGATTGTCGACTGTCTATTGGCAAATTGAGGGACTGATCATCCTTAATCTCTTGTTAATAGTAGTCGGGGATTGTGTTGGTTGGGATAGACTTGTCTTGCCAACTTAATAGTGTGGGAAGCTGATGTGTTTGCACAAGGTAGTGCATGGTTATTTGAGTTGTGAGTGAATTTGGATTTTGATGAGAAACAAGATTTTGGCAAGCGAGCTTCTTGTGGTGATTCTTCTGAAGCCTTTTGTGAAGATGTAAGTGAATTACCGCAGTAGTGCGAAGTGAAGTTTTGATGGATTTAGTTTTTGGACCTAGTTGTGATTCGATGTATCCTTTAGAGATGTTTATTTCTGAGTTAGAGTTAAAAGGTCAACTTGAGGATTGGTTTGAGTAGATTTTGTTTATTCGAGCGGGTTACCGTGGAGTGCTACCGTTGTGTTGTTCGAGAAGAGAAAAAGTTGTCCGAGTTGGTGTGTCGTTTGTAGGCAAGTAACGAAGTGGATGTTGAGGACAAGTATCTACTTCCGAGGATTGATATTTGGATGAATCAGTCCATCAGAGTTTATGTGTTTAGTAAGATAGATGCGAAGTCTAGCTGTCTACGGGTTAGTGTGGGAACTGAAGATGTTTAGACAATGTTTTTCAAGATAGCGTGTGGTCCTGGAGAGTATTTGTTGATGTCATTTGTGTGACCATTGCGTCAGGTGTGATTTTGGAATGTTCAGACAGTACTCGCATGAGTAGCTGTAAGAGTTATTTCGTATTCATGGATATTATTTGGTTCACATCAAGTTAAGGAATTGTGGCAAGCGTCTGAGCTTGGCGTTAGCAGTAGTGAAGTTAGATCAGTGCGTGGCGAGTATTCTAAAGATAAAATTTTGAACTGTTGGACGTGAGTGCCTTAAGTAAGTGACTTAAACAGTGATATTTTTGGACAGTTCCACGAAGATTTATTTTGTATCTTGTAGAAGACTTTAAGGGGTTATTTCAGAGCTTAGAAGTTCCTTTGTTTTGGGATGGTTGACTTTGTGCGTTGATAGAAGATCTTTTTACAAGTTGGTATTAATCGTGGGTATTTTGACTCGAGATGGTTGAGTCGCTATTTGGACTTCGCGATGGTAAGCGAATTTGTTTGAGCTAGTTGAAAGTTTAGCGAATGCTTCGAACTGGTCTTGTTTTGTACTGAAGAGCCTTGTGCGGCGTATTGTGATATTTCATTTTGGACTTAAGATGTATTTCGGCATAGAGTTGGAAAAAGTGTATTGCTACCTTGGGACGATTTGATATTTTGTTTTCATAAGGTAAATTTGTCGGAGACGTGAGTTAGATTTTGATGCGGTTGTGCTCATTGAAATTTTAGAGGTGCAGATGTTAACAACGAGGAGATTGGGATTGTTGAAGACAATTCAAGTTTGCGTGCAAGCTATAAAGAGACTTCGTCTGGTGTTGAGTTTAGTATGTTGATATCGCGGTTAACCCAAGATTATCTGATTTGGGATTTGTTATTTTGAAGAATGCTGCATGTTTGTTTTTGGGAAACTTGTTGAGATTAAGTTTAGAAGGTTATTGAGGATTTGTTCACTACTATCATATGGATTTCGTTGGATACTAATAAGCCGTGGTGGATTATTAGATTGCGATTGAGATAAGTCTTGACGGTAAAGAATTTTGTGACGGTTTGGTAGCCACAGGTACCTTAAGATGATTGATGTTTTATAAAGGAGAATGTTCTACCTGTGGCCGAAGTTAGTCGTGACGGTGTTCGTTTTGGATTCCATAAGGTTTATGTTATGGTTCTAAGTCCAACCTATGTTGTAATTACAGGGGTAGGAGATGACGTTGATGAGTAGAGTTCTGGAGATAGTGTTGTGATTGAGTTATCACTTGGGACGATGGAAAGTTATGAAAGGTGTTTTGAATGAGAAGCCTGTGTATAGATCGTTGCGACGGTACGAGGATGGTGATTACTTGTTATGTTTTGGGAATTGAATTGATATAAGGGATGACTTCATTGAAGTCAAGTGTATACGTCGATGTTTCACAAGTGAGATATTTGGACAATATTCGAAAAAGTCAATCTATGTCGTGTATTTAGAGGACCAATGGACGTTAATCAATCGAGAATGAAAGGGTGATTCTTCGAGTTGATGAAGCTGATGTTGCGAGGTGTCCTGATAGGTGTACGCTTGAACGTATCCATTTTGAGTGATTGTAAAATTGAGGTTTAACCAAGTTGTTTTACGGTTGGCATCTTATGCATTGAAGTGAAGCACCATGGTTTAGAGTTTGAGCATTGAATTGTTAGCGAGTATGCAAGATTGTTGGATTTGGACTAGTGAGTTATAGTCGCAAGTCGTCAGTATAAGCCCTTGAATGAGTGGTGTATCGCTGTTCTGTTACGTTTGTGTAACTTGTTAGTGATCAAGGGTTGTGCGTTGGTAATCTACAGGGATAATGTGACCTTGTGATTGGCTGGAATGAGAGCGGTAACTGCAAGTGTAATTCTTGAGTTGTGCTTATGCGTGAATGAAGGCATCTTTTTCGTGTTTGCGTAACACGCGTGGTTATATCCTTTTCTTATTGTTTGAGTTTTGGTTTGTACAACCATTTTGTTGTTTTCGTTTTAGCGATGGTGTCGGTGTTGTGTTGTAGGACTTTATGTTCCTATCTTTGGTGACTCGTTTCCGAGGTGTCGGTTCGGGTGTGTGGCTAATTCTATGGTTGAGACGTTAGGATAGTATCGATCTTGTTTGTTGATTCTCGAGTGAACCAGTGTGTCTGTGACTTGTTTAGTTGTTGGGTGTTGGTTGGTTGTCGAGTGCATTGTATGGGCTTTGCATCTCGGCATGGTTGTTCTTGTCTAAACGTTGTGATTAGAGAGATGCCCGTGTGTTAGGTGTATTCTATATGTTGTTTAATTAACGCGAGGATTGAGTAGTCGAATGCGTAGGCATGTCTCGTATTGTTCGTTTTGGTCGAAATTTCGAGGACGAAAAGTTTATAAGTGGGGGAGAGTTGTAACGCCCATTTTTATTAATAATATATTATATTAATATTTTTGAATTACCGATCGACATTTATTTTGCGACGAGAATATTTGTGTTAATTAATATATTTATTAATTTATCTGGCGACGTTTGGTTCGGTTCGGTAAATAATATTCGGATCCGATGTTTAATTCCCCGGAATTATTTTAATTGATTGAATTAATTATATTAATAAATTAGGAGTGTGAGGATTAATTGGGAGGGATTGGATTTACACCTTAGTTTACTAGTGAGGTTATCATAAAACCACTTTCCTCATTTTCTTTCCATCCAAACACTTTCCTTGTTTTTCTTTCCAACCTAACACACCAAAACCAAACAAGAGCATGTGAGGAAGCTAGTAGAAATAACTTATAAAAGACATTTTTCCTCATTTCTTCCCATTTGAAAAACAAAAGCCAAGAATAGAAACTTGAGAGGAAAAAGAAAGGGTTTTGTGAAGAGAAGAGAAGAGGAGAGAGGAAGAACATGAGCAAGCTTGGGATAGGGTCTTGAAGAATCATCATGAATCATCAAAGCTTCCATGGTAAGGGGTTTGATCTTCCATTTCATTATAGTAGGGTTTGATGATATATGTTGGATTTGGGGGGGAAATTGTTAGGTTGAATTCATGAGTTCTAGTTGAATGATTGATCCTATAACTTAGAAAAGGTTGGATTTGTAGTATGAATTGTTGGTGTTTATGGTTAAGTTACTAGGATTAAATTGAGAAAAAGTTTGAAAATGAAGGAAACTAAAAACATGAAAAGAAAATACACAGTCTGTTAAAAATGGAAACTAAAACACCCTGTCCATATTTAGCAAGAATGAAGGGAAAGGATGGAGGGAGTTGTGGGGCGCTCACCTCACTAAGAGGGGCGGCCGTCCCCCAATGTAGGGAGCACGCCTCATTTTATAGGTCAAGCATGGGACGCACGTCCCCAAGGCTGAAAGGAGAGGAAAGATTTCGTTACTTGTCTGTTTTGCAATTTTCTGTTTTTGCTGTTTCTGTAACATTGGTTTTTCCTGCATAAATTATCTCTGTTTCTGTTATTTTTTCTCAATCCCACATACTACCATTTGGTATCAGTAAAATATAATAGGGACTTAAGTTAGCCGATTAAATTTAGAACCCGATTATGTTCCGATTTTACGATTCCGGTAAATTCGGCGACGGAGCAAGTTGCTCCGAATTCAACGAAAATTGACGTACTAGCTAAGTTCGACGTGTAGAACGTAGTGGTGAAGTTAGTTTTTCGAAATGGTGAGTTTTTACGAAGCGACCCGAAATAGGCCAATTTTACGGTATATTGAACCGAATGGTGTTTTAGTCAATTTAAGATATATGTGAACTATCCGATTTCGACGTCGACGATTATGAGTAATACCGGTTGTTAGGAATGGTTTTCGTGACGATTATAGGTGTTTGATTATTTTACCGTTTTCGGAATTTAGTGAATTAATTAATAAGGATGCGGTGTGAATAAACGTAAGATTTGCAACGGTGTATTTATTAACGAATACTTGTTGATATGCAATGCGATGATATATGTTTTGTACATGATGAGGTGATGATTAAATTGATGTTGTTAATATATGCTTCCGATTTGTGAATGCACGACTTTTGGTGAATTTATTAGTAATGTTTGCATAATGCAATTATGATGCGATGATATATTTATCTTGTTTTGGATAAATTATGGCGATGTGGGCTTTATGCCAATTTGGATGAGCGATGATGGGGTTTTTGTGTTGTGTTGTTTTATTGTCGAGTCACATACATTTCATAAGCGAAGAGGGCTTTCATGCCAAGCGATGATGGCTTTCATGCCGAGCGAAGATCGGCTTTATGCCAAGTGTCCCTAATTACGGACAAAGCGATGGGTACCACATGCATAACATAGTCGTGTCTCATGGAGTCGGTTATGTTTATGTTTGAGTTGTTTGGCGTTGGGTTTTATTGATTGATGGATGATATTGAATTGCGATGATATATGATATGATGATGTTTGTGATGATGTTGTGAAGATGAACTTTATGCCAAAAGCGAAGATGGGCTTTATGCCAAAAGCGAAGATGGGCTTTAACCAATTTGTGATGAATTGTTTGTGTTGCTTATATTATTAGCATTATTTAATGTTGTTGGTTGATGTTGTTGTTTAAGACTACCGTGTTAATCAGTGATGTATTAGCTCGTGACGATTTCGTGGCAATGAAAGTTTATGTGTTGTTGTGACGTTTGTGCCGATGAGGTGAAGGTGATAATGTGTAGATTATACACAATAGGATGACTAGTAAAGTAAGTGAGTTTTGGTTATGTGTTGGAATTACACTTATTAATCTATACCCCTTTATAATTCCGACACTATATATATATATATATATATATATATATATATATATATATTATCATGCCTTAATTATATGTTTTGGAGTATCTCACCCTTTACTTGTTTCTCCGTTACCTATATATTGGTAGCGTGCAGGTTTTGAAGACGGAGTCTATAGCTGCTGGTGGTCGAGTCGGTGTCGCTCTGATACGTAGCACTCGGGGGGAAATTTTTATGTCGTCTTGTTGTTGTTGTTGTTTTATTATTATTACTTTTGTGAATAAGAACCATAATTCATAAAAACATGATTTTGATGCGGAAGTTTAATAAAGGAGATGTTTTGATTTCTATGAATCAATTTACGTTTTCCTGCGATGCTATGTATCCGAAATTTATACTTTAAAGTAAACTGTTTTAAAGTGAGTTGTTTTTGATGGTGTAACGCCTTAGTATTTAATTTATGAAATTTTAAAATTACTCTGATTTTTGCATATTAAACTTTGGATAGAATTGGGGTGTTACAATTTGTATAGCTTCAGTGGACCTTATAGAAGGTGTAGAAGTGCTCAGCTTGCTTTGAGATAGTCTGGAACAATCTGCCCAAGTCCAACTGCCATAACTTGAAGTGTGATTCGATTTTGATGTTGGAGATGTTACAGATGTGATCTAAGAGTTTGTATCACTTCTATGGAGTGTATGGATGATGTTTGAACTGAAAGATTGGAAGATGCACGAGTGGATTGAGAGTTTGATGGTTAAGGATCAAGTTATGCACCTATGGAGGTTTGAACATGATTCTGAGTTTGGCTTGTTTTTGTGATGGATTGAAGTTTCAAACAACTTCTAAATGATGTTTATAAGAGGTTTGAATGACACCTTTGGTTAGAACTTGCAAGAATTGGAAGTTGGAATTCTAACCTCTTTGAAAATGAGAAAACTTGCAATTTAAGAAAGAATGAGAAAACAAGTTTATGGTTGTTTTGGTGTGATTTCCAAATGAGAAAAGACCTCTATTTATAGGCCATGAAGTTTGGCAAGCAAGTCAAGATAGGATTGAAGTATTTTTGCAAGTTGGCTTAAGAGGTAAGAATGGAATCTTTGCATTTAATGCACATGGTTAACTTTGCAAACCATGGTTAATTCACTCAAGTGTTTCTATCCTTCTTTCAATCATTGGCTTGAGATATTTTGGGATAAAGCTTATCACTTGGTGATGACAAGGCTTCTAGAAGAGAAAGACATGAAGTTTTGGCAAGATCACTTGAAAACTTGGTGAAAAATGACCTATAATTCATGTTTATGAACCTATAATGTCAAATTTCAAAACCATAGCTCCACAAAATATTTTTTCATGTTCTTGGACATTTTGGAAATATTGGAATAATATCTAAAACATTCATGTTGAAAGTTTTTCTTGAATCAAAATGGATCTTGGTGAAAATGACCACGAAAATGATAAAAAGTGATAAAAGCACTTGAAATTTTTTCCAAGTGTTTAGAAAAATCAAGTTTTGACTTTTTCACACATTTTTGATTTTTTGATGATCATGATGGATAATTTGAAATGCTTTGATGATAGAAAAAATTTGAATTTCAAAAGTTGACCAAAAGTCAAAGTTTGACTGATCTGGATAATTGACTTTTTGTTAGATGATTCTGAATTTCTCTGGTGATCAACCATGGCTTTGGATATGTTTTGAATCAAGAAATTAGGTCAAGATATTGAATTGGTGATTTTGAGATCATTCTCTAAGCAATTAGGTTATTCATTGAGCAAAAAGTCAATGATACATCATCCTCGATCAAAACCCTAATTTGGTCGATTCATGATAGATCTTGAGGAAATGATTAGAATTTGAAGATAAAATATTGATGATTGATGAAGATATATCATTAGATGTGAGTGGAGACTCAAACCCTAATTGTTCACATCTTGCACTGATGAAAGATTTTGATTCAAAACCCTAATTTGGCTCAAGGAGCACACACACAAGCTATCTTGTTATGAAATTGTCAATGATGCAATGATGCATAATATGAGATGGTATCTTAGGTCAAAAATTAGGGTATGACAGATGTAACCACCCCACCTTCTTTGGCCTCGAGTGTTACATGCCAACAGCTTCCGCATGGTTCGTTATCGAACCACATCAAACTGGAAGAGGTATGGCTCTGATACCATTTGTTACGCCCCGAACTGCCTTCAGGATCATCGATTGACCCCATAAACCAACACGAGTCTTTTCACCATGCTTTGGTCTCACTCGCACACTTTCTGAGAAACTTCCCAGAAGGTCACCCATCCCAATACTAATCCAAGCCAATCATGCTTAATTATGGAGTTCTTATGGTTAGACTACCGAAAAGAAGATGCATCTTATTGGTATAGGTAGTACCAATTAATCCTTATAAGCCTCCTTCAACCATGCAGTCCCATACCTTGCATATGATCATGATTAGTCCGTCGAAGCTTAGAGGATAACTTCTGAGTGTTTTGTCTATTTCCACTGGTTTTAGAAGGTCTTGCTCTGATATGTAACATCAGGGTCTTTGGGATCGTTTGAATTAAAATGCATGATTTTGGTTGACATGATATGCTGAGAATATTTTATTTCGTTTTGATATGCTTTGAAGTTCAACTCATTAACAAGGATGTGTGAAGATATTTGACTTTGTTAAGTTAATAATGAAGATGTTTTGAGATAATAATTCCATTGCGATGGGTTGAAGTTTTGTAATTATATATTTAAAAGAGATACATGCTTTAATTTTGAGAACCCGTATTACAAAGTAGGATATATTTTGTATGTATGATGTTTTATATTAAGATGTGACACCTGTGTTGGTGAAATACTCTTATTTATTATTTATAATATTCGTGGGGTTTTCGATGAGTGTTACACCATCCCATATAGCGCATACATTCATTTTTTACATGTATGGGCCGCACATCCACTTAAAGCATTTCTCAAACCTGATTATCTATATAAATTTTGTAAAACATGGTTATTAATGTATTTTAATTTTTAAACATGATTGTTGTAAAAAAAAATTCCTGAACTGTTCTTTCTTTTCTAGGTGATAAAATTGTACCAAAAAATGTCTCATGAAATTGTAATACTAAGGAGTGTTTACTCTATCAACAGTAAAATATCTCATAACTTCGTTATTATTATTGTTTTTTTTTTTAATTTAACTGGTATAGACTGACAATTAATCGTGACTATTATTAGATTTTAATTAAAATTTGACTTTGATTTTAATCATTTATAAAATAATATCTACGAAGAATTATAATGTACTAACTATGTAATTTTTTTTATCATAGAGAGTTTCGATTCCACTTCTCCAACGAAGTACTACGAGTTTAACCGGATAAACTACTTAATATGCCCCAAGTTTTTATATTATATTTCTAGCATGTTTTATTAGCAGAAGCAATTGTAACACCAATTAGTCTTCTCAACTAATCTTCTCAGTGACATTTCATCAATCACCTTGCCCCTTGCTTCCATTCTCTCTTCACTCTTTTCATAAAAAATTGAAAACATAAGAAAGAAAACCTCAATATTTACAAAACTATGAACATTGATGCTTGGAACAACAATGTAAATTCTCTTTTAAATATTTTGAATCTACCATAACAACACCATTTAATGACACTTCAACTGATATAGCAGTGGTCATGCCAACACCTGGAATTTGAGTTTCGCAATGACGCTAAGATGGTATAGATCAGTGGTTAAATATAACATTTTATGTTAATAATAATTTTGATTGGATTGATGGAATCAGAGTGGAGCGGAACATGATGAAATAATATCATATTCTTTTGTTAGAATAGTTTAAAAAATCGATGGAACAGAGAGGAGCAGAATAAAATAGTATGAATTCTATTCTATTTCATCTCTTACCATCATATTCTTTTTCCTCTGATTTGAGTGGAACGAACAACGTGCTTTGTTCCGTCCTAAAATTTCCAAACAATGAAATAGAATATTCGTTCTGTTTGATTACATTCCACTCCGCTCCATTTCAATATGTTTCGTTTCACTCCATTTCGTCCATTTCAACCAGTTCATTTCATTACCATTAAAAAAGGCGTCCGTTAAAACTTTTGTTTAAAAAATACATTTTTTCCTTACATTTTGAGACGGAGGGAGTGTCCTAATCAATTTATTACAATAATCAAAGTAGAATGATGTTAATATTTAAAACTTAATTTATTCTCCCATCATAGCTAAATAAAAAAGTATTAGAAATAGAAATAAAATATTTATAGCGGATTAGTTGGTAAAGCAACTTGAATTTAGAAATTTTACTGAGTCGGACTAAAAAGTTTTAATATGGGTTAGATTGTTTTTGATTAGAGATGATAATTTGACTCATCCTCAGTGAACACTCGCAAAAATATTTATAATCGATAGGTTAAAAACTTGTAAAAACAAATACGTGCATGAGGTCGGGTAAACGTGTACGGATGCGGGCTTAAGTACCTTAATATCCACCTTGCCCCATTCCATACTTGCACAAGTGCAATATATAATTATACATTTTAATGTTTTCAAATGATTTTTTTATAAACAATAAAAATTAATAATTTAATTTAAAAAGGTTAAATAATTAAATAATTATTTTTTGTTTTTTATTCTTTAATATATTTTAGTATTTTTGTTCAGGTTGAGAAAAGAATTACATCTGTTGAGAAAAGAATTACATCTGAGTAACTAAAAAACAAACAACTATGTTGTTTGGATAGATTTTGCATATGGCTAGTTTGACATAAATTTCACATTTTCTTTTCTCTCTTTCAATATAGTCCATTTTAATTATAATGCGGGTGGTGTTTGGACGACCTTCCTTTTTGCATCGCATAACCTTATTGTGGCAAAGAGTGTCACTTTCATATTGAGGTCGATTAGCTTTAGTTAGAACCTCGAGAAAACTTTCTTCGTAGACCTTGAAGATGCTAACAAATTTGCACACACCCGCTATGTGCATAAAATAGTCTTTTCGTATACTCAAACACGTTGCAATAACATGTGAGTAAGGCAAAAATTCAATTTCCACAATCATACGCTTGATTCTAGAGGTCGACGTGGAAATGACTAGTTGGTAGGTCTCTTATGATTCTGCATCTCCCAGACCATGAAGTAGAACCTTTGACGATCAACTTGCAAGACATTATGAGTGTTGTATTTAATTACCTCTTCTTTAATCCCTTTGATGCAGTTATCTATGTACACTTTTCCTGAAGCCAACATTATTGTCCACTCATGTCCTAGTTTCTCAAACAATGTACCCAACCTAAAGTATGTTGATCTTACAAAAGCCGTAATAGGTAGGTTACAAATGATCTCTGTAACACTCTAAACCCTAAAACTTATATAAAAAGGTTTACTTGACAATTTAAAGTGTCACTTCGACAATCATCTGACATTTTTTCAAAAATATTTGTCAACATGCAACAAAGTTTAACATAATAAAATCTTCTATTTAAACTTCTCAATCCAAGCGTTAAACTTTCACCACATAATTTAACATTAACTCAAAAACATGGCAAAAGTGTCCCGTTTATGATGTTACAAGATCAGAGCACTAAAACTGCTATAATGCGATAAAATGACAGATAAATGAAGGTAAGCTCCAAAAATCTAGCTTTCACTCTCAACAACAGAAATATACTCCTGATTATTTGCAAGATGTCCATGGTGGATACCATAAAACAAAAGGAGTGAGAATAATAAACTTTGAATAAAATGGCGTAAAGAATGCAAAGGTAGACAAACGCACATTCAATACCCTAACAACATCATAATAATCTCACACATTTTCACACACACAAATATATATATATATATATATATATATATATATATATATATATATATATATATATATATATATATATATATATATATATATATTTTGCAAAAACATTGTTTCACATTTATATTCATTGCGTGATTGTTTGGAAAAACCTTATTGTAATATCTTATTCTATTATTTTCCAACATAAAGAAATAAAGACATAAGTCCTATCTAGTTAGAATTGATGGGTAGGTCATGATTTACATGATGTCCGTCACACTGTTGCAATTTGAAGAAACTGCATCTTCTACATTCAAAGTTTAATTGGAACTCTGATTTAACATCTAACAACCCTTATTCAATAAGAAAATTATACACACATGTTATATGTAATTAAGCAAAATCCAATCATCATTTAATACCTAATAATAATCACTTTTCATAGATTATAGTCATGTTTTCAAAGCTTTAAACTCATGTCAATGGAGGAAATCCTAAACATACATAAATAGAATTTTACACCATATAATCCACGTGAAAATCAATTGCAAAATAAGATTATAACAATAACCATGCTCAAAAATTCAGATTTAACATACATCAACAAAAATTCAAAACATAATCACAAACCCCGACATATTCCTAAAGAGGGTAAGGGCCCCTCTTCCACCCTTCCTTGCAAAACACTAAATATCTAAGCAATTTTCTCCTTACCTAATTTTCCAACAATTGTTTTTTAATAATGCTAAAATCTCTCTTCTTCCAAAGCCTTTTGCATATGCCTATTTTCTTTAAAACTCTTATTTCACGTCTCACACGATTAGGCTCTCATTACCTTGTTTTTATTTTAAAGGCATACTAAATACTAAATAATAGAATAAAAACACAAATAATTTGATTAAATAAATTAATCAAATTTCAGGGTGTTACAACCTTAGAGGTTGTTAGTTACACACAGTTAGTGTGTACAGGTGTTAGTCACTGGCGGTTACCCGTGCAAGTGTAATCAATTTGGTTATAATGGATTAATTCTTCGGTGGAGAGATGAAAATCACCTCGGAAGGATGGACTAGAGTAGCTTGATGTTTCAAGTGAACTAGGATAAAAATACAATGTTATTTATTGCTTTCTTATCATTCATTCTTCATCTAAACAAAGCATATTCAAGGGGATTGTCTTTAAAGGCAAATGTTTTCAAAGGATAAAACCCAACTGAAACCCCCTCCTTTCTTGTGTTTTTCACGCCTTCAATTGACATCAGAGCTTCGGTTCTGAGGATATAAAAAGGTTAGATTTTTATCAAGCACCTAACAGTGTTTAGTACCGATCTAGTGTGTGAAAAAAATGGCTTCTCGATATGGAAATGTAGTTGTTATTGCTTTTGATCAAGAAAGAGATTCTTATAGTTCAAAGCCTCTAATCTTTGATGCAGAAAGATTTGACTCTTGGAAAGATAGGATAAGAAGTCATCTTCTTGGTTTAGACCTAAATCTATGGGATATCGTAGTTGATTTCTACACATACCCAGTAGATGAAGAAGGAAGAGAATTTCCCAAAAGAGCCTTGACAGACGCTCAGAAGAAGATGTACAAGAACCACCATAAAGCAAGAATAGTCCTTATCAGTGCAATATCTTATACAGAGTACGAAAAGACCATAGATAAAGACACTGCTAATTCCATCTTTGATTCTCTTCAGATAACTCATGAAGGAAATGCTCAAGTTAAGGAAACTAAGGCACTGGCCTTATTCCAGAAATATGAATCCTTCAGAATGGAGGGAAATGAGTATGTGGAAATAATGTTTTCAAGATTACAGATGTTGGTTGCAGGACTCAGAGTTCTAACAAAGGATAAACTACAAATGGAGACCCATGCGCTCGGAGAATGATCTAAGAAACATAAGTCTTGAAGAACTTATTAGTTCTTTGAGAAGTCATGAGATTAAGCTTCAACAAGATGAACCATAGAAGTTAAATAAATCTATTGGTCTCAAGTCTAAGTCTAAAAAGTCAAAGGCTTATCAAGCAATGGAGGAATCAGAAGAATCTGAAGAAGACTCGGAGGAAAATAATCTGTCTCTGATTATTAGAAAGATAAACAAACTGTGGAAACACACACAAAGTAAGTTCAAAGGATAAAGGAACTCTAGAGACAAATAAGAGTCTACATCTGACCAACAAAAAGACTCCGAAGAGGAAGTCATATGCTATAAATGCAATAAAATTGGGCATTACAAAAACGACTGTCCTAAAGTCAGAAGAGAAAGAAAACCAAAGAAGGTTTTCAAAGCTAAGAAAGGTCTAATGGCAACATGGGATGACTCAAATTCAAAAGAAGACAATTCTGATGAAGAACAAGCTCAAGTGGCTCTTGTAATGGAGACCACCACCAGTAGATCAGTATCAGAAGATGAACTGCTTCTTGATGAAGAGTCAGAATCTGATGACGATGATGAGGTATTTTCTTCCCTTTCTCGTTCTGAATTAGAAGTAGGATTAACTGAACTCATGAAAAGGTATCAGCTTCTTCTAATAAGAGTGAGCCAAACATTTTAACTTTAAATGAAAATTATTTTTGTTAGAAAGAAAAAATGCTGCTCTTAAAAGTAAGGTTTCTATATTAAAAGAAGAGATTACTTCTAGCATATATGCCTCTGATGAAACTGAGAGGTATGATAAAGCCTTTCAATGTTTCCTTGCTAAAAGCAAAGATAGAAGTAAAATGGATTCAATAATGTATGGAGTTAGCAGAAATGGAACTAGAGGTTTAGGATACTCTAGGCCACCCAAACCAATGGATGAGCTTGAGGTTCTGAAGCTAACACCTCCATTTGAATAATTCGTGCTTGCTGGCACTGAAATAGAATGTTCAAAAGCAGAAGAATTAAATTCCGATGCATCACAATCACTGACACGGAAAAATGGTTCTAAACCAAAGTATAATGTATGGGTTCCATCCAATTATACTACTGCACAAAAATCCAAAGGTGAAAAGACCTATAGAAAGACTAACAAGAAAGGACCCAAAGTATGGGTACCAAGAGATCATATTGTCTATGTTGCAGATGTTCTAGATATTGCCTCTGATACACCAATTATTGCTCCTAGAAAATAGATGCTTGCCACACTTTATGGGAAGAAGATCCATGTTCTAAGATTTTCAACTTAAATCCAGAGTGTATTATAAATGTCAAAACAAGATGGTTCTGAAAGAAGCTGTAAAAAGTCCAGAAAGAAAATCTTCAGATTCAACAGCGTAACATCTCTATTTTCTATTTTGTTTTATTTTCTCTAAAATCTCAATCATCAGAAGAGACTCCGGTCAGAGGTGTCTTTGATTAGAGGGAAACCTTTTGCTTCTCTAACTTTTGAGAATATCAAGCGTATCTCTTAGAAAGTGCAATGATTAACGTGTGTAAGTTTTTGGTTATCCTTAATCATAACACGTCATCTAAGCTAGATAATAAACAGTACGCTAATTCTGAAGATTTGATCTATCATGATTACTGTCATTAATTTCTCCCAAAATTGTGTCAATTTTTTATTATTATTAAAAAAATTTCTTTCTCTTTCTCAAAACCTATTTTTTTATTTCTTTTTAAATAGTCATAAGGTTTTATTTTACTCCTTCATTCATCTCCTCTTACTCTTCTTAAAACCCTAAATTCTAAATCTCTCTTCTTTCAAAAACTACCAAAAAGTCCCGTTATGCAAATCCTTCTTTTTCATCACTCTAAATTGTTATAATGACTATTGCTCAACAAGAGGCCGTTAAGTTTGCTCAGGAATACGAACAAGCTTCTAATTCTAACTCATCCATAAGGGTTTCATCGTCAGCAACAGTAACAACTTATACTACATCGTCTCTAGCGGTTAAATCATCTTCTGCTCCATCATCCTCATCGATGTCTCATCCGTCATCTTCATCCTCTCTAAAAGTGTTCGGGGAAAATCACATCACAAATAAGTCTCTTCAAAATCATTGCAACATATATTTTAAAGACCTATTGGTTCTAAAAGAACTGTTGGTTGACTTCAAAAACCTGGCAGAATATGAGTTTGAAATTCAAGATCAGTTAAGTGCTTAAGGATGGGAAAATAGTTTAACATGCTTCAAGGCCCTGTTTATGAAGATTTGGTCAAAGAGTTTTGGAGAATGACTGATTGTGATAATTTCTTTATTGTCTCCCATGTTCTCGGACAAAAGATCACTATCACAGAAGAGTATATTGTAACTCTTTTGGGCTTGAAGTTTCGTCAAGGGAAAAAAGTCTATGGATTGGAATCTCTGCGAAAGTCTATTAGAAATTGCATCAATCCTCTTCTATTTAAAGATTTTTCACCAAAAAAGAAAAAGTACAAGAGTAAAGATCTCCACAATCCCCTTAGGGCATGGCATAAGATCATCCTGAACTGCATCAACTATAGGCCTCCATCAAGCTCCTATGATTATTTCAATGTAAATCAGAAGTTTACGCTATACTATCTGCTGACCATGCAAAAGATAAATCTCCCTCTAATCTTATTCAACTATTTGAGGGACTCCATCAGAAAAACAATAAATAATGCACTTCCAAATAAAAAGATCTCTACCTACATTCCTTGTGGACGACTTCTGATAGATATCCTTGTTGAAAGTGGGTCGGTAAAGTTCTTAGTTGATGAAGCCAAATCTATAGATGATTTATCATCAACATTTGGAGATCATTTTAATGCACAAACTCTGAAGAATATAAAAATGATTGAAAAAATTGCTCTAGAAGTAGTAGGACATGACGTGTCGAGTTTTGATTATTCTTCACTACCTTCTAATGAAGCTGAATGCTTAACTAGAAAAAGGAAAAGAGATCTAAGTTATCTGATCCAGAAAAGAAAAAGAAGATTAAAAATCTGAGTAATGCTCCTCTAGAGAAAGAAAAGCAATCCAATAAGTTAACTTTCATTACTTCTGATCAAATTCCTCAAAGTTCTGTTGTTTCATCTTCAGTTTATTTTAAAACACCATCATTTTCATTATCATCCCTAGCACCTCTACCTTCTAATACTTTTGTGTCAAACCCCTTCACTATGCCCACATCAATTTGAAAATCCATTTCCACTACAATCTCCCTAAACTCATCCATGTCAAATGTCCCTACATGTTTTCAAATTCCACATCATCAAGTAACTAACCAAACAACTGAAACTGCAATATCATCAACATCATTCCAATCCACTGTGACTACCATCTCTGCCAGAAAACTGTATCTCAAAATCTCCGGGTAGTTTCTCTAATCTTCATTTTGAATTCTTCAATAAAGAATCATCTCTCCCTATTCAAAGCTCAGTCTGTTATAACATTGCTTCTCCCCCAAAAATATATGAATCTACTCGTATGGAAGTTGAAAATGCTGAAATCCTTAAGATTCCTTTAGAAGAATCAGATTTGATATCTGAGCTTTTGGGAATCACCGATGCATCTGAACATTCGTCTTCCAATATCTCATTAGTTATCTATGAGAAACCCTGCCCCAGAACTTTGGATGAATACCTTGATTCATTAAAAGAAAGAGCAAATAAGATCGACAAGCTTAATGAAAAGGCTAGGACTAAATCTTCACACAATGATATAGATGCCTCTTGGGAAACTTGTGAGCTCTGGATGAAGACTGAAGTTGAGAGAATCTTCAACTTCTTTGCCACTTCCAAAGTTTCTGCTGTGGAGCCTGTCAAGCAAAGGGAAGAAGAACTTGAAAGAATTCGTGTCTTCTAGCTTATTGCTAAGAGCCAAAGGGAAGCAGAAGCAAAGGCTCTTCAAGATGCTGCTGAGGTTGTAAAGTGGAAAGAGGAAGAAGAGGTAAGGCTGAAAGCTGAAGATGATGCCAGAGTCCAGGATGAAAAGGATAGATTGGATGATGATGAATCTGATTATGATCCAGATTTTGAATTTGGTGGTGATCGTGCTTCTAGAAGGGAAAACTCTGAAGAAGTGAGTTTTGAAGGACAAGATTCTGAAGATGATCATGTTTCTAGTGGAAATCATATCTCTGAAGGTGGACCTTCTGAAGGAGGAGCTTCTGAAGGTAGTTCATCCTTTGACGATGGTCATGATTCTGAAGGTGGAACTTTTGAAGGCGATCCAACTTTCGAAGGTGGTGTTTCTGAAGGTAGTGGTTCTGGACGAGGTCTAGAAGTTAACGAAGGAGGTGCTTCTATTGGTAGTTAAACTTCTGAAGAAAGTTCAACAGGAGATACAATTCCAAAATTAGAAGGAGATTCTAAACAAGTCCAGAGGCCACAACGAATTAGAAAAATACTAAGGAGAGTTGCAGACTTTGACAAGCTGCAAGATTCTGAACGGACTCTAAGGTATGAAGTGTTGTTCCCTTCTGGTGTTAGATTAGATGCAGAGTTGATATGTTATTCAGACTCTAATTGGTGTGGATACAGAGTTGACAGAAGAATTACTTCTGGATATTTTTTTAAGTATCTAGGAAGTCCAATTTATTGGTGCTCCAAGAAGCATCTGGTGGTTGCGTTGTCAACCTGTGAAACTCTTAAGAAGAAAGTGTGGCTGGAAGGCCATGAAAGAAGAACTTGAGGTTATAGAAAAAAACAAGACTTGTGAGTTGACTAAGCTTTCAAAGGAGAAGAAAGCCATCAACGTTTGATGAATTTTCAAGGTGAAATCTGCATTTCTGAATGGAGTTGCACACTGTAGCAACCTGAAGAAACTTGCAGATGTTCTGACGAAAGATGTCAAGAATGAACACTTTATCCGTTTGAGGGATGAAATTGGTGTTGTTAGTTTTGATTAGAAAATCTTAAATTAAGGGATGATATTGAAGAGTAATTTAGTATTTAGTTTGTTTTGTTAACTTAGCGATTAAATTTACTTTTGTTAGGGCCTATGTAGCAATTTACTTTGTGTATAAATAGACTAGTGGTAGCTGTCATTTGTAACAATCCTTTATCTTTCCTACATCTTTGTAGCAGTCATTACATATATTCTCTCATTCTGTTCTTCATTACCTTATGCATTAATAACTACATGAGTACTAAATAAATCTCAAACTAATAATAATAATAATAATTATTATAATAATAAATTTTACTAACTAAATAAATTATTTATTGTAATTTTATCATATATTAAAGGTTTTTTAATTAAAAAAATTGAAAACACTTTTTTATTATTTTTTTAATCAAAATCATGAGCCTAACCCGCCCTTCTCTTGGACCGATCATGTTATCTTTTTATTTATATCACATGCTACTCTATCCTATATCATAATCAACTTTCAAATTTTCAGATTTATTGAATAATTAATGTATTTGGTCTATATATAAATTAGATGAATCAAAACATCTTTGACTTGAGTATTCTATAAGCCAAAATTGATTCTTACGTCAGATTTCTCTAAGTCAATTTTCATTGCACTTGAAAAATTTGACATTGCAACCAATATCTTTCCTACATCAAAACAAAATTTTCTCAATTAACCAACCAAAGTATATAATTTCTTATATGACGTGGAAGATCAGACAAAACTGCAACCATAAAGCATACTAAAATTTATACCCATCAAACCAAGACTCTGATACCACTTGTTGAAAAAAATATAAAGAATAAAAATTAACACAATAACAACACAAAAAATTAACGTAAAAACTCCAAAATTAAAGAAAAAATCACGACAGTTGTCAAATGACAATCCGAAAATAACATGTGAAAATTATTATAACATATTATATACCTTTAACTATTCCAGGGTCCCAACACACTCACACCATCTAAAACAAATATTTAACTGTCTCCAATACACACACCCTTCAAAATAAATATTTAACTGTATCTCATAACATTCTAATACAAGAGTATAAAAGAACAAAGAAAGTCAAATCCACATTTAAAATATTTTCTACTAGTGCATCTTGAAATGAAGAATGTGAAACTTACATATAGCCTTGAACTTCCTATTCCTTCACAAAACTAAATGACATGAATCTTAGAATAGCTTTAAATCTTATATATACTCTTACACTCTCTATTTCTTCACAAAATTAAACATATTAAATTTTTTCAATATATATATTTTCAACCAACTCCAACTCAACATAATCCAGTTAAAATTTATAAAATATTAAATAGATTTTTTACTGAAAATTAATTTAAGTTTTATAATTTTTTATGAAAGACTAAAATGAATATTCATTATAAATGATAAAAAAATCCTAGTTGAGTATATCTTGGAAAATTTTGAAAAGTCCATATGATATTAATTGAATACATTAAAACTTATTTAAATTTAAATAAAAGTCTTAATTTAATATTCGTTAAGTAAATTTAATTATAATTATGCATGAATATTAAATATGATAGTACATTCGTAACATATACTTCAAGATCTTAATTGAATACACTTTTGTTAGGTCAGGACTCTGAGATTGAACTTACAAATTAAATCGAAATACCACTATTTTTAATCGACACTTATTCATATAATAATTGCTCGTCCATTATTAAATCGACACGTGGTCAAATAGTAATTGCTCTCATATCTTATTTTCCTTGTTATTTCCAATTTAAGGAGAACATTTCATGACTTTTGCTGTTTATCTATATGCCATTTCTCAGATCCTTGAACATTAGATGGACAAATGAATTTATGGCTGAATTGATATTTATGGAAGCTGTCGGTTAGTTCATGTTTTCTAACAACCGAATCAATTATGTTGGTATCAATAAATTGTATTGTTTAGTACTATTTTATTCCGTCTCATAAAAAAAAAAGTTTCTTTTCACTTTTATTCTGTTTCAAAATCAGAGCCGGCCCGACTCGTTTAGAAATTTACAAAATTTATTTGGTGGTCTAAGTTTTTTTGTAAAATGAATTTTGTATAATGTATTTTAAAATAGAAAAATACTTAAGATAAAATAAAAATAAGAAAGACAACAATAAATTTTAACCATTCTTTATTACAACCATTCTATGATCCCTGATAAAAAAAAATTTAATATATAATAAATAAAACTATCTATTAAATTAATTAAAAAAGAAATTTAATTTATAATAAATAAAAAATTATCTATTAAATTAATAACACATGTATATTATTGCGTTTCTTGCTCAAATTCTTTGATACTATATAGTATTATTTTTTAAAATAATAGTTTTATGATTGTTAAGAGTTAAATTTAAGATAAAAAAGATACATAAATTTTAGTAACTCAACTATCATAATTTATATTTTATATGTCTAATATATTATTATATATTATTATAATTAAATAGAAAATTTGAAGGTCTTTTTTAAATTTAATTTTTTGAGGATTAAAGTCCTAACATATGTGACTTGGCCGTCCTACTCAAAATAATTATATTTTTATAATATCAATGTAATATTTATTATTATTTTTTTATTATTATATCTTAATTTATTAATTTTTATTTTATTTAATAACTCTATTAATTGTAATTAATGGTGATATTTTAGTCAATGATGTTAATTTTATTAATAAAATTAATACTCCTTTTTTAAAAACTGTATATTACTCAATTAATATATTTTTAAAAATAAGATATTTTTTTATGAAACAGAAGAAAAATTTGAGATAAGGAAGTGAAAGTCGTATACCATGATTATTTTTTAGAGGAAAGTGTTGGTGGATTCCTATTTAGCAACAAATGTATATCAAATTGATTAGAATTAAAAAAACAAGAAATTTGACTGTCAATTTGATTGGTCGATATGGCTGATCAAACCAATAAAACTATAAATCAGATAATAAAGTTGTTTGATAAATACATAAGAATGTAATTACAATTGACCGGATAAAAATTGATGTGATTCAAACAATTCATTGTTTTATCAATGAATGAGTAGTTTTCTGATCTGATAAATTAAATTTTTATGTTTATCTTTTTATCTTAATTATAATTTAATAATAGTTTGACTGTCTTATATTTATTTTTATTAAGCTTTGTTGTTTTTATTTTAAAATTTGAGTTAAACTATTATAATTATGTTTATTAATAACTAATGTTAAAATTACCAAAATAAAATTTCATCACAATTTAAGAATGAAATCTGTGGTCTTTCAAAATTATTAGGATTGCAATTTCATCTACTACACTTGAAGAGTTACACTCGTTCAAAAACGTCACTTTGGATTAATATTTTTTAAAATCAACCGTTGGATTGTAACATATAATCATATAGATCATACCGATAAAGTTTGAGATTAATCTATAATGATTTACTATAAGATCAAAATATCCAAAGATTAACGTCAAAATGAACTTTCATATGACGTTAATTTTGATGTAGTTCAATGACATAGTAAATTATTAATTATAGATTAATCTCAAACTTTATATGATCTATATGATGATCAATCTAACGTTGATTAAAAATAATCAACGTTTTAAGTGTAATTCATGGTGTAACTCTTGGTGTAATTTGATCCCTCATATATATATATATATATATATATATATATATATATATATATATATATATATATATATATATATATAAGGATTAAAAGTTACATAATTACTAAAACGTCACCGGATTAATATTTTTAAAATCAACCGTTAGATTGAAACATACCATCATATAGATCATACCTATAAAGTTTAAGATTATCTATAATGATTTACTATGTCATTGAACTACATCAAAATTAACGTGATATGAAAGTCCATTTTGACGTTAATCTTTGAATATCTTGATCATATAGTAAATCATTGTAGATTAATCTCAAACTTTATAGGTATGATCTATATGATATGTTTCAATCAGCGGTTGATTTTAAATAATAATCAGTATTTTGAGTGTCATGGTGTAACTCTTGAGTGTAATTTGATCCTCTATATATATATATATATATATATATATATATATATATACCATGAGTTACACTCGCTCAAAAACATCACTTCGGATTCATATTTTTTGAAATCAACCGTTTAATTAAAACATACCATCATATAGATCATACCTATAAAGTTTGAGATTAATCTATAATGATTTACTATGTCATTGAACTACATCAAAATTAACGTTATATGAAAGTCCATTTTGACGTTAATTGTAACACCCCAAATCTACCCATCGAATATTATTTAAATCAGAGTGCGGAAAAGATAATCATACAAGGGATGTCACAATTTCTTCGCAAAACAACATAATTTAATCACAACTATACAGATACATAACACTTAGATCAAGGATGAACTTATAACAATACTTTTCAATTATTTCCATTACTCAATCTAAACCATAGAATCATAATTCTTCAATAATAACAACAATATCATCTTTTACTCAACCTCAAAACATTTCACAATATTATTAATATTATTTAACTTCACTTAGCATAATTATTCAACTAAATCAACTTCAAGAATCAACATGATCAAGTATTCACATTATTCATAAACTTCAACAATTCGAGCAACTACAACAAATTAAGCAACGTTCATCCCCCCGAGTGTTACGTATCAGAGCAATGACACCAATTCAAACTAACAGCCAGGGGCGGAGCCAGGATCAAAATCTAGGGCATTCCCATAGTGAAAGTAAAATATATAAAAAATGTACAAAAAATTAATGACAAAAAATATGATAATATTACTTAAGAAAAATATACTAGTATTTCAATTACAACTCAAAAATAAAAAACATTCTAGTCTAATCGTCAAAGCCCTCGGAAAGTCCCTTTCCTTTAGTATATTCACATAACTCATGCATTACAATGATGTGTAATTTTATATGAAACCAAGGAATTCAACATCTTCATTAGTCTTTATATTCATCTGACACTTCTTTGTACAAAATATGCATGTTATTGATAAAGATACAATAATACTATTCTACCAAGAAATCAATATATATTTAGTTTTTAACTGTCTGGATCCATATAACTTTTAATGAACTACCAAAAATATTTCTATCACCACTAAAGCAAGACCAATAATATTCTTTTATATGCATTCTTAAAATGAAAGAGTTAGTGCTTAATTTGACACATATCTTGATGTTGATAATATACAAGAATTAGCTTAACAAACTGGGAAGTCAATGATAGGTCTACTATTGCTAGTTAAGAAGTTTTTACCTGTTAGGTAAATAGTTGGTTAGAAAGTTAGTTAATTAGTTAATGGATAGCTAGTAGTTTTGTTGAAAGTTAGTTAGGCCAAATAAGGCATGTTGCCTATTCATAGATATGAGGATTAGAGAGGACAACATCTTTTAATTTGAGAGGAATAGGGCCTTATGTCATTGGGAGGTAGACAAATCCTTGAAGTGTTGCCATTGTTGTAATCAAAATGGATCTTTCCCATTTTGAGTATAATATACCAATTGGTTATATCACTCAAGGTATCTAATAAAAATTGCATGTTAAAGTTATCAATAACAGGTATTGGTTGCAATTTCACTGTATTACACATGACCTATAGAAAAGGATAATTCAAAAAGCAAAAAACCAACAGACGCTCAAGTTCAAAGACATATAAGGGGATTGGTTAGGGAACTCAGACAACATAACTTCACCATCAACAAGATAAAAATGATAATACTCCAGCCCAACCAGTTACTCTAAGTGTTAATATCATAGTTTTTTTTTAATTATAAGACTTTAATATCACAAAAGATTTCTATGAGGCAGACCGATTTTAAACTCAAGCTATTGTAAGTGTAATAAAACGTAAAAGTATTGCAATAAGAAAATAGAATGAAAAGAATGCAGTAAGAAAAAAGAATTAAAATAGTTAAAAGTAAAAAATTGAAGTCATGATAAAAAAGCAAAATGTGCAAAATCTGTCTAATATAAGTTTTGATCTCAGGACCTCTTGTATAAGACTCCAAAGCTAATACCATCAGGACAAACTTCTCTATGTTTAGGGTATTCCAAGGAATACCCTATACCCCTCTAGATCCGCCCTTGCTAACAACAACTAATGACTTCATAATGTTACTTCGAATTTCCACGCTATCCTTGAGTACCTGCCCATTTCCCATGGTAGGGGAAATATCAACAGAATGGGTGAGATATCCAACAATATAAACAAGTGTATGATAAATAATATGCTAGGATTAAATCATACAAAATTATCACATCGTAGTTAGCACATCACAACAACTTCCCAATTAACAACAACATGAAATCACTTCACCGTTAGCAACAACATAATTCACTTCACAGTTAACAACAACATAATTTACTTCACAGTTAATAACAACATAATTTACTTCACAGTTAATAACAACATAATTCACTTCACAGTTAATAACAACATAGTTCACTTCACAGTTAACAGCAACATAATTCACTTCACAGTTAACAACAACATAATTTAAATGAGACGCAATAATGCACATGCATGTGGTACCAACAGAGCTTCAGCTCCTTTCACTATTGCCAATTAATAGAGGCACAAGGCATAAGCCTTCTTCACAATTCCTCCAATACAGGCCTTCACAAATGCAAATGAAATGTGATTCTAACAACATACAATAACAACATAAATTCAATTCACGAGGCATAAGCCTATATCACTGTTATTACCAATAAATAGAGGTAAACATCGTCACTGAATTATTCTGCAACTTCGCATAAAACAACAATATACAACAACATATTCTTCGCCAATAAATCACAAACAATTAAACAACACGATGCATTCAACACAATTCCACAAAATAAAATAATCGTAATCACCTACTAAAATATACGAACCATCCCGACAATTTTCAATCGATTTCGGACAACTAATTTTACCGCCTAATTTACTAAACCGGTTAATTCGGTACTGTTTTTAAACACTATCGTTATTACCAAATAATATACTATCATTACTACTAAATAATATATTATCATTACCTAATTATATTGCCGATATTATATATTTTTTTTCCAATATCTAAATTATACTGCTATCCAAAAATCTGCTATCAAAACTAACTGTTCCTGTCAAATTTCTAATTCTACTGAAACCCTTAAATTGCTATTTTCTTTTATTAATACAATCACACTGCTATACCGTTATACTGCTAAATTATCTATGTGAAACACACTACCAGAATACCAGTTAAATATTACTATGCTAATTATTTAAACTGCATTTAAAATTACCTGTATAAGCACCATGATGTTCTGCTATTTGTTATTATCCATCAGACAACTAAATTATTTAAGCGAGTTAAGCTTACTGCTAATAACTCTTCTACATAACACATATACCTATACATACTAATAGTGTGATTTTATGGAATTTTATTACTTAATTTACCAACTATACATGACACTTTTAGTGGCATAATGATTATAACTCACAGTAAGAGAAATATTAAACACATGCTACATTGTAAGAAGCAAAATTAAAGTGACGCCTGCAGCCACAAAAGGGACGAACGTCCCATTCCCTTTACACTAGGGGCGCCCGCTCCCTCCCTCTCTTGCAACATGGAGCGTCCGCCCCCACACTGGTGGCCCCCGCCTCAAAATTCTCCTGCAATTTTCCCTTTTTCTGCGTTTTCCCGGTCATTACCGTACCGATTCTATTCCTTCTCATAGCTTTACATAATTAAATTATTAGTTTCATTATCCCAGGGATCTAATAAATATATTTTAGTAACAAGTCTCATTGCACAATCGGTTCAACGATAATAATATTCCACATGGCAACATATACAATTCGTCGTTTTGCAACATAAATCACATACAGATAAACCGAGATAATTTTCTACGAATCTAATCCCCACATATGATTCATCATAATCCCGTTTAGAGAGTTAGAACCCCAACCTTACCTTGGATTGACGATCTCTCTATAACTTCCGGTCGAATTCCGATTTGGTTTTCCGGTCTACAATTCCCCTTCCGGCGACAATTTCCTTCAAACCCTTGTTCCTCTTTTCTTTCTCCCATGTACAACTTTTTCTCAAAAATATTCACTAAACCCTTATAATTCTCTTTTTATATCTCTTATAATTAAATCCAACTTATAATAATAATAATAATAATAATAATAATAATAATAATAATAATAATAATAATAATAATAATTCTATTGGGTTAATTTTCACACTTCCTTTCTACTACTTCTAACACCAATTAAATAACTCTATTAATCCACACTTATTTCTAATATTATTTTCAATAATATTCTATAATAAAACTAATTCATCATTAGTTAATCCCAACTTCCGATAATTCACTTAATCACCTTAAATCAACTTATAAATTTATTAATGCTCCTTATAATTCTACTGATAAATCCAAATTCGACTAAATTCCAATAATTAATTTCTTATATAATTTTATTTAAATAATTAAATAATTTCTGGGTGTTACATTAATCTTTGAATATCTTGATTATATAGTAAATCATTGTAGATTAATCTCAAACTTTATAGGTATGATCTATATGATAGTATGTTTCAATTCAACGGTTGATTTTAAAAAATATTAATCCGAAGTGACGTTTTTGAGCGAGTGTAACTCATGGTGTAACTCTTCGGGTGTAATTTGATCCCTCCTCATATATATATATATATATATATATATATATATATATATATATATATATATATATATAATACATAAAAAATTAATTATATTTTATAATACTATACATTAACAAAAGTTTTGAAAAAATTATTTTATAAAAAATAAAGGGTTAATAGCTATTTACTTCCTCCAATATAAGCGAGTTTTGATTTATTCCCTTTAAAAAGATATGTTTGATCATCTCCTTGAAATGTTAATATTCTAAGTCATTTGTCTCATAAGTGAAAAAATTAACCCCTGTAATTTTTTTTGGATTAACTCCCTTAATTTTTACACGTTTAGGGGTACTTAAAAATTATAGAAGGTAATAAAAAATATATTTTTAAAGGGGTAAATTAAAACTAACCTATATTGCAGGGGTAAATAGCTATTAACCCAAAAACAAAATTATATTTTCATATTATCTTTGCTACAAATCTCATTATTTAAAATAAAAATTATGTTATTAAAGAAATATAAAATTAAATTTTCTCATTATTTTTAGTATAAGTCTCATTATTATTTTAAATAAAAGTCATATTATTTTATTAAATTTTTTATCTGTAAATTTTTATTTTTTTACTATATTTTTTATTATATTATTTATATTAGGTTCTTATGATATTATATTTATACGAGTAAGAGAAAATCGTGAATAGTGTACAAAAATCACATACAATATCCTATTTTTCGATTGTGTTGGATGAATAGATTTTAGTTTTGGTGGGTCAAACCAACGCGTCACAATCAAAATGTTGATCCCTTGTTATTATATAAAAAAATATCAGGGTTAATCCTTTTTGTGCTCAAAACATCTCAAATTTTGTTTTTAACCTTTTTAAAATTTTTTTAAAAGAATAATCGTCATAACAATTTAAAATTTAATTTTTAGTCCTTCCTGTAATTTAACGACTGTTTTTACAATTTAACAACGATTTTAGTGAAGGTGTTTAATGACGGTGTTTGCAAAAAGATTGAGGTGACGAGAAAAGAAGTATTTTATTATTTTTGTATTTGCCAGGACTTCAAGATGCCCGTAACTACGTATCCTCCATGCGCAATAAAGAAGCCAGAGCCTCATAGTTCGTGGTAAAAATAACAACGGAAATTTGATGATTGATTTTAAATTGAAAAGATATTTCATCGTATTCGAGTGGAAAGACACAATTTACTACTCATAAGTATGAGAACATGAGCATTTACATCATCTTGATATGGATAACTTTTACTTGGATTTTCTCACAAGCACGTCTTAACATTCAATTGGAAAATGTCAATCACTTCACAATATCTTGTAAAAGTATAATGGTTTGTGTAACACCCCAAATTCTACTCGAAAAATATATCGAAAATCAGAGTAATTAAAATTTTCAACAAAACATGGGATGCCACATTTCAACATTAACAACACAAACAGATAAGATACATAACACTTTTTAATTCGGAGAATCTCATAACAACTTGCAATAACTTTCAAACAAAATACTTTTTATTACTACGCAGCGGAATTCATAGTTATACAACTGAATATATTATACTAATAACAACTTGAAACATGTTATTCAACTTTCAACATACTTAACAACTTTTTATTTCACAACATCACTTAGGATTCAACAAATTATACTAATAACAACAAGAGTCAACAATATAAACAACATAGACCAAACGTCCCCCCGAGTGTTACGTATCAGAGCAAAGACACCGACTTGAACCAACGACAACTAATTCTTCCATTCTTGAATACCTGCACGTTATCAGTATAAAGGCAACGACGAAACAAATGAAGGTGTGAGATATCTAACAATCTAATAAATTGTATGATAAATAATATATGATAGAATTTAGATAACGTAAATCACCACTTCGCAACTTATTCTCACAACCAACAATTAAAACATAATCATCAATGTAATATAATGACAACAATTTCTCCACACAACAATATTTATCACAACATATTCGTCAACGTAACAACTTAACTCAACACAACTTAATAACAACAACTTAATAACAACGCCAACTTATAACAACAACAACTTATAGCAACAACAACACATCGACAATCACTAAACAACGAATATTAACAACAACTTTAACTTGCGTCTCAATATGTGACTCAACTATGCAAATGCATGTGGTACCATTTGGAGCAGAACTCCCAACTTAAAATCATGCCAGTTTATCGAGGCATTAACAAGGCATAAGCCTTCAACGTGGTGCCATCAAGGCCAAGGCATAAGCCTTCAACTTTCAACGTGGTGCCAATCCAGGCCAACTTAATAATGCAATGTATGCCATGCGACCTCAACTTCAACAATAAATACACAAAAATGCAACAACCATCACAACAACATACGACAACAACTTAAAATATACATCAATGACATCAACATAGATCAACACTGGTCATTCGACTTACAACTCAAGCATGTCCATAAATCAGAACAATTCAACTTATTCAACATTGGCCATAGGCCTACAACTTCATCAACTTCAAAATCACTTATCAACGTTGGTCATACGACCTACAACTTCATCAATGTATCAACAACAATAATAGTTTATCAATAAAATTAAAACGAGCAAACAATAGCCAATTTCATCATAATCTGCAACTTCACAATTTATTAACAACATCAATACAAGCAAACAACGACAATTCAACGGAAACAACACAACACAGTTTATCACTTGCAAATTCACAATTTGGCAAACATATAACACATAAAATCAACCAAAATAAATTACAAACAAACCACGTAATTGTTCGGACTATTTCGACCATTTACGGTTAATTAATCTTCGCTAAATTACTCAAATTTTCTACTTTGAACTATTATTAAACCACCACCATCCCTACAACTCTAAAATAACTCTAAGGTGCTCAAAATTGCTCTACCCATAACTCTTGTATATAAAATAATATTTATGAAAATAATTGGTTCTTGTGGACACAAGTCATACCTTTTATTCTACTTATTCTGGCTTATTAGTTTTAATTTTAAACAACTCGAAACAACGTTGACAATTCTAAACATGTCAGAATCACCCAAAACAATTAAAGTATGACTTGTAATAACTCAAAATAACTCTCACAACTTTATTGACAACTCTATTGACAACTCAAACAACTCTATTAACTCTAACAACACTAACAAATATTAGAATTAACTTAAATTAGTTAATTATTCCAAAATAATTATCTCTAATTCAAACTACTAAAAAAATATTCTATTAATAATATTAAATTATTCTTATTCTTATTCTTATTATTATTATTTATTAATTAAACTCATAAACTTTTATATATTATACACTTGACAGGATTATTCTTAGTTTAAAAGAGTATTACACTATAGTATGATTCATGCTCGCCGCTACAGTATTCTTATTCTTATTATACACTTGTATTACAAACTTGAATATGATTCATGCTCGCCGCTACAGTATCAACAATTTACTATTCTCAATTTCTCTTTTTAAATTGTGATCAATGGAATGTTATATGGTCGCTACAGTACCGGCCACTTGGTGAACTTCCATTTAATTCTTAAATGTACCGTAGTAAGTAAGGCTAAAGTAGGTATACCTATATATTAACCAAACAATGTGTATGTATTTAGATTGAACGAATTCGCTGTAGAATTAAATGCATAAATCTTATAATTTTAACTAATAGAACAACCACAAATACATAGTAAATTCTCAATTATCTTAATTCCCACATACTATTCATCATACAACCCACTAGAAAATTAGAACCCCACCCTTACCTGGATTGAAGGTCGCTCTACGGAGTTCTGGTCGAATTTCGGTTTGGCTTTCGGTCTACAATTTTCTTGCACGACAGTTTTTCTCCCAAGCCTATTCCTCTTTTTCTTCCTCTTTTCACGTATACTATTCTTTTTCCCCTTTTCTTCTCCTTGTTTTCTAACAACCTCTCCAAAAACCTAATTTCTTATTATTTATAATAACTAATAATTATATTTCTCTTATTGGACCTATTTCTCTACACCTCTCTTCCTACTAATTTCAACCATCTAAGCCCAACAAATTATTCTAATTTTATTATTATTACTAATATTATTATTATTATTATTATTATTATTATTATTATTATTATTATTATTATCTATCGGCTAGTCAACAATTAATCCAATTAATGCCTCTTATAATAATTCTGATAATTCCCAACTTCGACTAATTCCAATAAATAATTTCTTATATAATTTAATTAAATAACTAATTATATTTAGGCGTTACTCTCCCCACTTAGAATATTTTCGTCCTCGAAAATCTATCAAACAAGCATCCTCAACTTCGCTCAACTCTCTGATCCTCAGTTGCGTTTGGTAACACTCCGACTACTATCTTTCCGATATAACAACAACTCAACATGGTTAAATCCAATACGTAAACGTTAATCTTCCAATACTCTTGCAACATAATCGTTACTGTCTTGCCAACCATTTTAGCAATACCTTGAAACAATATCTTACAAAATAGTAACAACTACAACTCGCTTAATTTCTTGTACAACATGGTATCCTCACTTAACAACATTCTCGTCGTAGCACCCACTACTTACTTACCATTAAGATAGCAAAACAATTTTATATCATCCAATATGATCTTGTCTACTATCAACAAGAGATTAAGGGTGATCAGTTCCTCAATTTATCAATAGATAGCCGACAACCATAATAGATATTAAACCGTCGTCACTAACATTAATAGAATCCTTTTTCCAACTTCCACTCACAGTTCAAAGATCTCAACAACTCCAACAATTTCTACAACTTTTAAAAACAACCCCAATAATTCTACAACATGGCCTATTTAAACAACAACTCACCAAATTCCATCTCATAGCATCTATCCTTTTCCAATATATCCCAACTTGTCAAACAACCAAATCTTAAATCTGTATTACCTTCGAATTCGAGAAACAGCAAGCTCCTACAACGTTTGCACTATATCCATCAGTAACATACTAACCTCATATCCCTCAACCAAACACATCTGAGAAGCAAAGCTTCTCCCCCACTTAGCTTCAACTAACTCCTGCAACAACAATCAGAAAACAACAAGTACCGACAGTGTTCCACACACTTGTCATGTACAAAGGAAGTAAATAACGTTAGACACACTGGCCGGACAGACCGACCTGCTCTGATACCACTAATGTAACACCCCAAATTCTACCCGAAAAATATATCGAAAATCAGAGTAATTAAAATTTTCAACAAAACATGGGATGCCACATTTCAACATTAACAACACAAACAGATAAGATACATAACACTTTTTAATTCGAGAATCTCATAACAACTTGCAATAACTTTCAAACAAAATACTTTTTATTACTACGCAGAATTCATAGTTATACAAGAATATATTATACTAATAACAACTTGAAACATGTTATTCAACTTTCAACATACTTAACAACTTTTATTTCACAACATCACTTAGGATTCAACAAATTATACTAATAACAACAAGAGTCAACAATATAAACAACATAGACCAAGCGTCCCCAGTGTTACGTATCGAGCAAAGACACCGACTTGAACCAACGACAACTAATTCTTCCATTCTTGAATACACGTTACGTTATAAAGGCAGCGGAAACAAATGAAGGGTGAGATATCTAACAATCTAATAAATTGTATGATAAATAATATATGATAGAATTTAGATAACGTAAATCACCACTTCAACTTATTCTCACAACCAACAATTAAAACATAATCATCAATGTAATATAATGACAACAATTTCTCCACACAATAATATTTATCACAACATATTCAGCGTAACAACTTAACTCAACACAACTTAATAACAACAACTTAATAACAACGCCAACTTATAACAACAACAACTTATAGCAACAACAACACATCGACAATCACTAAACAACGAATATTAACAACAACTTTAACTTGCGTCTCAATATGTGACTCAACTATGCAAATGCATGTGGTACCATTTGGAGCAGAACTCCCAACTTAAAATCATGCCAGTTTATCGAGGCATTAACAAGGCATAAGCCTTCAACGTGGTGCCATCAAGGCCAAGGCATAAGCCTTCAACTTTCAACGTGGTGCCAATCCAGGCCAACTTAATAATGCAATGTATGCCATGCGACCTCAACTTCAACAATAAATACACAAAAATGCAACAACCATCACAACAACATACGACAACAACTTAAAATATACATCAATGACATCAACATAGATCAACACTGGTCATTCGACTTACAACTCAAGCATGTCCATAAATCAGAACAATTCAACTTATTCAACATTGGCCATAGGCCTACAACTTCATCAACTTCAAAATCACTTATCAACGTTGGTCATACGACCTACAACTTCATCAATGTATCAACAACAATAATAGTTTATCAATAAAATTAAAACGAGCAAACAATAGCCAATTTCATCATAATCTGCAACTTCACAATTTATTAACAACATCAATACAAGCAAACAACGACAATTCAACGGAAACAACACAACACAGTTTATCACTTGCAAATTCACAATTTACGGCAAACATATAACACATAAAATCAACCAAAATAAATTACAAACAAACCACGTAATTGTTCGGACTATTTCGACCATTTCTGGTTAATTAATCTTCTGCTAAATTACTCAAATTTTCTACTTTGAACTATTATTAAACCACCACCATCCCTACAACTCTAAAATAACTCTAAGGTGCTCAAAATTGCTCTACCCATAACTCTTGTATATAAAATAATATTTATGAAAATAATTGGTTACTGGTCTGACACAAGTCATACCTTTTATTCTACAGCTTATTCTACGGCTTATTAGTTTTAATTTTAAACAACTCGAAAACAACGTTGACAATTCTAAACATGTCAGAATCACCCAAAACAATTAAAGTATGACTTGTAATAACTCAAAATAACTCTCACAACTTTATTGACAACTCTATTGACAACTCAAACAACTCTATTAACTCTAACAACACTAACAAATATTAGAATTAACTTAAATTAGTTAATTATTCCAAAATAATTATCTCTAATTCAAACTACTAAAAAAATATTCTATTAATAATATTAAATTATTCTTATTCTTATTCTTATTATTATTATTTATTAATTAAACTCATAAACTTTTATATATTATACACTTGACAGGATTATTCTTAGTTTAAAAGTATTACACTATAGTATGATTCATGCTCGCATCTGTATTCTTATTCTTATTATACACTTGTATTACAAACTTGAATATGATTCATGCTCGGATATCAACAATTTACTATTCTCAATTTCTCTTTTTAAATTGTGATCAATGGAATGTTATATGGTCGCTACAGTACCGGCCACTTGGTGAACTTCCATTTAATTCTTAAATGTACCGTAGTAAGTAAGGCTAAAGTAGGTATACCTATATATTAACCAAACAATGTGTATGTATTTAGATTGAACGAATTCGCTGTAGAATTAAATGCATAAATCTTATAATTTTAACTAATAGAACAACCACAAATACATAGTAAATTCTCAATTATCTTAATTCCCACATACTATTCATCATATAACCCACTAGAAAATTAGAACCCCACCCTTACCTGGATTGAAGGTCGCTCTACGGAGTTCCGGTCGAATTTCGGTTTGGCTTTCGGTCTACAATTTTCTCGCACGACAGTTTTTCTCCCAAGCCTATTCCTCTTTTTCTTCCTCTTTTCACGTATACTATTCTTTTTCCCCTTTTCTTCTCCTTGTTTTCTAACAACCTCTCCAAAAACCTAATTTCTTATTATTTATAATAACTAATAATTATATTTCTCTTATTGGACCTATTTCTCTACACCTCTCTTTCTACTAATTTCAATCATCTAAGCCCAACAAATTATTCTAATTTTATTATTATTACTAATAGTCAACTATTATTATTATTATTATTATTATTATTATTATTATTATTATTATTATTATTATCTATCGGCTAGTCAACAATTAATCCAATTAACGCCTCTTATAATAATTCTGATAATTCCCAACTTCGACTAATTCCAATAAATAATTTCTTATATAATTTAATTAAATAACTAATTATATTTTTGGGCGTTACAGTTTGCATCACTACTAGAATAAACTTATATCCAATCTTTCAGAGAGATTTAAAAGACAAATGCACAAAGGCACAAAAAGAAATTTGACAAGGTTTATCTTTTTAGAAGTTTTGAAAAGAGTTTGAATATGCTTAAGTGTTTTAGCATTTATTAAGAAAAACATTTTTGGGATCAGTTGACAAGTTCAAGGTTTATTAAGAAAATGTTTGAAGTTTGAAAAAAGAAGTTTTGAAAATAAGGAAAAGTTTTGAAAATTAAATAAGTGGGTAGGAAATGAAGAGATTATCCTAAAGCGTAAAGTAAATTACATGAAATAAAATGTCTCATTGTAATATAGCCCAAAAGAAAGTCTTTGTGTGTGCAAATGTACTAACCACTAGATGGATTAAGCATTTGAAATTGGTCAAAAAGAATATTCATTTCCCTTTGGTGAAAGCCACAAGATAAGCAAATCACACGAGCAAGCTATAAGCAGATGAATCATGAAGAAAAAGAAATGGATATCAAGGTCACATAACCATAAAGAAAATGCCAAGTCTTCAAGTAAAGATCAAATTTTCTCAAAATAAGGTCCAGTCTTGAATAAAAGTCCAGATGAAATTCAAGGTCACAAAGCCATCAAGAGAATGCTAAGTCTTCAAGTAAAGATCAAAGTTTCTCAAAATAATGTCAAGTCTTGAATAAAAGTCCAAATGAATCATAAATTATCAGGTACAACCACTCCAAGCAAAGGAAAATACTAATTTTTAAGGTACAAAGTCTAAAATACACCTCAAGCAAGGGATAGTAACACCTCGCACCAAGTGGCATTAGCATAACCAAATATAATATCATCAACAAATATTTGAAACACTAGAATGTCATTTTTGAAAAACTTACAAAATAAAGTGGTATCAACCTTTCCTCTGGTGAAGTTATTTTCTAAAAGAAAATTGCTTAATCTCTCACACCAAACTCTGGGAGCTTGTTTCAGACCATACAATGATCTCTTAAGTTTAAAGACAAAATCTGGGTTTTTAAGATCTTCAAAACTAGGAGGTTGATGTACAAACACTTCCTCACTTATGTAGCCATTCAGAAATGCACTTTTAACATTCATCTGATACAAGATGATGTTATGATTAACAATAAAGGAAATTTATAGACACATAAACTCTAACCCGACAACTGGTATAAAGGTTTCTGTATAGTCAATCCCATGTTGCTGATTATATCCTTGTGCGATCAGTCGAGCCTTGTTTCTTACCATATATCCCTTATTATAGAGCTTGCTTCTGAAGACCCACTTGGTTCCAATTATGTGGGTTTCTTTAGATTTAGGCACCAGATCCTAAACATCATTCACTAAGAATTGACTGGGCTCTTCCTTTATGGATAAAATTCAATATTTGTCTATCATTGCTTCATCAATGGATATAGGCTCTATCAGGGACACCAAACCCAAAAGTTTCACTTCAGATGGTTTGAAAGATAATCTAGTTCTGACGACTTCAGTTTTGTCACCCAGAATTAGTTCCTCAGAATGTGACAATCTCTTCTTGTGCTTCCTCAGAGGAGTATGTACTTCAATAACTTATGGTTAAACATCTTTTGAGTCTTTGATCCTTTGTTCTTCTATAGTAGCTTCATTACCTTCAACTCCTGAATATGTAATCTCCAGATCTGTAAGCTTTTCAACTAGCTTTGTTTTTTAAAGGTCAATTTTATCATCAAATCTAACATTGATATATTCTTCAATAATAAGTGTTTCATTTTTGTATACTCTGTAGCCTTTTGAGAATTCACAATATCCTCCTAACATGCTATGCTTTTGAGCTTTATAATCAAACTTGTTAAGATTCTCTTTAATATTCAAGATAAAAGAAGAACATCCAAAAGGATGAAAGTTAAAAATATTGGGTTTCTTGTTCTTCTATAATTCATACAGAGTATTAACCATAATAGGTCTTATAGAGACTCTATTTTGAATGTAACTCTCTATGTTTGCAACCTTTATCCATAAGTGCTTTGCCATGTTGGTTTCATTGATCATGGTCATGTCCATATCTTGCAAGGCTGTGTTCTTCCTCTGTACAACTCCATTTTGTTGTAGAGTTCTAGGGAAAGAGAAATCATGAGAAATTCCATTCTCACCAAACAACTTCTCAAATTGTTTGTTTTTAAATTCTCCACCATGATCACTTCTAACCTTGATAATTTTGAGACTCAACTCATTTTGAATTTGGTTACAGAAGGTGGTGAACATAGAATGTGACCCATCCTTGTGTATAAGAAACTTCACCAATGTCCATCTACTATAGTCATCAACAATGATTAATCCATACTTATTTCCATTGTTTGATACAATTTTCATTGGTCCAAACAAATCAATGTGCGAAATCTCCAATAGTCTAGAGGTAGAAACGACATTATTTTGCTTTAAAATAAGTTTTTGAAAACTTACCCTTCAATCATGCTTCACAAAGATCTTCTAAAGATAACTTCAAATTAGGAAAGCCTATGAATAAATTAAGCTTGTTTAGCTGAGATATCCTTATCATGCTAACATAGCCCAATCGTCTATGCCAAGTTTATTGCTCTTCATAAACAGACATAAGACATTTTACTTTTTCTCTTTAAGATCAGAAAGTCTAATCTTATAAATGTTGTTCTTCCTTTTACCATTGAATAGGACAAATCCATCCTTATAACTAAAAACTTTCATGAGTCTTAATTAAAGATAATATCATAACCATTGTCAATTAATTGACACATGGACAATAAATGATGAATTTATCCATCAACAAGCAAAACATTATTTATAGAGGGAAGAGAACCATTTCTAATTGTTTTAGAGCCTATGATCTTTCTCTTCTAATCACCTCCAAAACCCACGACGCCTCCAAAATTTAGTTCCAGACTTTGGAACATATACCTTCTTCCAGTCATATGTTGTGAGCAGTCAAAGTCCAAGTACCATGACTGGTGTTTCAATTGAGCTACTAAGGATATCTACAACATAGATTATTGGTTAGGTACCCATGACTTATTGGATTCTCTCTTGTTACTTCTCCAAGAGTTATTAACATTTTAGGTTTTAGCAACTGAATAATCATATTTACAAGAATTAAAGCGAGATGGTTTAGCCAAAGGTTTTTCCTTAGGTTCATAAGCATATTTATCTATTTATTTTCCTTTATCTTTAGGCACAAACCCAACAGACATAAAATGGGAATGAAGAGTATTTGGTTTATCTTCTTTATCAGAAATAGATTCATCATAGGAATTATAACCAACATCATTGGTCCCATTTCTGCTCATGTTATAGATTATAGAAGCCATCATGCTTCTCCCTATACTTTTGGCTAGGAAATTTTAAAAAGCCTTGTCATATTTCTTAACGACATCATCAGTACTCTTAGAAGCTTATGGAAGAGTTCTTATTCCGTTGAGGGAAGATTTCACATCTTTAAGAAAAATTTATCTTCATTAATAATGAAGATATGTTCCTTAAGATTAATTTTTTTAGAAGATGTGGATTCATGAGGCTTTTTAAGTTCCTTGAATTCAATATTGAGTAACTCATGTTTTTCCATAATTTCAAGTAAATAAGAAGTTAATTCAGAGTGAGTAAGGTCAGAGAATACCTCTTTATAAAATACCTCTTTTGTGTCTAAATTAGAGTATGCTTTATCTTTTGGAGGGATCTTTGCATCAAAAGTTCTAACATGAGCCATTAGTGCCAAGTTAGAATGTTCTTCTTTCGAGTCATCTTTTAAAGAATTAGAATCATACGAAGTTTCCATCATCCATTTCCTCTTACTCTTGAGAGCTTTCTTCTTAGGCTTGTTATTATAAAATTTAGGACAATCATACTTATAGTGTCCTGGATCATTACACTCATAGCAAGTGACTTATTTGCCACTATACTTCCTTTGACTAAAAGTAGACTTGAAGCGACCACCAACCCTTCTAGTACTCCTGAAATTATTGCTTTAATTTCTCTTTCAGGGACAATTAACTATTCTGGACAACAGAGACAACTCATCTCCAACTTCATCAAAATATTCTTCTGAATCCTCAATCTCTTCAGCTTGAAGAGCCTTGGAATTCTCAGTTCTTTTGACATATTTGAGCGTAACTGATTTACCTCTCTTATGAGGTTCATCCCGTTCTAGATCAAACTCGTGACTTCTCAAAGAACACAACAGTTCTTATAGAGAAATGTTGTTGAAATCCATTGCAATCTTGAGTGCAGTTACCATAGGCCTTCATTTGGATGACAAGCTTCTGATAATCTTCTTCATGTGATCTGACGTAGAATATCCTTTGTTCAGAAATCTAAGTTTTACAACTAAGGTTTGAAACCTTGAGAACATAGTCTCAATTGTTTCATCATCCTTCATCTTAAAGGCTTCATAATTATGAGTCAAGGCCAGAGCCTTGGTCTCCTTGACTAGATCATTTCCTTCATAAGTCATTCTGAGAGAGTCAAGTATAGACTTAGAAGAGTCTCTATTTATGATCTTCTTACACTCAGTGTAAGAAATAACATTTGAAATTCTGGTGTTGGCAGACTCAGGATGTCGTGACATCTGATCCGACATTACAAAATAAACAAGGTAGAATTACAATTAAAATGAAGGAAACAAAAGAATACAAGGAATTTTTAACCTAGTTCGGTTCTAACCAACCTACATCTGGGAGCATACCAAGCCAGGAATGAAGTTCATTATCAGCAGTATTAATTCGGAGGGACACCACCCTATTTACACTTCTCACTTAATCAGACTACCCAATGACCCTTCTACCTAAGATAGCACACTTATATATGAGAACCTTCGCTCACTACCAATCACCTCAGTGATGTCTATCAACTACTATTACACCAGAAAATGCATCAACTTCTTGGCTCATAACACAATTAGCTTGGAGATGCCTCACTCCAAACAAAACTAAAATATTTTAACGACACCACACTTCAAACACAATATAAAACTGTCACTTAAGTGACACAGACCAAACTTGGAATTGCTTCACAGCTTCTTCCAAGGACACAACCACACTCATTGCTTCACAACTTCTGAGTGAGTAAAATAATCCTCTTGCCTACAGGCTTTGAGGTACAAATCAGTGACCATCCCACAATCCGGGTGGTTCACTTACATGGTTAACCCTAAAGATTACATCTTTCTTAAATCGACTAGCTTACAACTGCTTATTTATAACCTATTACCCAACTGGATTTGGACCTTCCAAATAACAGCATAAGCTGTAACAAAATTCTGGAGAAACAAACTTTTGTAGAAACAAAAATGCAGATAACTTCTGCTACAATCAAGGTCCTTACTGATCTTTCCCCTTAGCTATTGGACCTTCACATAGCCTTTAAAATCACGCCACATAAGATGCATAATATTCACAGAATACTCTACATAATTGAAACAGAACTGTAACAAACTTTGACAGTTCACTAGCGTGATGTCTGATGTCTAATGTCTCGACATCTCATATGACACGCTGTTCCAGATGGTGAAACTTTTCAACACATCATGTTTATGCATTCTATTATTGCGGCTTTATATTTGTTTTACAAAATTAAGCCAACTCTTAAAATTGAGGAACTTACAATTTCCCCCATTGGAAAATTTTGACTAAAACAAATATATATAATAAAGCATTACATTGCATTAGCAGCAATAACTTACAATTAACAATTAACATCTTCTCCAACAAAAACATCTTTTGTCTTTTGCGCACATCTTCAGATCTTGAGTTCCTGCCCATGTCAGGACATCCCATTTGACATCTTCCCTCCTACCTTGCACTAAAACAAGGTTAGTATGGTGGTGAATGGAGAGACTCAGTGTTGGAATTCAGGATATACTACTTCCCGAGTAGCCTAATCGAATCTCACAGTGGCCTAATCAAAACTCAGATCATAAGTCACAATTAATTTTCTTCTTTCAGGTTGAGACATGATCTTTTGAGCATTGTGACTTTGATATAATTTCATTCTTTCTTGTTCTTGTTTGAACATCTGTGCAATATTGATACAGGTATATTTTCTCTCCCCCTTTTTAGGAAAAAATTGACAATGGGAGCCATTAGAAAACTAGATCCAGTGGCATCATATCCACACTTGAATGAACTTCATTTGATATGTTTTTCACTGTCTTTCTGAAAAAAATAGAGGTTAAGGAGTTCTCTATAAATACCACAATTGATAATTTGGAGGCCACAATTTTCAGTTCTTGGTCAAGGTGACGAGGATTCTATTTTGAGGGACTTTATTAAGGACAAAGATGTAACATCCAGACTAACTCTGACCATTCTTAAAGGAGTTTGGCAACTTTTGATGAGAAGAGTTAGTTCCAATAAAGGTTAGAATCATCTCCTGCAGATACATGTGAATTCACCTTTTCTTCCACCAATCAGGATAGTTTCTTCAAGAGATATCATAACATGTTACTTTGACCAGGTTCTTAATGATATCTAGTCTTCAACAACTAGCAAGGACGTTATTTTCCGAGTTTCTAGATGTCCCCACATTTTCATGACTTCTTTTGAATAAGTCATGCTCCCATAATCTAAATTAGCTTGATTGAGATTTATTTGTCTTCATATTATGTTAACAGAGAAGTCTTCTTTTTGATACTCGGCAGATACTTATTTCTTTTGTTTTTATGCTTCACTTGTGGTTGATGACACTCAGTGAAGTTTAAGGATTCCAATTATGATGTCTCAACATCTTCTAGGACATTCACACAGAGTCCATATGCCTAGGCTCTGAGATAACAATAATACTGCTTCTTCAAAATTTTCAACACATAGCAGTATAAACTCCCCTTTACATTAGGTAATGAACAATCTCCCCCTTGACATTAGCTGATCATCAACATATATGAGCTTACACAATTGACAATACGTAATTTCTCTTCAAATATCCAGTTTTTCTTCATACAGACAGTTGTTTCTTAAATAGGTTGTTGCTCCCTAATGATACTTTTGCTCCCCCTTAGTATCATAAATCCTCCTTTTAGCTTCTAAGATAAAGCTAATCATGATGTGGTTACTCTTACTCCCCCTGAGTTACACAAAATAAGGACACTTTTGATGCTGGTCCTTATAATACTTGAAGCATTCTTCATTTGGACTTACCACAGTTTCCAAATTATGAATCCTTAGTTTGCTTGCTATATAAGTTTCATATTGCCACACTCTGTACCTTGCAATAGAAGTAACTGGTATCAAGAGCGCCAGTTTATCTAGTGCTTCGCAATATTACTTTGTAGAAAATGGAGAACGATCCAAAAGGGGCTTATACAAGAGCTCCAATTTTCAATAGAGAAATCTATAGCTATTGGAAATATTGTATGCATGTTCATATCACATCTGTTGATAGAAAGATATGGAAAGTTATCGAAAATGGTCCTATGGCAATAACCATGACCAACAAAGATATGGCTACCATACCTAAACCGGAAGCACTATGGGATGAGAATGATGAGAAAAATTATGCATATGATTGGAAGGGTAGGAACATTCTTATAGTTGCATTAGGTGTCGATGAATACTTTCGAGTATCTCACTGCACCATAGCCAAAGCCATGTGGGATGCCCTACAAATTGCCCATGAAGGCACAAATGATGTGAAACTTGCTAGAATCAACACTTTGACTCAAGAATTTGATCTCTTTCACATGAAGCATGGTGAAACCATTGCGGATATGCAAAAGAGATTTTCTCACATTATTAATCGCTTGCACACTCTTAGTCATGTTACTCCCAATGCAGTTGCTACTAACAAAGTCTTGAGATGTCTTAACAGGGAATGGCAACCGAAAGTCACCGCTATCAAAGAAGCAAATGACCTAGCCACTCTCGACATCACAACCCTATTTGGTAAGCTCAAGAACATGAACAAGATCTCACAAATCTCAACAAGCACGAAAAGAAAGAAAGAAAGAAAGGAAAAGCAAAAAGATACGGAAAGGAGGTCTATCTCATTGAAGGATTCAAGCTCAAAGTCTTCCACCAATAACTCATGTGTTAGTGAGTCTAGTATTAATTATGAGAGCTCGAGTGAAGACATGGAGATGTTTGTGAGAAAATATCACAAATATCTTTGAAAGAATGAAGTACATCACTCGAACAAAAATCTCGTCAACTATAGGCAACAATCAAAGACATCTAAGCAAGATGATGACAAGAAATCAAAATCAAGAGGATCGTGCTTCAATTATGGGAAAACCGAACACTACAAACCGAATTGTCCTCTTTTCAAAAGAGACAAAGGAAGAGACTAATTTCAAAGAAGATCTAACAAAGCTAGAAGAGCTTACATTGCATGGGAAAGAGATAGTGAAGAATCCAACAAGAGTGACTCTAGCAATGAAGAAGAAACAAACAATTTTTGTCTTATGGCCCATCAAGGAAAGAAGAAAAAGGTAAAACATTATAAGTATGATCATAGTGATAAAATGTCTAATTTAGAATTATAAGTATGATCATGAGGCTAGTGAGGCTTTCAAAAGACTAGCCTCAAATAAGAAAATATTTTCATACCTTAAGCATAAAGTTCCCGAATCCAAAGAGGAACTTGAAGCTCTTAATGAATCTATGATTGAGAAGGTCAAATGTGATAACAAAAATGACAAGATGTCTTGGCATGATTGGCTCGGATGTGAAACTTGTCATATTTGGCAAAGAGAGGTTAAAACTCTTAAAGCTAAACTTGACAAGGCTTTACAACCCAAAATTACATATGCTATTGATAGATCGAATTTTTCGAAGTAGTATGATCAATCCTTACCAAAAATACTCTTATGAAGTTAAAGATCAATCTAGCAAATACAATTATACCAACACTTTGACTTGCCTATATTGTTGCAAAAAGGGACATACCATTAAAAATGTCTCTTTAGGAGATTTCTAGTTCCTCAAGGTATTTTCCAATGGTCACCCAAATGCAACTTATGTAAAACTCACACACAAGGACCCAATAAAAATTGGGTACCTACTTCCCTTGTTTAAAATCCGTAGGTGGAATATCTTGAGACTACCGATAAAAGATGGTTCCTCGATAGTGGATGCTCAAGACATATGACAAGTGACATATCTCTATTCCCTGACTTTGTGGCTAAGAAGAAAGGATTTGTTACATATGGTGACAACAACAAGGGAGAAATACTCGGTAAAGGCAGTGTAGGTAATCCCTCTTTTACTACTATCTCTGACATCATTTTAGTTGATGGTCTTAAACACAATCTTATTAGCATAAGTCAATTGTGCGACAAAGGATATAATGTCTCTTTTTCTAAATATTGTTGCACTATTAAACACAATGTAAATAAAGAGGATGTGTTTAAAGGCCCGAGGATTAATAACGTATACATGCTAGGCTTGAATGAGGTTCCGTTAAAGGTTCCAAATGCCCAATATCCTTAAATGAAAATTCTTGGCTTTGGCATAGAAGTATAGCTCACCTAAACTTTGATTTGTTAAATAAAGTTATTTCAAAAGATCTAGTAGTCGGATTACCTATATCAAAATTTTCCAAAGATCATTTATGTGATGCGTGCCAAATGGGAAAGCAAACAAGAAACTCGTTTAAATCTAAAAACATTGTGTCCACAACGAGACCTCTTGAACTTCTCCATATGGACCTCTTTGGACCCTCTAGGATTAAGAGCCTAGGCGGAAACTATTATGGATTTGTCATTGTTGACGACTACTCTAGATTTTTTTGGACACTTTTCTTAGCAAATAAGAGCGATACCTTTCCGGCATTCGAAAAATTTGCTAAGATTTTCCAAAACAAATTAAATGCAAACATTATCACTATTCGTAGCGATCAAGCAGGAGAGTTTGAAAATGATTTGTTCAACAAGTTTTCTGCCAAGCAAAAAATTGATCATAACTTTTTTTCACCACGCACTCCTAAAAAAATAGAGTTGTGGAGTATAAAAATCGTGTTTTAGAAGAATTAGGAAGAACTATGATCAATGAAAACCATCTTCCTAAATATATTTGGGCCGACACCATTAACACGACTTGTTATGTTTTGAATAGAGTACCGATACGTCCTATTCTGAACAAAACTCCATATGAACTTTTGAAAGTAAGAAAAACAAACATTTCTCATCTTCGTGTGTTCGGATGTAAATGTTTTGTATTAAACAATGGAAAGGAAAATCTAGGTAAATTTGACTCAAAAGCTGATGAAGGTATCTTTCTTGGATACTCTCATTCTATTAAAGCTTATAGAGTATACAATAAAAGGTTACATATTGTTGAAGAGTTTGTGCATGTTTCCTTTGATGAATCCTATCCGAAAGAAGTCGGAAAGGATAGTTTGTTTGATGGTGCAAGTGTATCTTCGGAAAGCATACTAAAAGATCTCAAAAAGGATTCTGAATCTACTAATAACGAGAAGGAGTCAGATCAAGTATCCGAGGAAAGAGGGGATGATCATTCAAGTAATAAAGATGATCTTCCTTTGGAATGGAAAACCTCAAAGTATCATCCCATTGATGACATCCTTGGAGACATATCAAAGGGAGTTACCACTCGCTCTAAGATAAGTAACTTTTATTATCATTTCGATTTCGTCTCACAAATTGAGCCTAAAAATTCTAAAGAGGCATTACTCGATAAATACTGGTTTTTAGCTATTCAAGATGAACTTAATCAGTTTAAGAGAAATGAGGTTTGGAACCTTGTCCCACCTCCGCGAGATCATCGAGTCATTGCACTAAATGGGTCTTTAGGAACAAAATTGACGAAAATGGAATAATAACTCGCAACAAGGCCCGCCTTGTTGCCCAAGGGTATAACCAAGAGGAAGGCATCGATTATGAGGAACATTTTGCTCCGGTGGCCCGACTCGAGGCTATACACCTTTTACTTTCTTATGCGTGCTCAAAAAATTTTAAATTGTTCCAAATGAACGTAAATAGTGCTTTCCTTAATGGATACATTAATGAGGAAGTCTATGTGTCACAACCACCCTAGAGAACTTTGAGAATCCTAATTATGTTTATAAACTTAAGCGTGCACTATACGATCTTAAACAAGCTCCCAGAGCTTGGTACAGACGTCTTGAAAATTCTTATTAGATCAAGGATTCTCAAGAGGTAAGGTTGACACAACCCTTTTTATTAAACGTCAAGGAAAATACTTCATTCTTGTCCAAATCTATGTAGATGATATTATTTTTGGTTCTACTAATATATCCTTGGTCAAGGAGTTTTCTAAGCTTATGCAAGGAGAGTTTGAAATGAGCATGATGGGAGAGTTGAACTACTTCCTTGGACTTCAAATAAAGCAATTAACCAAAGGAACCTTCGTAAGGCAAACAAAATGTTGCCTTGATTTTCTTAAACGCTTTGACATGGCTAACTCAAAGGCAATTGACACCCCTATGCCTACTGCGGTGAATTTAGACCGTGATGAAAATGGTAAGTCTGTTGACACAAAGTGTTATAGAGGTATGATTGGGTCCCTCCTTTATTTGACTGCCTCTCGTCCAGATATCATGTTTAGTGTTTGCATGTGTGCCCGATATCAATCATATCCCAAGGAATCATATTTAAAAGCCGTTAATCGAATACTTAGGTATCTTTGTGGTACACCCAAGTATGGGCTTTGGTTTTCCAAAGGAAGTGATTGTTCTTTGGTTGGATACTCTGAATCCGATTTTTCTAGTTGCAAATTGGATAGGAAAAGCGCAAGTGGTACTTGTCACTTCTTTTCAAACTCTTTGGTAAGTTGGCATAGCAAAAAGCAAGTTTCCGTTGCCTTATCGACCGCCAAAGCAGAATATGTCGCAGCCGGTAATTGTTGTTCCCAAATTTTGTGGCTAAAGCAACAACTACTCGACTATAATGTCCATCTTGGTTGTATTCCCATTTTATGTGACAATACTAGTGCTATCAATCTAACTAAGAATCCGGTCCTACACTCTCGCACAAAACATATCGAAATAAGACACCACTTTCTTAGATATCATGTGGAAAAAGGCGAGGTAGTTTTTGAGCATGTTGATAGCAAAAATCAACTTGCGAATATTTTTACTAAGCCGCTAGCAACTGAGCCTTTCTTCCATATCCGAAGGGAACTCGGTGTTCTCGATATCTCAGATTATTTACTTCTTAATTGAGGTGCATGCTCTAATGATTATTAATTATTACCTTCTTTCACTATTCACTTTGTGCTAATTGTAGTATAAGTCTCATGACAATTCCTCATGAAGGTAGTTTCTCTATAACTCTTAAATACTCTCTTGACCATACATATATGTTTACTTATTGTGCTACTTGACTTGTATGTGATGTATGCTTATGTGCATATAACAATTATGTATTATTTGTTCTTCATGCTTCATATCTAAATAGTGTAGAAATTTTTAGTAGATGCATCGACTCAAGCATACAAGCCGTGTTGACGCACTTGCCTTCTTCAGTTCAATAACATTTTTTTTGCAGTTGCGTCGACGCATGGCCTCGGGGCGGTCGACACATCAATTAAAAATTCAGTTTTTATCTTAAATTTAGGGTTCATTTATGTCATAATCTTCATTTCATTCCAAAGGAAACACGAAAACCCTAACCCCTCCAAGACCTCCAGTCAACTTTCCTTCAGTACTTCATCAAAATTCTTCACTGATTCATCATGGCATCTCAGAGAGTGGCTAAGAAAAGAGTTCTCCGCGGTGGACCCTCTCAATCTCAGCAAGATTTACTGGTAACTGCTCTATCACTTCTCTCCAATGATTTAATTGAGGTTTTTGAAAAATTCAGAAATAGAAAGGTTGTTAAACAACACTATGTCACCATGAAAACCCTTGAGGTAGAGCATTTAGATTTCATCAGTGACATAATTGCCTTTCAAGGGCTTCAACCCTTCTTTGCTTGTAGCAATAAGTTCAATAAAGATTTTGTTAGGCTATTTTATGCGGGTATTCCGGAATCGTTTAAGGGTCCTGTATTTCGTTATCGCATTGACAACAAATACTTCATGGTATCACCTCATGTTTGGAAGGACCTTATTAATCTTGATTTTGAGGATGCAATTTCTATTATGTTTTTTGACTCCACTAATATTGTTGGATATGATTATAAGACTGGTTTGAATTCTATGCTCAAGACTCCATATGCTGAGAACACTATCAATAATGCCCTATTCCCAGCAAATGTCACCACAGGCTCACTTGCACCTTTTGACAGGATTTTATTCTGGTTTGTTGTTTATATCATTCGGCCTAAAAAAGGTAGGCTGTTAAGAATCGAAAAAGATGATGTCAAAATAATGTTCTACTTGAAAAAAAAATCAAGGTCAATTGGCCTTATTACATTGCCACCAGAATTTTTGATCTACGGGATTTTACTCACGGAACCTCCTTATGTTATGGCTCTTTCATTCAAAGAATATTGAACCGTGAGCGAGTTAGGGTTGTTGGCATCCCTTATGTAACGTTTGACATGGATCAAGAATTCACTCACAAATCCCTTAAACTAATGGGATTCATATGGTGCCCCCAACGACGAGCTTTTCGCCACATTACAAGATCAAAGGTTACTCAAATCGGAAATGCAAATGATGATACCGATGATGAGATTGAGGCAATGTTTGATGAAGGGAATACTGGAAATAATGCTGAATATTTTGCAGAAAACAATGAACAAAGGAAAGAAGATGTTAGGGAAGGTGCTAGTTAAAGTGACACGGGTCGGGTTCTTGCTCAGATGCAACGAATGAAGCTTCATATGCGTGAAGACCTAGCTGCTTAAAATGAAAGGTTCTCCACTTATGAAGCAACACAAACGGAGCATTACAACACTTTGCAAGGAATGATCGAATCTCAAGCTGAAAGCTTTGCATCTTTCCAAAATAATTTTGTTCACTACAACCCATTTAACCCATCTGATCAACCTCATACCGATTGAAACTATGTTTCATATCTCTGCATTTTATTTCTCCTTATCTATTGTAATTCATATTGTCATGACCTAACTTTGTGTTTGTGTGTGACTTGTTTTCATTGTGACTGTAATCTTATGTAATATGTCCGTACAATGTATTACTATGTGTTATCATTGTGCTTCTTAAATTTGCATTTTGTTTGACAAATATTATGTCTTTATTGTGTTATAACTAATCTTGCCTCTTCCTATTTTTGATGTTGTCAAAGGGGGAGAATGGTGATGTATGTATTTGAAGCAACTGGTTTTTTCAAAATCATTTATTTTTAAAACAATGAAGTCACCACCTAATTTTATTTGTTCTAAAAATAACGGGAAAATATAGATAAAACCCATGACATCAGATAAGGCGGTCTACATGACCAAAAGATATGGATTTGGGAGTTGGTTACGCAAGGGGAAGGTATTAGCACCCCTTATGTCCATCGTACTCGATGGGACCCGTTTAGCTCTAAGTGTTTGTGTGTATATTGCTTTTATTGCTTTCTAGGTTATGAATAAGAAAGAAGAAAAGGGTTTGTTTATTATTATTTTGAGTTTGCCGCGGTTTCAAAACCTTGTGCCTACGTATTCCCTCGTGCAATGGGAAAGTCAAAATCCGTAGTTCTTCTTGAAAATAGTTGAATTGGTTGTATTGATTTTAGTAGAAATGTGTTTTTTTTTATGACCGCATATGAGCAGAAAAGAAATTGAGTGGGTTGAGTTGATTTTTAAGTTGTGGATGTCAAGTACCAAATCAATAGGCTATCATCTAACGATTTGAATACTTGAAATTGGTGAGTGAGCTCAACCAATCATCTCTCATCAAAAATCTTTATTAAGAAAACGGTGAAGTGAAATGAGTTCACGTTATTAAGTGTATGGAATAAAAGTATTTAAATCATTAGGCTATCATCTAACGACCCAAATACTTTAAATTCAATTAAACCGTCGGGCTATCATCCAACAATTTAACCGAATGCCACGACACTATATTTTCGTTTTAAAACATGGATAGAAGTTTTTAGTTTATTAGGCTACCATCTAACAATCTAAAAAATTCGAATTGTTTAAATTGTTAGGCTATCATCTAACAATTGAAACAAACCCCACCCAAATGTTCTTTTATGAAAATCAATTTAGAAAACAAGTTCAATTAATTATTTTAATTGGAAAGTGTTTTAAGATTTTCGGTAATGGGCGAAGAGAAGTAACGATTCGGGTTATGATTAACCAAGTATATAGACTTGATTAATCTCGTGAGGATAGGTGCTCCTATCCCCAACCATGAGACCCTGGCGCATGGGTAATTGGTATGTGAATCAATATTTATTCGGGTTATGATTAATCAAAGAAACAAGGGCTTTGGTTAACCTCGTGAGGATGGCCATGCCCATCCCCAACTATGAGACGTTAAAGAATTTGGTATGCAAACCAAAATGAGAGATCAGAGTCATTTTATATTTATTGTGTGTGGAGTGTACAATCGTGAATATATCGTACAAGCGGATAAACGACAGATAAATAATTATCACACAATACAATTAAAATTTAAATAATTATTAGAATAGATTTTCTTTATTTGATAAAAAAATCAACTAATAATTTAATCGATAAATTGTCAAATAAAAACTATCATATGCTAATAATTATCTAATACATCAACCTCAACAAAAAAAAATCACTTGCATAATTAAATTGAATAATTAAAGGAGAGGGTTTAGAAATAGCCTAGAAGTAAATCTGCAGAGGGTGTGGATAAGAAAACCAGAGGTAAAACTCCTGAGCCTAAATAAAGGGCCCAATAAGCCTTCAGGAAAATCCAGCGTGGAGACCAGGAGAAGGTGCATCATGGAGGGCTAGATCATACCGCTTGATCAAGAGACCAAGAAGACTTGAAGTAATCGGACGGTGAGATGGCAAGGGATATAGAATGATGAAGACATTACATTATGATTAATTAAAAATATAATTAAGATTTTTACTTAAGGGTGGTGACAAGTGTGACCATCATGCTAAACCCAACTTTAATACCTAATTAACAAAAGGAAAAAAAGGTTAATTAAAAAAAAGAAAAACAGAAGCAGGAATGCTTCATACGTTATTTGCTCTCGCTCTCTCTCTCTCTCTCTCTCTCTCTAAACATGACAGAACTCTCTCATATCTCTCCAAGAACAGTCTCACCGGAAAGCACAGGGCAGCCGCATCAGAAATCGCCTCACGGCGGTGACGGTGGCAGCGAGGCCCAGAAACCTAGTTTCTTTATATCTTTCGCCTCGTTTCTCTCTTCTAATCACTAATCTACTACTCTTTTTCTCTAATTATCGTAGGTTAACCCTAGATCTAAAGGGGGAGGCAAAACCCTAACTACTGTTTTTGAAATAAGCGACGGTGGTAGTGCCTTCCAGTGAGTTTTAAACAAAACGAAAAGGAAAAGGAAGAGGAATCAGAGCCTTGGTCTCCCTATCGTGTCGATTTGGAACCTTAACTGTGAGATCTCTCTGATTCTTCGTATTCTGACCCGGTTTGCTTGTATTCCTCTTCTTGCCTTTCTATTTTCTTCGATTTCTGAAGGGATTATATTGTCAGAACTAGGGTTTTCTGATTATGGACTTAGTCATTTTCGAAATTAGGGGTTGATGATTGTTCTGGACTCTAATTTCTCTTGTATTTGGGCCATACGAATTTTCTGTTACGTCACTGATTTTGATTTTCTGATGTAAACCCCTCTATTTTCTGATATGGTGTTTGCTGGATTTGTCATTCTTGCCATGCTGTCACACTGAAACGTACTTGCTGCCCTTTACCTTTTTTTGTGAACCAAAATTAATTTTGTGATTTGCAACTGAGGTTGTGGGACGATGAGGGATGAAATTGATTTTCACTGAGGCCTCTATGTCATTTGAGCACGATGGAAAACTTAACCTGATTCTTGCCTCTGATCCCTAATGATGAGATAGTTACACTTACTTGAAAATATCCGCCCTTACTCTCTTGTTTGATGTTTTTGATAGCTAACCATGTTTCTTTGTTTCATGACATGAACTCAACGATCCAATGGCATGGAGAATGAAGAGGAGGTACTTGCGGCTTAAGATGAAGCTTATAAGCATGTTGGAGGGAAAATTTAAAATGAATTCAAAGCAATATCTACGAGGAAATTGAAGAGGAAGAATTCTTTAATTAAGAACAAAATAGTATCCATTAGAAACTTTGTAACATATCATTCCATACTTGTAGTTTAAACTTGATGTTGTAATTAATACGAGAAGTGCTTGTAGTATAACTTGAAAAGTAATTCATAGTTATTTGAACATTTCTTTGTATCTTATATATAAAAAAACTTCAATCAAATGGTAATGGCATGGTTGTTGTATTTGCAAGTTTTGAATTCTTTTGTAAATGTACAAAGTTATCATGTATGAGTTTATTTTCCAATTTCCGATTCATGTTCTTGGAAACTTAAGGATTTAGACTATAAAGCTTGCGTCGTAACCTTGAATGAAACATGAATGAAATTTTGAATAATTTCTTGATGTAAGATAAATCTTTTGGATGAACCTTAAAGCAATAATTGAATTTTGTCCTAGTAAAAACTCTTAAGTAACTTTGATTTAAATCAAGCATCCCAATGTAAATTCTTTAAATAATGGACTTTTAGAAAACTTAAGGTAATGAATTTTTCACCTTTGAAATTGTTTATCCCTTAACTTAAACAAAAATCGAACCCTCCAATAAATTAAAGCTTCGAATCTTGAGCAAATACAAGCTTACTTGTAATCTTGGCTTATGAAATTTGAATAAATCAAAATTGGGATAGTAATATTAGCTTGGTATGATGCATATGTAAATAAACTTGAAACACTTGAAATTTTTGGATAAGAGGCCATGAAACTTCCAATCACGATTCACTCTTTTGCGAGACGCACGCTTAACCACACATTGATCTCAAATCAACTTCAATTTTTTTATGGACAAAAATCAACCTTTTGTGTAATCTTCAAGGAGCCGTTAATTTAAATTGAAAATAAAAAACCAAAACCCTTGGGATGTACATTGGATAGACAAAGTAAATGAGTATTTTAGGTCATCCGGGTACTAAGTGATCATTTCTTATTGCTTGAAGCAGACTCACTAGAGGACATCTTGATCCCATAGCCATATAACCGATGATACATATGCATGTGTGTGCCATGATGAATGCGAAGCCTAAGCCAGAAAAAATCGAGATAAGAGGGAAAATTTTGGGGTACAACAGTATTAAGGCTCACTTCCATATACACACTCTCAGGGGGAGCTTTTCTCTTCTTATCATATGCACACTATCAAGGGGAGCCTCACTTTTTTTGTTGCTTATCCCACATGTTATTGTGTATCTTCGTATATTGTTTTACAGGTACTACTTTACTTGTGTTGGTTTTGCCATCATAAAAAAGGGAGAGTATGTAAATGCATGCTCAAGTTTTAATGATGGAAAAAGACCCAAAATGTGTATGCGTGTGTTATAAGACTGTGTGTTAAAAGAAAAACAAAGAAATCTGAAAAAGGACTCAATGCATCGACGCAAGTGCAAGTCCGGTCGACGCATGTTAAGGGCAACACCCTGGATGTTACGTGCCGACCCCCTGAGTCGATGCACAGGTAGATGAAGTTTGGGAGATAAAATCTAAACGACTGCGTCGACACATCCCCTTGGTGCCGTCGACGCATCCAACATTGAATCTCCAACGCGTGCACTTTGGATGTTACGCGCCGACCCTCCCTCTTGGATTGGTCGACGCATCATCCCTGTACTGTACCTTTTGATTAAATTTCCTTTGTTTTGCCTTATTTTTCAATTCATTAATACTAACACATATAAATAGATCTTGTTTGTCATTTGAGTATTTTGAAAAATCATAGAGTGAAAAATACACATTGAGAGCACTTCATCTTCAATATTCCTTCTTCAAATTCAACTTCTCCAATAATCAAAGTTGTTGATTTCAAGATCTAAGAGTTGTTGATAACGTCAAAATTAAAGAATTGCTTCAGATTTGGGTTGTGTTTTGTGGACTCTATCTTGAATAAAACTGTTAGGGTTTTGTCCTCTTATTTTCGTATCGGTGTAGGGGTTTTTGATACTAATATTCTCTTTGCAAGATTCAGCCGAGTGAAGCATCAAAGAGTAGTGGGTTCGCTTGATTTTGTCATGGTAGCCGGAGGATCTTGAAGGAAGAGTTAGGGTTCGATCTTTTTCGATTGATATCAGCCGAGAGAAAGAAATTTTGCAGCAAATTAGTAGAAATTTCAAGTATCGCTAATCGGAGGTGTGCTCAAAGAGATCGAAGCTTGGTTTGGCTCGAACCATGGATTGTGAAGAAGATAGGTTCATCATCATCAATTAATTTGTGTGAAAAGGGAACTATTTCTTCACTTGTTAAAATTTGAAAATTTTATGAAAAACTTCTTAACTCTAGATTTTAGAGTTGGGGGCAGACGTACACCACGCGAGGACGAAAGGTGGAACTTGTAACACCCCTTCTAATTTACCCGCGATTTATATAATTTTAATCAGAGTTTTAAACATAATTACAAGGGCGTCACAATTTTAATAATTCAAATAACCAAAAACAGTGAACATGCCTTATTACTGAAGAACTTATGAAAGGAAACGAAAAACCAAGGATTATGTTTAAACAGCGGAAATATAACATATAAATCCGGAATAATTCAATCAATAATTATTCCCAACATAAACCAACACAAAAACCAAAACAACCAGTTTTAAATCCATAAAAATTCCAATCAATCGTTCCCCAGTGTTACAACTACTAGAGCATGACATTGACACGTGGATTATCTAAATAGCACAACTCTAAAAGCTGTCCTCACCAATTCCCGAGTAGCTAATCTCCTCAATCTGAAGTCATTAAAGTAAGGGTGAGATTTCATCAAGATTAAAATGCATTATACATTTCTCAAAACAATAAAAAATACAATTCACAAACACAATTCACACATTCATTATGCATACAACAACAATTAGATGCAATTGAAACACTGGAAATCATCCTAACATGTTACAATTACATATGCAATGCAGACTCAAATGCATGTGGTACCAATCGTGAACCAAGTCCACACCTTGTTCCGCTTACACCTCAGAAAACAGCGTCAATCAATGATTCGCCCCTACATCACTGGGTCAAGAATCTAGCATCACCACCTCTGTCCATTAGGTACGATTATTAGCCCTGCAAGTTCAATTCCGCACAATGGGAATGAACCATCAACAATGCTTATGCATGCACATCAGAAGCATGCAACTTTCAATCAACGGAATATGATCACTACATAATTCCACACAATGCCAACACCAATATATATCACATGATAACAACTCAATCATAATGGATAACAGGTACAACATAATCATGAAACAAATTATCACAAAGCATAAATATGCCAAACGCTTACCCTTCAACTAGTAAGACTGTCACCGGTATATACAACAACAACAACAATTCATGAGATAACAAGCATTCATGAATATACAGCATCAGCAACAATATATAATAGCAATACAATCACAATTATATGCCGTTAATTTCAACACATAGAATTAACTTACAACACATACACGCAACGAATATTTCACGAATCACAACGAATTCTTATGACGGAAACCATATTAATTCCTCAAGATCTCAATTTATGGTTTTGAAAATGTTATTAACAGATAGTATTCGTTCTAAGCTTTCCAACGATACCAACTACGCCTAAATCGGAGTTACGGTCGAAAATATATGACCGGAACCGTTTCAGAAAAATCATGTTCACCCCAACACAGTATGCATCGATGCATAAGGCTATGCATCTGCATAAATAGCTTGTATCGACCCATAACTAATATGCATCGATGCATAACTTAAAAATTCCGCATTTTTATAAAACTGTTCAGTATGCATCGATGCATACGCATCATGTGTCGATGCATAACTTTATTCTTGGCCTATGTATCGATGCATACGCATCTTGAATCGATGCATAGCATCAAAATTTCTCTTATGGATCAATGCATGACTCTATGAGTCGATGCATAGCTTTTCAAGCATTATGGTTTTCAAAAATTACACGGCATGCATCGATGCATAAAGGGATGTGTCGACCCATACTGTTAGTTTTCCACGAAAACATCAGTTTTATCCACTATTACGAATTTCCATTACATCCAAACTTCACCAAACCTCATATCATCATAAAACAGAATTAATTACTGCAATTTTTCATCCAATTGATCCCAGAATCAAGTGTTCTAATTAGCTTATATTCATATTACAGAAATTCACCGTTTATACCAATTCCAATCAAGGTTTTTACGTCGGATTATAACATTAGGGCATATTCCATTATCCTAATTCGAGATTCCTAACGGATTGAATTATTCTATCGATCATCAAAACCTATAAGGCATAATAATCATATTCAATCCCCCTACCTCGTGATGAATCTTCGAAGTTCTGACGAATTGGCTTTTCTCCTCTTTCTCTTCTCTTCTCCAACTTTACGTAGAATGCAATCCTAATTTTATCTTCTCACTTGTGTCCTTTTATTCCTTTATTTATTTCTTTTTATTTTCCAAATAATAGAAATAAATTAATTAGGATTAAGTAGACTCTTTTACTCCATACACCCTACAATTCAACTTTACACCCCCAACTCTTCCATTTATTTAATTAATAAATTAAATTCATTAATTCAAAAATGCCAATAATTAAATCTTTAATTAAATTAATAATTAAATTAATAATTATTTAATAATTGAATTAATTCGGGTGTCACAGAACTGCCTTAACAAATTCTCGTGTTCTTTTTTCATTTACTTTCATTACTTGATTGATCATATTTGTTGATTTCAAATTATCAAACTTGTATAAACTAAATTGGTGTTGTGTCAAAGTTTAACTAAAATGCTCATAATCTCCATTTGATCGTTACGTGACAATTTTCGACAACACAAATTAGTTAATGCAACATTTGTAAACTTTGCTTAAAAAGTGTTTGATAATTTGTCTCACTTACAAATTGCTTATTGTGATAAAGCTTTGTTTCTTACTATTCGCATTGGAAATATTTGATACTCAAGGTTAAAGCTAAGAAGATTAATAAAGTGTAACCAAAGTGGTTATTCATAACAATTTTCCTCACTTTCTCTTAACGGTTTGCATATCCGATCTTTCCAATAGAGGATAATTTAGACGATTGAAAATCCAGGAGACTTTTATGAAAATATTTTAAACTCGCAATATTTTTAAAACCCGATCTATTCAACCCTCTTCTAGATTGAGCACATCGTATAACAGTAACTTCATAGTTAATAACGTATAACTAATTATATGTCTTCAAAAGATAAGTTTGAGCATTATCTTCTTCTTCAATCTTTGGTGTCTTCAATAGTTGTGATGTTACATCTTCATGTTGAACATTCTTCATTATTCATCATAGTATTCTTCTTATCTTATTTAAGATTACCATACAGTTATCACAAATATCCATCTCCCATCAAGATATTTGACAACATCTATACGTATCTCCTTAGTTGAATCAACTCTTCAAATAATCACCAGATAACATTGCCACACATCCAAAACTTGTGAAGATAACAATGAACTTTGATATTTATGTTCAGTTCACACTATGCCATGAATATATCATACACACACTCATCTCCCGACAGAGTATATGAATTTTGAATTCAGGCTGCACATCTAATAAGTACTTAGTCTCCCGTCAAGGTACCTACTTGTTAGTCAGTTAGAATTAACTACTCATACTAGATCATTCTGACTGATTACATCTTCATATTCACTTCTACTTCCAGGCAATAACATATATATATATTCAAAAATGAAGAAATTTAAGATGATGTTTTGACATCTGATATAACATCATCCATTATGGTTCTGGGGGTAACATTCATAATTCCTTATTCATAACACTTGGAACAATCAGATCCATATCTCAATAAGCTTTTCTTGGACTTTCCTTTTTTGAGATGATGGATGCCATACATAATTAACTTCAGGACTTCTTTAATAAGATGATGGGCGATTGTATTTTCTTGGTTGAGACACAATATTCAACTCCAAACTATTATATGGTTATGAACAAATCTCCACATATCTTGTTTCTTTGATCAGAAGAATGTACCAGATATAAGCTCATCTTGATCTCACATAAAGGGATTGAGGGGTTACCTGTATGAGTCTTTTACTTGCATTGAGCTTGACTTCTATACTCCCATAAGCTTAGGTGCGAAATAAACTAACATTTGGAGTATAAGAGGTTGTTGATCATGTTCTGATCAACAAATATATATGTCTCCTCTTCCAGATCAAGAGCAAGCTCCAAACATATATACTCACACTACATTTGTTTAGCACCCAAAACATCTGTTCTTCAACTGGTAGCTACACACCAGTTGTAATGTTCTAACATCATGTAGAACATCAGTTCCATCTCCTTGGAACTCATTATCCTTGATATCTTCAATGCTTCAAACAACTTGCAGATGTGTATGAGAATAATTGATCAATTTGTACTCATCAATTCTATTAATACATGCCTTTATGAGTGGACATGAGAGAGACTCAAGTATCTTTGACCGTTTTAATATGGTTGAATAATATGCTAAATATACTGTTGAACAAAATAACCCTATAATTCTTCTTTCACTATAGGGGTTGCATCAGAGGCTATGCAGCGGAAAATATCCATATCTCAATAGAACTTACACAATGCTTACTCCATAATTAACTTTGGTAAATGGCTTTTTTATTACTCCCTTTGTGAACCAATGACTTGTCTTGCGATTTGCAATGGGTAGTGTATGCCAATGATTGAGAAATCTGATTCTATGAGGCTTTCGGTTGAACTTAACCATGATTAAAACTTATTCTGATTCTTTTTGATAATCCCTGATGATGAGATAAAAAATTATTTGAAAAAATCTTTGTTCTTGTTCTGCTTTGATTTCTAACCATCTCTTTTTCTTGTTTTTCATGGGAAATGGTGGTGATGAGGTCGAGGATTGGCAAGGATGAATTCTAACCCGTGCTTGAAGTGGAGCTTGGATGAGGATTCCAACTTAAACTTAGCTCTTAGGAAGAAATATTGAGAAACTCTTTTGTGTAACATTGATGTAACTTGAAACAATATATTCAAATTTGAACTTTGTATCAACACATTTCTTTTGCAAACAAACTTGATAGAGCTTGTAACATTGAAAGTCTTGTATACACTTTTTGAACTTCTTTGTAAATTCAATTGATGATATGATGACTTGAAGTTTGAATAAACTTGTATCAGATTTCTAGCCAAGTTCAACATATTAGAAATGATGCAAAGTCCAATAACAAACTCAGCAAGCCATAATATGTCAGAAATTTTAAGCCCAATATTACAGAAAATTCAAGGCCTATAATGAAACAAAAAAATATCAAGTCCAACAACAAATCCGAAAAGTTTTTCCAAGTCTAACAACAAATTTCGTAGGCCCTTTTCACAGAGGAATCAAAAGTTCCAAAGAGAAAAAAACCCAGTTTCACACAGTATAAAAGGATTAATCTCAATTTTCATGAGACAACATCATTGTTCACAAAAAAGAAGAAAATGGCCACAAAACCCTAGCACAAACCCTAAATCAAAATCATCACTTTCCTACTCGTAATCCCTTCAGAAAACAAAACCTGAAAGAAGAGGAAGGACAACATAACCAAATCGCGAGTCAGAGAGAAGAAGAAGGAAATATCTCACCATTAAGGTCGCCAATCGAAACCTTCAAGGAGATTCAGGCTCCATTTCTTTCTCTTTTATCCTTTACCCAGCATCATCGCGTAAGATTAGCTGTCACCACCGCCGATTTCGACAAATAAGAACTTAGGGTTTCAGATTTTCCTCTTTAGATCTAGCTCATATTATTAGGAATCTGTAAAAACGAACCATGGATTAGAGATAAGAAGAGAAAGAGGATTCGAAAAATGATAGAAAAATAGAGATCGGAGTATCGTCGCTGCCGTTGCTGCCTTAGGGTGACTTTTGGCACGACATCTTGTTCTTCTCCGACGAGGTCAAAGAGAGAAAAGCAAGAGCATTTGTTGTTCAGAGAGAGAGAGAGAGAGAGTGTGTCGTATGATGGAAGAAGGAAACAAGTGGTTTATGTTTGTTTTGTTTTTGATTTGTGTCGATTTTGTTATTTAATTTTGAGATTTAGTCTAATCCGGTGGTGACAAATGTCACCACCCTTGATTATTAATGAATTTTGATCCTGTAAGTGCATGCCACGGGCCATGCTATGCATCTCCAGATTAATCACCATCGAATTCTCATCATCACCATCGAGTTCTCATGATCACCATCAAATTTCCATGGATCCAGATCCAACGCACGTCAAAATGCAGGCTCATGGTAGACCTCTTGGAGCCACCCATACAGGATCCTGCAACACATGGGCTTAGATTTATTGGGCCAAACTTAATTTCTACTCACACCCCATAATTCTGCTAATACAGGCCCATTTCTAAACTTCTTTCATTATTTATTTTAATTAATTTTTGCAGATAAATTGTGCTTTGTATTAAATAATTATTAGTTTCATGATAACTTTTATTTGATAATTATTGATTAAATTATTAATTAATTTTTATCAAATAAAAAAGATCTTTTCTAATAGTTATTTAAATTTTGAGACTTGTATTATGTGATTTTTTTTCTATTCTCATTTATTTAATTTCTATTAAATTATGCAAATAAATTGTGCTTCGTATTAAATAATTATTAGTTCCATGATGATTTTTATTTGATAATTATTGATTAAATTATTAATTAATATTTATCAAATAAAAAAGATCTATTCTAATAACTATTTAAGAGTTTAGACGTGTATCATGTGCTTAATTATTACTCCCCTCTTGAATGCTTGTATGAATTATTCACAATTGTACACTCCACACACTTGACGTAATCAATTCCATTCATCAACTTGGCTCATACGCAAAATTCCTTAAGGGTCTCATAGTTGAGGATGGGCATGGCCATTCTCATAAGGTTAATCGAAGCCCTAGTTTGCTTTGATTAACCATAACCCGAATAAATTTTGGTTCATACACCAATTATCCATGCACAAGGGTTTCATAGTTAGGGGTAGGAGCACCTATCCTCACGAGATTACTTAAGGCCATATACTTGATTAATCATGACCCAATTCAACTTCTCTTGGTCCATAAACCAAACATTTAAAACACTTTCATAATCAAAATTCCAAACCTCGATCCAACATCGAGTGATTTTCAAAAAAAAAACTTTTTCCATAATAAACTCCAAGTATTTAAATCGTTGGTTTCTAGACCAATTGTTTAAAAACTTGTGCCAAATGAACTCCGAGTCTTTCAATCATTGGATGCTAGACCAATTGTTTAAAGAATCTTAATAACTTGAACTTTGTTTCACTTCACATTTTTATAAGAAGTGTAATAGCCATTTCAAATACGAACGAAGACTTAGCTTTTCAAACAAACTAAACAAGTCAAAGTTCAAGCATTTGAAATGTCTAATGTACGATTTTTTCTTATAAAAATCAACACAACCAACTTAAATATTTTCGAGAAGAACTACGGAGTTTTGACTTTCCCATTTCACAAGGGAATACATAGGCACAAGGTTTCGAAACCGCGACAAACTCAAAATAATAATAAAGAAAGACCATTTTTCTTTTTCCTTTCTTAACTCATAAGTAAGAAAAATTTAATAAACACACATGAACTAAATGGGTCCCATCGAGTACGATGGATGTGAGGGGTGCTAATACTTTCCCCTTGCATAACCGACTCCCGAATCCATATCTTTTGGTCTCGTAGATCGTCTTATCCGTTATTTGTGGGTTTTATTTATATTTTCCCGTTCTTTCTAGAACAAATAAAATTAGGTGGAAACTTTATTGTTTTAAAATAACCAATGAAAAAACCAGTCATCATAGCTGGCGACTTCACTGGGGAGGATACTACGAGAGTCTACCCTAGTTTCGTTTGTGCGTGTTTGTGTGTTTATTTATTACTTTCTCCTTAATGTTTATTTATTGTTCATTACTTATTATTTCATCACTCTTTATATATTATCTTATTGATGTACATTATTGTGTGGGAAATTTGTTGGTTATGATTCAAAGATAAGCCCAATACCCAGGCTTCTAGGTAACATTAGGATAAAGTGGTTGCATAGCTGTTGTAGGTTTTATCCGCGAACAAGTATTTTTAATTATCGATTCCACAGGGATTGGTGTATATTGTAGTCTTTCAATAGGAAAGTGTATTTTAAGATTATGTAACCAAAGGGTTTGTTATCTACTCTACTAGTACCATGAGTTTCCAAACAAATAACTAAAGTAATCTTTTCAAAAGAGAGTTATGGTTTGGATTCAAGAGAGTTTGAGATTGTTTTCAAATTATGGAAGCATGTCAAGATTAGTTTCATTGACCTAATTTCATATGCATTCAATTAATCAAGTGATGAACATAGTAGATGATTTCTATAAATACATATCCTCTCAATCTTGTAGATTTCCCACCAAGATTGTGAATGTTATCATGTCAATCTTTGCATGATCCCTCACTACAACTATTGACATGATAATCATTAAGTTCAATATTTGTAAACACTAACACACAAATCTATCCCTAGCATTTGTTCATTAGTGGATGAATATCCTAGGTCTACTTTTAAGTATTCTTTTCCAAGCAAGACTCAAAGCATAAAGATGAAGAACAAAGATATTCAACTATATTAATCATCAACCATGTTCATACACAAATGGATTAAAAGAAATACATACTATATAAATCAACTACCTGTAATCTTGACACAAAAAGAACTTAGCCACTCATTTCCATGGTTGCTTTGCTCTCAAGATTGTTGGTAGAGATGATGAACATGAAAATCAAGAAGAAAAACTATGGTTTTTCTTTACAATTCTTTCCCTAATTTTACAAAGATGAAGTGTGATTATGATGAAGTGAAGTTTCACCCTTTTACAAGCCAAAAGTCAGCTGGAAGTGATGGGTTGGTGGCCAAAAGGTGAAAGCATGTGTCTGTCCTTTTTCTGATTTTCGCAGACCGCGCTAAGTCCGGTTAAGTCGCGCTGAGCGCGCTCATGCTGCAACCGCGATGAGCGCGACCTGTAGCATGCTTCTTCATCCAAAAATATCTTCAAAAAGAATCATCCCTAAAGCTCTTCAAGTGTCCTTGAATCCAAGCTTGGGAGAATTAGTCAATAAAAACCTACAATTAAAAGTAAACTAAGTTAAATAATATATTATGAACAAAAACTAAATAAAAACCTAATTAAAACAAAATACTAGAATAAATAATACTAATTATATATAAAGGCATTGTTAAGGACCACAAAATCATGTACAAAATAACTACAATTGGGTCCTTAACAACTCTCCCCAACTTACTTCTTTGTTTGTCCCCAAACAAAAGTCAATAATCTCACAAAGCAAGAAGAACAAAATGCAAGCATGCAAACTCACACAAGAATAATGGTTCAAACTCGACATACCCGACAAAAGCACACATCGATCGCTTCTTCGAAACACAACATGGCTATGAATTAAGTTCTAAACACAATATATCAACACATGTAACAAAATAAAAGATATGTTCACACTTGAATCACCTAATCACTTCTTCAAAATTTATGAAGAACAAAATGTATATTTACAAAGGACTAAACACTCTCACTAATAGTCATGCACATCCAGATTAATTCATGCGATCATCGAAACAAGTTAAATGACAAAATGGAAACAAAGATCACTAAGGACTTTCAAGGTTGTAACTTGGCTTAGGTTAGAAACAAGGGATATTTAAGTACAAAGCCATTGAAACGAATTGGGTCAAAGGATATGAAGAGCATTTCACAACTAATTCCCATTCCCTTCTTATTATTCACAACTCTTTTCTTTTTCACACAATGATCCTCTTTTTTCTTTTCTTTTGTTTTCTTTTCATATACAAATTTTTCTTCTTTTGTATTTTTCTTTTCTCTATTCTTTTTCTTTCTTTAGGATCATTGTGCCATCAATTCTAGGTTCTTTTTGATTCACCTCCCCAACTTCATTTATATCAATCCTTTTTTATTCAAGAACATGCTCTTCAAGGGTTAATTAACAAAAAGGGTTGGTATTCACAAACAAGAAAAATTTATAGAATGAATTATCATTGAATTTTTCAAAGATTATCAACAATTATTAAGTGGTCTACTTAACAATTATTTGATTTGATAAATTCATCCTACAAATACTATTTAAGCTCAAAAGGGTTCACAAGGATTCACTCACTCACGGTTAGTTGAAGCCCTTTTGGAATTGATGGTTTTTCTCATAATGCACAAAAATTGCCTTGATCATCTCTAAGTTTCCAAATTATCATTAACAAGTAAAGATTAAGCATGAATCAAACGAGTTAACAAAACTATTAGACACTCTATATTTGGTAAAAAGTGGAAGCTTCTCACCTATGTGGTTTAGGTCGTAATGATTCGAATGTGAACACAAATTTTTTGTACATGCTAAGGTATTTTGCATAAAGCACAAATTTCATAGACATGTTATTGTTCTACAAAACGATTAAATATGTACCTTATTTGTGGATTGAGTCGAGAATTTTATCATCACCATCACTTTGGTGAAACACACTTACTTGCTTTGGAGAACCGTGGAAAAATCGGACAAACCAAAAGAAGTAATAATTCAAACTAAATAAACTATAATCTAAAAATAAAAATAAAATAGAACAAAATAAAATAAAATAAAACAAAATAAAATAAAATAAAAGACACCCCCAAAATGGTGTTTAAAAACTTAAAAAGTGCTTAGGCTCCATGCCTACAAAATATCAATTGGAATTACAAGCCTATCCCCAAAAATGGATGGCAACCAACAAAATCCAAAAGTTTAAACTAAAATGCGAAAATAAAAACTAAAAACTAGAAAATGCGGAAAGTAATATAAAAACAAGAAAATAAAAGATCAGTCTGTAGCCTCGAGGATAGAATCTCCAATAGACCCAGAATCAGAACTAGAACCAGAACTACCCTCTCCATCATCCATCGATCCTCCTTCTCTACATTTGGCCCGACCCCAACCAAAGATAAGCACTAAGTCGCTCGCTCGTGAAGTGGTTCACCCCCGACTCTCTAATCTGCATAGCAAGGTGCTCCATGCTCTCGTGCATATACATGAATGCTCTCTGATGAGCGAGATGCATCTGCCGGTTCCATTCTTCAGATGAACTGGCTTGAGGAAGTGCCGCTGCAACTGGTACAACCTGGGCAGCAGAGTTATCATCCAGGGTTCTGCAATAACGATCACAATAGGAATCATCAATGACCCCATCAATAGTAACATGCCCCACAGCAGGAAAGACAACCTTTGCCCTTTTCAGAAGGCCCATAATCAACCTAGGATAAGTGAGGGCACACTTTATACGCTCCCCCCTGGAGGTATAACTTACAGCGACCCTTTTCAGCTCATTTGCAATAAGCCGACCAAAATTAATTTGCTCCTCATCGAGCATATACGCAATCAGGCCGGCCGTCTCCATGGGAATCGAAGATGTGTGGCTTCGAGGTCTCAGATTATACAGAGCCACACACATCAGTACACGGGCACTAGTCTTCAGACTGGACCTGTTGAATTTCAATGGTTGCCCAGCCCGGTTCAATTCATATGAGTGCCCAGACAAACAAAGTTTCCTCCTCAGCATAGCATGATCCCAGTTACCACGAGCAAGGTGGTCGTGGTAAACATCCAATTGATCCCCTGGGGCTGTCCAGTTAATGCCCAGGTAGTTGTTGATGGCGGTGCGAGAGAAAGAAACCAACTTCCCCCACACAACAGAAGTGAAAGGAAAGTCACGCCCCTCGGTCGGAATGGCGTTTGCATAGAACTCTCTCACAAGCTCCACATTCACCTTCGTCTGTGGCTCACAAAGAACACCCAACCCGTAGTTAGAAAGAATAGCATCGGGCGTTGCATAGTGGCCCTGCTCTCGGAGCCGGTTAATTCTCTCCGTCTAAATATTACGCTCCTCGAGCTCTTTGTACCTCGCCTCTTGAGCAGGCCCCAAGAAACGATCTCCATCAAAAGGCACGGACCTAGAGGACCCAGCCCCGGCGGAAGAAACTCTTTGTCTTTTAGGTGCCATCTGAAAATCAACACAAAAATCAACGAAAAAGTGACACCGGAATGTCTGTTAGTGAAAATTCATGCAAACAGCAGTGCAAATCAACCAACCAAAGCATTACTACTAATCGGAAAACACAAAAACAAAGCAGAAGAATTTTTGAGATTGCCGCGGCGAAAGGCCTCGCGATTTCAAAAAACTCTTATGTAAAAACAGAATTTTCTCCAGAAAAACAAACCTACTAGCAGCGAAATGCCTATTCTAAGCCTTCTCTATCATCTAAACAACCTAATCCTAAGAGAAAAATAAAAAAATCCTAAACCTAGGTTTTCAAAATCTACCCTAAACAGCGAAATTAAACGAAATTGAAAGAAGAACAACATAGAAACACTTACTTAGATGCTTGGGGAGACGATTAGACAAAGAAATTTGCACAAACTTGTTGATTTTTGGTTGAGGATTTTGGGGTTTTTGAGATAGTGAAAATTGGAGAGGAAATAGTGAAAAAGGGTTTGAAATGAACCCTAACCTATTTAAAATGAACCAGGCCACCCAATGGGCCTCAAAAATCAGGTTTTTGGAAAAATATTTTTTTTTTTAAATTCTCCTAGACCGCGCTAAGCGCGACCCATACCGCGTTGAGCGCGAAAGTTTCTGCCAGATGGGCCAAAATGCGCGCTAAGCGCGATACGATTTTTCGAAAAAGAATTTGTGATTCGGACAAGTGAAAATGAGTTCAATGAAGAATACTTACAATGTTGGGGTGCCTCCCAACAAGTGCTTTGTTTAACGTCGGTAGAGCTCGACGGTTCGGAATGATCAAGGATCATTCAAGAAGATGGATTCGGCTATGTCGCGGCTCACCTCTCCGCCAACATACCGTTTCAACCGCTGCCCATTCACAGTCCATTCTTTCGTCCCTTCTTTATCTTGCAAGACAATGGCACCATACTCTTTCACTTCTTTGATTAGAAACGGACCGGACCATTTTATTTTGAGTTTTCCCCGGAAAAAGCCTCATCCGGGAATTAAACAAGAGAACCTTTTGCCCCGGTCGAAATTCCTTGAGCTTTATCTTCTTATCATGAGAAACTTTAACTTTTGCCTTGTACCTCCGGTTGAAATGGTATGCTCCCTCTCACATTTCATCCAATTGAACGAGTTGAATTTTTCTCTTTTCACCCGCCAAAGATGGATCAAAATTCAAGAATCGGAGGGCCCATAATGCTTTGTGCTCCATCTCTACCGGGAGGTGACAAGTTTTGCCATAAACAACCTGAAACGGGGTTAGTCCAATAGGAGCTTTATAGGCGGTTCGATACGCCCATAAAGCTTCATCCAATTTTTGTGACCAATCTTTTCGAGAACCCAAAATGGTTTTTTCCAAAATCTTTTTGATTTCTCTGTTTGACACTTCGGCTTGACCATTCGCTTGCGGGTGATAGGGAGTCGTCACCTTATGCTTTACACCGTATTGTTTCAAAAGTTTTTGTAACAATGTAATGCAAAAGTGCGACCCACCATCACTAATTAACACCCTAGGGACACCAAACCGAGAAAAAATGTTTTTCTTTAAAAATTTGATAACGGTTTTGGCGTCGGCCTTAGGTGAAGCAATGGCCTCCACCCACTTAGACACGTAATCAACAGCCACAAGAATATATTCATTCGAAAACGACGATGGAAATGGACCGACAAAATCAATCCCCCAACAATCGAATACCTCCACTTCCAACATGTTGTTCAAAGGCATTTCATCTCTTTTTCCTATACCGCCACTTCTTTGGCATTTATCACAAGACTTAGCGTGAGCATAAGCATCTTTGAATAGCGAAGGCCAATAAAATCCCGATTGTAGGACTTTGGTGGCCGTTCGCAATCCATTATAGTGTCCCCCACAAGGGGAATTGTGACAATGCCAAAGAATGTTTTTGGTTTCCTCATCACACACACACCTTCTTAGCAACCCATCGCTACTCAACCTAAAAATGTAAGGTTCGTCCCACACGTAATACTTAGCATCGGCTAAGAATTTCCGCTTCTCATTCCAAGTCAAATCCTCCGGCATTAATCCCGCGGCCTTGTAATTTTCCATGTCGGCAAACCACAGCCGCTCTTGGATTGCAAATAACTTCTCATCCGGGAACTCCTCCTTCACTTCTTTTTCCTTGTCCGTAATTTTTACGTTCACTAAGTGAGACAAATGATTTGCTACCAAATTCTCCGAACCCTTTTTATCTCGGACCTCTAAATCAAATTCTTGCAAAAGAAGAATCCATCGGATTAACCTTTGTTTAGAGTCCGGTTTGGTAAGCAGATATTTTATCGCGGAATGATCCGTGAAAACCACAACTTTTGAACCAATAAGGTAAGGACGAAACTTTTCCAATGCGTATACAATTGCGAGCAACTCTTTTTCGGTTGTTGCGTAATTAATTTGAGCATTGTTCAAAACTTTGCTCGCATAATGAATAGCATGGAAAATTTTGTTCTTCCTTTGGCCAAGCACGGCTCTCACCGCATAATCACTAACGTCACACATCAATTCGAAATCAAGTTTCCAATTAGGCGCGGTGATTATGGGTGCATTTATCAAATTTTCCTTCAATTTTTCAAAAGCCAATAAACAATCTTTATCAAACAAGAAAGACTTATCTTTGTTGAGCAAGTTGCTCAAAGGCTTGGCTATCTTTGAGAAGTCTCTGATGAATCTTCGATAGAATCCCGCATGTCCTAGAAAGCTCCGAATGCCTTTGACATTGGTAGGTGGGGGAAGCGTCTCGATCACATCAATCTTTGCTTTATCGACCTCAATTCCTCTTGAAGATATCTTGTGGCCAAGGACAATTCCCTCGGTCACCATGAAATTGCATTTTTCCCAATTCAAGACCAAATTGGTATCCACACACCTCTTCAAGACGGTGTTTAAATTTTCCAAGCATAAATCAAATGACGCTCCAAAGACGGAAAAGTCATCCATAAAAACTTCAATTGTTTTCTCAATCAAATCGGCAAATATGGCTTGCATGCATCTTTGAAATGTTGCCGGCGCATTGCATAAGCCGAAAGGCATACGCCTATAAACAAATATTCCAAAAGAACATGTGAAAGCCGTTTTCTCGTGATCTTCCGGATTCACCGATATTTGATTGTACCCCGAATAACCATCCAAAAAGCAATGGTATTGTTGTCCCGCGAGCCTTTCCAACATTTGGTCCATGAACGGAAGAGGAAAATGATCCTTCCTCGTTGCTTTGTTAAGCCTTCGGTAGTCGATGCACATTCTCCACCCCGTTACTTTTCTTGTTTGCACTAGTTCATCCTATCGTTAGACACAACCGTCAACCCTCCTTTTTTCGGAACCACGTGCACCGGGCTCACCCAAGTACTATCCAAAATCGGATAAATCATTCCCGCTTCTAAGATCTTTACTACTTCTTTTCGAACTACTTCCTTCATCACCCGGATTCAAACGCCTCTGAGGTTGGGCTACCGGCTTGTACTCTTCCTCCATCATGATATTATGCATACAATAAGCCGGGCTTATGCCTTTCAAATCGGCTAAAACCCAACCAATCGCATTTTTGTTAGATTTCAAAACTTCAATTAAGCTTCCCTCCTCCTTCTCCGACAATGTATTACTAATGATTACAGGCTTTTTACCTCCCTCCTCTAGAAACACATACTTTAAATGAGATGGTAGATCTTTCAACTCAAGTTTTGGCTCTTCATCTTTTGGATCCTTTTTCAAAATTTCCTCTTCTTCCTCCCATGGGTGCATTTCCTTGGAAATCTCCATTCCTTCCAAACACTCCTCAAGATCTCGACTATCATCATCATCATTCACTTCTTGTGTTACTTCCTCAATAACGTCAATCTTGAAACAATCTTTCTTATCAATTGGATGCTTCATTACTTCAAAAAGATTAAAGCAAATCTCTTCATCTTGAACTCTCACCTTCATTAAGCCATCATCAATGTCAATCATCATTCTAGCCGTCTTCATGAATGGTCTTCCAAGAATTAGAGGTGCATCCACATCTTCCTCCATATCTATCACAACGAAATCAACCGGGAAAAAGAATTTGTCCACTTTTACCAACAAGTCTAAAGCTACACCGTGCGGGCGAGTAATAGACTTGTCCGCCAATTGCAATGTCATTTTTGTAGACTTTAATTCAATCTCCCCCAACCTCTTTACAATGGATAATGGAATAAAATTGATACTTGATCCCAAATCAATTAATCCTTTCCCGACATATACATCCCCAATGGTAAAGGGCAAAGTTACACGCCCCGGATCACTTTCTTTTTTTGGAATAGTGCGTTGAATTATCGCACTACAACTTGCATCCACCATTATAGTTTCTTGATCCGTGTACCGCTTCTTTTTTGTCAATATATCCTTCATGAATTTTGCATATTTCAGCATTTGCTCTAATGCCTCGGTGAATGGAATATTTATTTCCAATTGCTTAAAAATATCCATAAACCGAGCATAGTGCTTTGCATCATCCTTTTTAGAAGGAAGGTGAGGATATGGTAAGCTTCTCAATGGATAAGTGACTTCCTTCTCTTTTCCCTTTCTCATTTTATTCTTCTTTTCCTCCACTTTCTCCTTTTCAACTACACCATTCTCCTTTTCATTTTCAACTACCACCTCATTTTCAACTAAATCATCCTCCACATCAACATCATCATTTTTTTCAACTACAACCTCATCATCTTTTTCAACTACCTCTTCCTCCACTAGTACTTCTTCATCCTTCTCCACAACTTTCTTTTTTCTTTCAACCACTTATCTTTTCTCATCACAAACTCTACCACTTCTAGTTGTAATAGCTTTGCAATTCTCCTTAGGATTTGCTTGAGTAGCTGGGGAAAATGATGTCGAAGCACTTTGTTCGGAAAATTGCTTAGCTAGTTGCCCCACTTGAGTTTCCAAATTCTTGATAGATGCCTCCGTGCTCTTTTGATTAGCCATAGAAGCTTGCATAAATTGAGCTAGAGTGTCTTGAATGTTGGAAGATCTCACTTGATTTTGAGGTTGATTTTGTGGTTGAGCTTGATTTTGCTTTTGAGTTTGATATGGATTTTGCCTAGCTTGATTATTGTTGTCTTGTCTCCACCCGCCTTGATAACCTTGGTTACCCCTTTGTTGGTAACCTTGGCCTTGATTTTGATAAGGGTAAGGAGCTCGTTGTTGGTATCCTTGCCCTTGGTTGACCATATAGCTTGCTTCCTCATTTTCCGGAGGACAAAATCCGGTTTTATGATCTCCTTTACACAATTCACAACAAGCTATTTGGTGAGCTTGCTTGCTTGATGTTCCTTGCAACTCCATGATTTGTTGAGGGAGTCTTGCCATTTGTTTTGTCAATTCTTCAACTTGTTTCGCAAACAATTTGTTTTGTGCCACAAGTGCTTCATGACTCGAGCCAATTTCTAGAACTCCCGTTTTCACTTGTACACCTCCTTGATCATGTTGAGTTTGATGATCATTCCTCCCCATCTTCTCAATTATTTGGATTGCTTCAGATGGTGTTTTTGCCATCAAAGAACCTCCCGTCGTAGCATCAAAGAACCATGATTAAAACTTATTCTGATTCTTTTTGATAATCCCTGATGATGAGATAAAAAATTATTTGAAAAAAATCTTTGTTCTTGTTCTGCTTTGATTTCTAACCATCTCTTTTTCTTGTTTTTCATGGGAAATGGTGGTGATGAGGTCGAGGATTGACAAGGATGAATTCTAACCCGTGCTTGAAGTGGAGCTTGGATGAGGATTCCAACTTAAACTTAGCTCTTAGGAAGAAATATTGAGAAACTCTTTTGTGTAACATTGATGTAACTTGAAATAATATATTCAAATTTGAACTTTGTATCAACACATTTCTTTTGCAAACAAACTTGATAGAGCTTGTAACATTGAAAGTCTTGTATACACTTTTTGAACTTCTTTGTAAATTCAATTGATGATATGATGACTTGAAGTTTGAATAAACTTGTATCAGATTTCTAGCCAAGTTCAACATATTAGAAATGATGCAAAGTCCAATAACAAACTCAGCAAGTCATAATATGGCAGAAATTTTAAGCCCAATATTACAGAAAATTGAAGGCCTATAATCAAACAAAAAATATCAAGTCCAACAACAAATCCGAAAAGTTTTTCCAAGTCTAACAACAAATTTCGTAGGCCCTTTTCATAGAGGAATCAAAAGTTCCAAAGAGAAAAAAACCCAGTTTCACACAGTATAAAAGGATTAATCACAATTTTCATGAGACATCATCATTGTTCACAAAAAAGAGGAAAATGGCCACAAAACCCTAGCGCAAACCCTAAATCAAAATCATCACTTTCCTACTCGTAATCCCTTCAGAAAAAAAAACCTGAAAGAAGAGGAAGGACAACATAACCAAATCGCGAGTCAGAGAGAAGAAGAAGGAAATATCTCACCATTAAGGTCGCCAATTGAAACCTTCAAGGAGATTCAGGCTCCGGTTCTTTCTCTTTTATCCTTTACCCAGCATCATCGCGTAAGATTAGCCGTCACCACCGCCGATTTCGACAAATAAGAACTTAGGGTTTCAGATTTTCCTCTTTAGATCTAGCTCATATTATTAGGAATTTGTAAAAACGAACCATGCATTAGAGATAAGAAGAGAAAGAGGATTCGAAAAATGATAGAAAAATAGAGATCGGAGTATCGCCGCTGCCGTTGCTGCCTTAGGGTGACTTTTAGCACAACATCTTGTTCTTCTCCGACGAGGTCAAAGAGAGAAAAGCAAGAGCGTTTGTTGTTCAGAGAGAGAGAGAGAGTGTGTCGTATGATGGAAGAAGGAAACAAGTGGTTTATGTTTGTTTTGTTTTTGATTTGTGTCGATTTTGTTATTTAATTTTGAGATTTAGTCTAATCCGGTGGTGACAAATGTCACCACCCTTGATTATTAATGAATTTTGATCCTGTAAGTGCATGCCACGGGCCATGCTACATGCCACGGGCCATGCTATGCATCTCCAGATTAATAACCATCGAATTCTCATCATCACCATCGAGTTCTCATCATCACCATCAAATTTCCATGGATCCAGATCCAACGCACGTCAAAATGCAGGCTCATGGTAGACCTCTTGGAGCCACTCATACAGATCTCTGCAGCGCATGGGCTTAGGTTTATTGGGCCAAACTTAATTTCTACTCACACCCCATAATTCTGCTAATACAGGCCCATTTCTAAACTTCTTTCATTATTTATTTTAATTAATTTTTGTAGATAAATTGTGCTTTGTATTAAATAATTATTAGTTTCATGATAACTTTTATTTGATAATTATTGATTAAATTATTAATTAATTTTTATCAAATAAAAAAGATCTTTTCTAATAGTTATTTAAATTTTGAGACTTGTATTATGTGATTTTTTTTTCTATTCTCATTTATTTAATTTCTATTAAATTATGCAAATAAATTGTGCTTCGTATTAAATAATTATTAGTTCCATGATGATTTTTTTTTGATAATTATTGATTAAATTATTAATTAATATTTATCAAATAAAAAAGATCTATTCTAATAACTATTTAAGGGTTTAGACGTGTATCGTGTGCTTAATTATTACTCGCCTCTTGAATGCTTGTATGAATTATTCACAATTGTACACTCCACACACTTGACGTAATCAATTCCATTCATCAACTTGGCTCATACGCAAAATTCCTTAAGGGTCTCATAGTTGAGGATGGGCATGGCCATTCTCATAAGGTTAATCGAAGCCCTAGTTTGCTTTGATTAACCATAACCCGAATAAATTTTGGTCCATACACCAATTATCCATGCACAAGGTTTCATAGTTAGGGGTAGGAGAACCTATCCTCACGAGATTAATAAGGCCATATACTTGATTAATCATGACCCGATTCAACTTCTCTTGGTCCATAAACCAAACATTTAAAACACTTTCATAATCAAAATTCCAAACCTCGATCCAACATCGAGTGATTTTCAAAAAAAAAAACTTTTTCCATAATAAACTCCAAGTATTTAAATCGTTGGTTTCTAGACCAATTGTTTAAAAACTTGTGCCAAATGAACTCCGAGTCTTTCAATCATTGGATGCTAGACCAATTGTTTAAAGACTCTTAATAACTTGAACTTTGTTTCACTTCACATTTTTATAAGAAGTGTAATAGCCATTTCAAATACGAACAAAGACTTAGCTTTTCAAACAAACTAAACAAGTCAAAGTTCAAGCATTTGAAATGTCTAATGTACGATTTTTTCTTATAAAAATCAACACAACCAACTTAAATATTTTTGAGAAGAACTACGGAGTTTTGACTTTCCCATTTCACAAGGGAATATGTAGGCACAAGGTTTCGAAACCGCGACAAACTCAAAATAATAATAAAGAAAGACCATTTTTCTTTTTCCTTTCTTAACTCATAAGTAAGAAAAATTTAATAAACACACATGAATTAAATGGGTCCCATCGAGTACGATGGATGTGAGGGGTGCTACTACTTTCCCCTTGCATAACCGACTCCCGAATCCATATCTTTTGGTCTCGTAGATCGTCTTATCCGTTATTTGTGGGTTTTATTTATATTTTCCCGTTCTTTCTAGAACAAATAAAATTAGGTGGAAACTTTATTGTTTTAAAATAACCAATGAAAAAACCAGTCATCATAGCTGGCGACTTCACTGGGGAGGATACTACGAGAGTCTACCCTAGTTTCGTTTGTGTGTGTTTGTGTGTTTATTTATTACTTTCTCCTTAATGTTTATTTATTGTTCATTACTTATTATTTCATCACTCTTTATATATTATCTTATTGATGTACATTATTGTGTGGGAAATTTGTTGGTTATGATTCATAGATAAGCCCAATACCCAGGCTTCTAGGTAACATTAGGATAAAGTGGTTGCATAGCTGTTGTAGGTTTTATCCGCGAACAAGTATTTTTAATTATCGATTCCACAGGGATTGGTGTATATTGTAGTTTTTCAATAGGAAAGTGTATTTTAAGATTATGTAACCAAAGGGTTTGTTATCTACTCTACTAGTACCATGAGTTTCCAAACAAATAACTAAAGTAATCTTTTCAAAAGAGAGTTATGGTTTGGATTCAAGAGAGTTTGAGATTGTTTTCAAATTAGTTTCATTGACCTAATTTCATATGCATTCAATTAATCAAGTGATGAACATAGTAGATGATTTCTATAAATACATATCCTCTCAATCTTGTAGATTTCCCACCAAGATTGTGAATGTTATCATGTCAATCTTTGCATGATCCCTCACTACAACTATTGACATGATAATCATTAAGTTCAATATTTGTAAACACTAACACACAAATCTATCCCTAGCATTTGTTCATTAGTGGATGAATATCCTAGGTCTACTTTTAAGTATTCTTTTCCAAGCAAGACTCAAAGCATAAAGATGAAGAACAAAGATATTCAACTATATTAATCATCAACCATGTTGATACACAAATGGATTAAAAGAAATACATAATATATAAATCAACTACCTCTAATCTTGACACAAAAAGAACTTAGCCACTCATTTCCATGGTTGCTTTGCTCTCAAGATTGTTGGTAGAGATGATGAACATGAAAATCAAGAAGAAAACTATGGTTTTTCTTTACAATTCTTTCCCTAATTTTACAAAGATGAAGTGTGATTATGATGAAGTGAAGTTCCACCCTTTTACAAGCCAAAAGTCAGCTGGAAGTGATGGGTTGGTGGCCAAAAGGTGAAAGCATGGGTCTGTCCTTTTTCTGATTTTCGCAGACCGCGCTAAGCCCGGTTAAGTCGCGCTGAGCGCGCTCATGCTGCAACCGCGCTGAGCGCGACCTGTAGCATGCTTCTTCATCCAAAAATATCTTCAAAAAGAATCATCCCTAAAGCTCTTCAAGTGTCCTTGAATCCAAGCTTGGGAGAATTAGTCAATAAAAACCTACAATTAAAAGTAAACTAAGTTAAATAATATATTATGAACAAAAACTAAATAAAAACCTAATTAAAACAAAATACTAGAATAAATAATACTAATTATATATAAAGGCATTGTTAAGGACCACAAAATCATGTACAAAATAACTACAATTGGGTCCTTAACAACTCTCCCCAACTTACTTCTTTGTTTGTCCCCAAACAAAAGTCAATAATCTCACAAAGCAAGAAGAACAAAATGCAAGCATGCAAACTCACACAAGAATAATGGTTCAAACTCGACATACCCGACAAAAGCACACATCGATCGCTTCTTCGAAACACAACATGGCTATGAATTAAGTTCTAAACACAATATATCAACACATGTAACAAAATAAAAGATATGTTCACACTTGAATCACCTAATCACTTCTTCAAAATTTATGAAGAACAAAATGTATATTTACAAAGGACTAAACACTCTCACTAATAGTCATGCACATCCAGATTAATTCATGCGATCATCGAAACAAGTTAAATGACAAAATGGAAACAAAGATCACTAAGGACTTTCAAGGTTGTAACTTGGCTTAGGTTAGAAACAAGGGATATTTAAGTACAAAGCCATTGAAACGAATTGGGTCAAAGGATATGAAGAGCATTTCACAACTAATTCTCATTCCCTTCTTATTATTCACAACTCTTTTCTTTTTCACACAATGATCCTCTTTTTTCTTTTCTTTTGTTTTCTTTTCATATACAAATTTTTCTTCTTTTGTATTTTTCTTTTCTCTATTCTTTTTCTTTCTTTAGGATCATTGTGCCATCAATTCTAGGTTCTTTTTGATCCACCTCCCCAACTTCATTTATATCAATCCTTTTTTATTCAAGAACATGCTCTTCAAGGGTTAATTAACAAAAAGGGTTGGTATTCACAAACAAGAAAAATTTATAGAATGAATTATCATTGAATTTTTCAAAGATTATCAACAATTATTAAGTGGCCTACTTAACAATTATTTGATTTGATAAATTCATCCTACAAATACTATTTAAGCTCAAAAGGGTTCACAAGGATTCACTCACTCACGGTTAGTTGAAGCCCTTTTGGAATTGATGGTTTTTCTCATAATGCACAAAAATTGCCTTGATCATCTCTAAGTTTCCGAATTATCATTAACAAGTAAAGATTAAGCATGAATCAAACGAGTTAACAAAACTATTAGACACTCTATATTTGGTAAAAAGTGGAAGCTTCTCACCTATGTGGTTTAGGTCGTAATGATTCGAATGTGAACACAAATTTTTTGTACATGCTAAGGTATTTTGCATAAAGCACAAATTTCATAGACATGTTATTGTTCTACAAAACGATTAAATATGCACCTTATTTGTGGATTGAGTCGAGAATTTTATCATCACCATCACTTTGGTGAAACACACTTACTTGCTTTGGAGAACCGTTGAAAAATCTGACAAACCAAAAGAAGTAATAATTCAAACTAAATAAACTATAATCTAAAAATAAAAATAAAATAGAACAAAATAAAATAAAATAAAACAAAATAAAATAAAATAAAAGACACCCCCAAAATGGTGTTTAAAAACTTAAAAAGTGCTTAGGCTCCATGCCTACAAAATATCAATTGGAATTACAAGCCTATCCCCAAAAATGGATGACAACCAACAAAATCCAAAAGTTTAAACTAAAATGCGAAAATAAAAACTAAAAACTAGAAAATGCTGAAAGTAATATAAAAACAAGAAAATAAAAGATCAGTCTGTAGCCTCGAGGATAGAATCTCCAATAGACCCAGAATCAGAACTAGAACCAGAACTACCCTCTCCATCATCCTCACTCTGATCATCAGCATCGGCCACCTCCTTCTCTACATTTGGCCCGACCGGCCAACCAAAGATAAGCACTAAGTCGCTGCATGGTGAAGTGGTTCACCCCCGGCTCTCTAATCTGCATAGCAAGGTGCTCCATGCTCTCGTGCATATACATGAATGCTCTCTGATGAGCGAGATGCATCTGCCGGTTCCATTCTTCAGATGGACTGGCTTCAGGAAGAGCCTGGGCAACAGAGTTATCATCTAGGGCTCTGCAATAACGATCACAATAGGAATCATCAATGACCCCATCAATAGTAACATGCTCCACAGCAGGAAAGACAACCTTCGCCCTTTTCAGAAGGCCCATAATCAACCCAGGATAAGTGAGGGCACACTTTATACGCTCCCCCCTGGAGGTATAACTTACAGCGACCCTTTTTAGCTCATTTGCAATAAGCCGACCAAAATCAATTTGCTCCTCATCGAGCATATACGCAATCATGCCGGCCGTGTCCATGGGAATCGAAGATGTGTGGCTTCGAGGTCTCAGATTATACAGAGCCACACACATCAGTACACGGGCACTAGTCTTCAGACTGGACCTGTTGAATTTCAATGGTTGCCCAGCCCGGTTCAATTCATATGAGTGCCCAGACAAACAAAGTTTCCTCCTCAGCATAGCATGATCCCAGTTACCACGAGCAAGGTGGTCGTGGTAAACATCCAATTGATCCCCTGGGGCTGTCCAGTTAATGCCCAGGTAGTTGTTGATGGCGGTGCGAGAGAAAGAAACCAACTTCCCCCACACAACAGAAGTGAAAGGAAAGTCACGCCCCTCGGTCGGAATGGCGTTTGCATAGAACTCTCTCACAAGCTCCACATTCACCTTCGTCTGTGGCTCACAAAGAACACCCAACCCGTAGTTAGAAAGAATAGCATCGGGCGTTGCATAGTGGCCCTGCTCTCGGAGCCGGTTAATTCTCTCCGTCTAAATATTACGCTCCTCGAGCTCTTTGTACCTCGCCTCTTGAGCAGGCCCCAAGAAACGATCTCCATCAAAAGGCACGGACCTAGAGGACCCAGCCCCGGCGGAAGAAACTCTTTGTCTTTTAGGTGCCATCTGAAAATTAACACAAAAATCAACGAAAAAGTGACACCGGAATGTCTGTTAGTGAAAATTCATGCAAACAGCAGTGCAAATCAACCAACCAAAGCATTACTACTAATTGGAAAACACAAAAACAAAGCAGAAGAATTTTTCAGAATTCTGCAGACCGCGCTAAGTGCGCTCTGCGATTTCCAAAAAAACTCTTCTGTAAAAACAAAATTTTCTCCACAAAAACAAACCTACTAGCAGCGAAATGCCTATTCTAAGCCTTCTCTATCATCTAAACAACCTAATCCTAAGAGAAAAATAAAAAATTCCTAAACCTAGGTTTTCAAAATCTACCCTAAACAGCGAAATTAAACGAAATTGAAAGAAGAACAACATAGAAACACTTACTTAGATGCTTGGGGAGACGATTAGACAAAGAAATTTGCACAAACTTGTTGATTTTTGGTTGAGGATTTTGGGGTTTTTGAGAGAGTGAAAATTGGAGAGGAAATAGTGAAAAAGGGTTTGAAATGAACCCTAACCTATTTAAAATGAACCAGGCCACCCAATGGGCCTCAAAAATCCGGTTTTTGGAAAATATTTTTTTTTAAAATTCTCCCAGACCGCTAAGCGCGACCATATGCAAAGCGAAAGTTTCTGCCAGATGGGCCAAAATGCGCGCTAAGCGCGATCTGCAGAATTTTGATTTTTCAGAAAAAACAGCAATTTGACAGTTCGGACAAGTGAAAATGAGTTCAATGAAGAATACTTACAATGTAGGGGTGCCTCCCAACAAGTGCTTTGTTTAACGTCGGTAGAGCTCGACGGTTCGGAATGATCAAGGATCATTCAAGAAGATGGATTCGGCTATGTCGCGGCTCACCTCTCCGCCAACATACCGTTTCAACCGCTGCCCATTCACAGTCCATTCTTTCGTCCCTTCTTTATCTTGCAAGACAATGGCACCATACTCTTTCACTTCTTTGATTAGAAACGGACCGGACCATTTTGTTTTGAGTTTTCCCGGAAAAAGCCTCATCCGGGAATTAAACAAGAGAACCTTTTACCCCGATCGAAATTCCTTGAGCTTTATCTTCTTATCATGAGAAACTTTAACTTTTGCCTTGTACCTCCGGTTGAAATGGTATGCTCCCTCTCACATTTCATCCAATTGAACGAGTTGAATTTTTCTCTTTTCACCCGCCAAAGATGGATCAAAATTCAAGAATCGGAGGGCCCATAATGCTTTGTGCTCCATCTCTACCGGGAGGTGACAAGTTTTGCCATAAACAACCTGAAACGGGGTTAGTCCAATAGGAGCTTTATAGGCGGTTCGATACGCCCATAAAGCTTCATCCAATTTTTGTGACCAATCTTTTCGAGAACCCAAAATGGTTTTTTCCAAAATCTTTTTGATTTCTCTGTTTGACACTTCGGCTTGACCATTCGCTTGCGGGTGATAGGGAGTCGTCACCTTATGCTTTACACCGTATTGTTTCAAAAGTTTTTGTAACAATGTAATGCAAAAATGCGACCCACCATCACTAATTAACACCCTAGGGACACCAAACCGAGAAAAAATGTTTTTCTTTAAAAATTTGATAACGGTTTTGGCGTCGGCCTTAGGTGAAGCAATGGCCTCCACCCACTTAGACACGTAATCAACAGCCACAAGAATATATTCATTCGAAAACGATGATGGAAATGGACCGACAAAATCAATCCCCCAACAATCGAATACCTCCACTTCCAACATGTTGTTCAAAGGCATTTCATCTCTTTTTCCTATACCGCCACTTCTTTGGCATTTATCACAAGACTTAGCGTGAGCATAAGCATCTTTGAATAGCGAAGGCCAATAAAATCCCGATTGTAGGACTTTGGTGGCCGTTCGCAATCCATTATAGTGTCCCCCACAAGGGGAATTATGACAATGCCAAAGAATGTTTTTGGTTTCCTCATCACACACACACCTTCTTAGCAACCCATCGCTACTCAACCTAAAAATGTAAGGTTCGTCCCACACGTAATACTTAGCATCGGCTAAGAATTTCCGCTTCTCATTCCAAGTAAAATCCTCCGGCATTAATCCCGCGGCCTTGTAATTTGCCATGTCGGCAAACCACGACCGCTCTTGGATTGCAAATAACTTCTCATCCGGGAACTCCTCCTCCACGACCGCTCTTGGATTACAAATGATCTGCTACCAAATTCTCCGAACCCTTTTTATCTCGGACCTCTAAATCAAATTCTTGCAAAAGAAGAATTCATCGGATTAACCTTTGTTTAGAGTCCGGTTTGGTAAGCAGATATTTTATCGCGGAATGATCCGTGAAAACCACAACTTTTGAACCAATAAGGTAAGGACGAAACTTTTCCAATGCATATACAATTGCGAGCAACTCTTTTTCGGTTGTTGCGTAATTAATTTGAGCATTGTTCAAAACTTTGCTCGCATAATGAATAGCATGGAAAATTTTGTTCTTCCTTTGGCCAAGCATGGCTCTCACCGCATAATCACTAACGTCAGACATCAATTCGAAATCAAGTTTCCAATTAGGCACGGTGATTTTGGGTGCATTTATCAAATTTTCCTTCAATTTTTCAAAAGCCAATAAACAATCTTTATCAAACAAGAAAGACTTATCTTTGTTGAGAAAGTTGCTCAAAGGCTTGGCTATCTTTGAGAAGTCTTTGATGAATCTTCAATAGAATCCCGCATGTCCTAGAAAGCTCCGAATACCTTTGACATTGGTAGGTGGGGGAAGCGTCTCGATCACATAAATCTTTGCTTTATCAACCTCAATTCCTCTTGAAGATATCTTGTGGCCAAGGACAATTCCCTCGGTCACCATGAAATTGCATTTTCCCAATTCAAGACCAAATTGGTATCCACACACCTCTTCAAGACGGTGTTTAAATTTTCCAAGCATAAATCAAATGACGCTCCAAAGACGGAAAAGTCATCCATAAAAACTTCAATTGTTTTCTCAATCAAATCGGCAAATATGGCTTGCATGCATCTTTGAAATGTTGCCGGCGCATTGCATAAGCCGAAAGGCATACGCCTATAAACAAATATTCCAAAAGAACATGTGAAAGCCGTTTTCTCGTGATCTTCCGGATTCACCGATATTTGATTGTACCCCGAATAACCATCCAAAAAGCAATAGTATTGTTGTCCCGCGAGCCTTTCCAACATTTGGTCCATGAACGGAAGAGGAAAATGATCCTTCCTCGTTGCTTTGTTAAGCCTTCGGTAGTCGATGCACATTCTCCACCCTGTTACTTTTCTTGTTTGCACTAGGTCATCCTTATCGTTAGACACAACCGTCAACCCTCCTTTTTTCGGAACCACGTGCACCGGGCTCACCCAAGTACTATCCAAAATCGGATAAATCATTCCCGCTTCTAAGATCTTTACTACTTCTTTTCGAACTACTTCCTTCATCACCGGATTCAAACGCCTCTGAGGTTGGGCTACCGGCTTGTACTCTTCCTCCATCATGATATTATGCATACAATAAGCCGGGCTTATGCCTTTCAAATCGGCTAAAACCCAACCAATCGCATTTTTGTTAGATTTCAAAACTTCAATTAAGCTTCCCTCCTCCTTCTCCGACAATGTATTACTAATGATTACGGGCTTTTTACCTCCCTCCTCTAGAAACACATACTTCAAATGAGATGGTAGATCTTTCAACTCAAGTTTTGGCTCTTCATCTTTTGGATCCTTTTTCAAAATTTCCTCTTCTTCCTCCCATGGGTGCATTTCCTTGGAAATCTCCATTCCTTCCAAACACTCCTCAAGATCTCGACTATCATCATCATCATTCACTTCTTGTGTTACTTCCTCAATAACGTCAATCTTGAAACAATCTTTCTTATCAATTGGATGCTTCATTGCTTCAAAAAGATTAAAGCAAATCTCTTCATCTTGAACTCTCACCTTCATTAAGCCATCATCAATGTCAATCATCATTCTAGCCGTCTTCATGAATGGTCTTCCAAGAATTAGATGTGCATCCACATCTTCCTCCATATCTATCACAACGAAATCAACCGGGAAAAAGAATTTGTCCACTTTTACCAACAAGTCTAAAGCTACACCGTGCGGGCGAGTAATAGACTTGTCCGCCAATTGCAATGTCATTTTTGTAGACTTTAATTCAATCTCCCCCAACCTCTTTACAATGGATAATGGAATCAAATTGATATTTGATCCCAAATCAATTAATCCTTTCCCGACATATACATCCCCAATGGTAACGGGCATAGTTACACGCCCCGGATCACTTTCTTTTTTTGGAATAGTGCGTTGAATTATCGCACTACAACTTGCATCCACCATTATAGTTTCTTGATCCGTGTACCGCTTCTTTTTTGTCAATATATCCTTCATGAATTTTGCATATTTCGGCATTTGCTCTAATGCCTCGGTGAATGGAATATTTATTTGCAATTGTTTAAAAATATTCATAAACCGAGCATAGTGCTTTGCATCATCCTTTTTAGAAGGAAGGTGAGGATATGGTAAGCTTCTCAATGGATAAGTGACTTCCTTCTCTTTTCCCTTTCTCACTTTATTCTTCTTTTCCTCCACTTTCTCCTTTTCAACTACACCATTCTCCTTTTCATTTTCAACTACCACCTCATTTTCAACTAAATCATCCTCCACATCAACATCATCATTTTTTTCAACTACAACCTCATCATCTTTTTCAACTACCTCTTCCTCCACTACTACTTCTTCATCCTTCTCCACAACTTTCTTTTTTCTTTCAACCACTTTCCTTTTCTCATCAAAAACTCTACCACTTCTAGTTGTAATAGCTTTGCAATTCTCCTTAGGATTTGCTTGAGTAGCTGGGGAAAATGATGTCGAAGCACTTTGTTCGGAAAATTGCTTAGCTAGTTGCCCCACTTGAGTTTCCAAATTCTTGATAGATGCCTCCGTGCTCTTTTGATTAGCCATAGAAGCTTGCATAAATTGAGCTAGAGTGTCTTGAATGTTGGAAGATCTCACTTGATGTTGAGGTTGATTTTGTGGTTGAGCTTGATTTTGATTTTGAGTTTGATATGGATTTTAATTTGAACTTTGTATCAACACATTTCTTTTGCAAACAAACTTGATAGAGCTTGTAACATTGGAAGTCTTGTATACACTTTTTGAACTTCTTTGTAAATTCAATTGATGATATGATGACTTGAAGTTTGAATAAACTTGTATCAGATTTCTAGCCAAGTTCAACATATTAGAAATGATGCAAAGTCCAATAACAAACTCAGCAAGCCATAATATGGCAGAAATTTTAAGCCCAATATTACAGAAAATTCAAGGCCTATAATCAAACAAAAAAAATATCAAGTCCAACAACAAATCCGAAAAGTTTTTCCAAGTCTAACAACAAATTTCATAGGCCCTTTTCACAGAGGAATCAAAAGTTCCAAAGAGAAAAAAACCCAGTTTCACACAGTATAAAAGGATTAATCACAATTTTCATGAGACATCATCATTGTTCACAAAAAAGAGGAAAATGGCCACAAAACCCTAGCGCAAACCCTAAATCAAAATCATCACTTTCCTACTCGTAATCCCTTCAGAAAACAAAACCTGAAAGAAGAGGAAGGACAACATAACCAAATCGCGAGTCAGAGAGAAGAAGAAGGAAATATCTCACCATTAAGGTCGCCAATCGAAACCTTCAAGGAGATTCAGGCTCCGTTTCTTTCTCTTTTATCCTTTACCCAGCATCATCGTGTAAGATTAGCCGTCACCACCGCCGATTTCGACAAATAAGAACTTAGGGTTTCAGATTTTCCTCTTTAGATCTAGCTCATATTATTAGGAATCTGTAAAAACGAACCATGGATTAGAGATAAGAAGAGAAAGAGGATTCGAAAAATGAAAGAAAAATAGAGATCGGAGTATCGCCGCTGCCGTTGCTGCCTTAGGGTGACTTTTGGCACGACATCTTGTTCTTCTCCGACGAGGTCAAAGAGAGAAAAGCAAGAGCGTTTGTTTTTCAGAGAGAGAGAGAGAGAGTGTGTGTCGTATGATGGAAGAAGGAAACAAGTGGTTTATGTTTGTTTTGTTTTTGATTTGTGTCGATTTTGTTATTTAATTTTGAGATTTAGTCTAATCCGGTGGTGACAAATGTCACCACCCTTGATTATTAATGAATTTTGATCCTGTAAGTGCATGCCACGGGCCATGCTACATGCCACGGGCCATGCTATGCATCTCCAGATTAATAACCATCGAATTCTCATCATCACCATCGAGTTCTCATCATCACCATCAAATTTCCATGGATCCAGATCCAACGCACGTCAAAATGCAGGCTCATGGTAGACCTCTTGGAGCCACTCATACAGGATCCTGCAGCGCATGGGCTTAGGTTTATTGGGCCAAACTTAATTTCTACTCACACCCCATAATTCTGCTAATACAGGCCCATTTCTAAACTTCTTTCATTATTTATTTTAATTAATTTTTGTAGATAAATTGTGCTTTGTATTAAATAATTATTAGTTTCATGATAACTTTTATTTGATAATTATTGATTAAATTATTAATTAATTTTTATCAAATAAAAAAGATCTTTTCTAATAGTTATTTAAATTTTGAGACTTGTATTATGTGATTTTTTTTTCTATTCTCATTTATTTAATTTCTATTAAATTATGCAAATAAATTGTGCTTCGTATTAAATAATTATTAGTTCCATGATGATTTTTTTTTGATAATTATTGATTAAATTATTAATTAATATTTATCAAATAAAAAAGATCTATTCTAATAACTATTTAAGGGTTTAGACGTGTATCGTGTGCTTAATTATTACTCGCCTCTTGAATGCTTGTATGAATTATTCACAATTGTACACTCCACACACTTGACGTAATCAATTCCATTCATCAACTTGGCTCATACGCAAAATTCCTTAAGGGTCTCATAGTTGAGGATGGGCATGGCCATTCTCATAAGGTTAATCGAAGCCCTAGTTTGCTTTGATTAACCATAACCCGAATAAATTTTGGTTCATACACCAATTATCCATGCACAAGGTTTCATAGTTAGGGGTAGGAGAACCTATCCTCACGAGATTAATTAAGGCCATATACTTGATTAATCATGACCCGATTCAACTTCTCTTGGTCCATAAACCAAACATTTAAAACACTTTCATAATCAAAATTCCAAACCTCGATCCAACATCGAGTGATTTTCAAAAAAAAAAACTTTTTCCATAATAAACTCCAAGTATTTAAATCGTTGGTTTCTAGACCAATTGTTTAAAAACTTGTGCCAAATGAACTCCGAGTCTTTCAATCATTGGATGCTAGACCAATTGTTTAAAGACTCTTAATAACTTGAACTTTGTTTCACTTCACATTTTTATAAGAAGTGTAATAGCCATTTCAAATACGAACAAAGACTTAGCTTTTCAAACAAACTAAACAAGTCAAAGTTCAAGCATTTGAAATGTCTAATGTACGATTTTTTTCTTATAAAAATCAACACAACCAACTTAAATATTTTCGAGAAGAACTACGGAGTTTTGACTTTCCCATTTCACAAGGGAATACATAGGCACAAGGTTTCGAAACCGCGACAAACTCAAAATAATAATAAAGAAAGACCATTTTTCTTTTTCCTTTCTTAACTCATAAGTAAGAAAAATTTAATAAACACACATGAATTAAATGGGTCCCATCGAGTACGATGGATGTGAGGGGTGCTACTACTTTCCCCTTGCATAACCGACTCCCGAATCCATATCTTTTGGTCTCGTAGATCGTCTTATCCGTTATTTGTGGGTTTTATTTATATTTTCCCGTTCTTTCTAGAACAAATAAAATTAGGTGGAAACTTTATTGTTTTAAAATAACCAATGAAAAAACCAGTCATCATAGCTGGCGACTTCACTGGGGAGGATACTACGAGAGTCTACCCTAGTTTCGTTTGTGTGTGTTTGTGTGTTTATTTATTACTTTCTCCTTAATGTTTATTTATTGTTCATTACTTATTATTTCATCACTCTTTATATATTATCTTATTGATGTACATTATTGTGTGGGAAATTTGTTGGTTATGATTCATAGATAAGCCCAATACCCAGGCTTCTAGGTAACATTAGGATAAAGTGGTTGCATAGCTGTTGTAGGTTTTATCCGCGAACAAGTATTTTTAATTATCGATTCCACAGGGATTGGTGTATATTGTAGTCTTTCAATAGGAAAGTGTATTTTAAGATTATGTAACCAAAGGGTTTGTTATCTACTCTACTAGTACCATGAGTTTCCAAACAAATAACTAAAGTAATCTTTTCAAAAGAGAGTTATGGTTTGGATTCAAGAGAGTTTGAGATTGTTTTCAAATTATGGAAGCATGTCAATATTAGTTTCGTTGACCTAATTTCATATGCATTCAATTAATCAAGTGATGAACATAGTAGATGATTTCTATAAATACATATCCTCTCAATCTTGTAGATTTCCCACCAAGATTGTGAATGTTATCATGTCAATCTTTGCATGATCCCTCACTACAACTATTGACATGCTAATCAATAAGTTCAATATTTGTCAACACTAACACACAAATCTATCCCTAGCATTTGTTCATTAGTGGATGAATATCCTAGGTCTACTTTTAAGTATTCTTTTCCAAGCAAGACTTAAAGCATAAAGATAAAGAACAAAGATATTCAACTATACTAATCATCAACCATGTTCATACACAAATGGATTAAAAGAAATACATACTATATAAATCAACTACCTCTAATCTTGACACAAAAAGAACTTAGCCACTCATTTCCATGGTTGCTTTGCTCTCAAGATTGTTGGTAGAGATGATGAACATGAAAATCAAGAAGAAAAACTATGGTTTTTCTTTACAATTCTTTCCCTAATTTTACAAAGATGAAGTGTGATTATGATGAAGTGAAGTTTCACCCTTTTACAAGCCAAAAGTCAGCTGGAAGTGATGGGTTGGTGGCCAAAAGGTGAAAGCATGGGTATGTCCTTTTTCTGATTTTCGTAGACCGCGCTAAGCCCGGTTAAGTCGCGCTGAGCGCGCTCATGCTGCAACCGCGCTGAGCGCGACCTGTAGCATGCTTCTTCATCCAAAAATATCTTCAAAAAGAATCATCCCTAAAGCTCTTCAAGTGTCCTTGAATCCAAGCTTGGGAGAATTAGTCAATAAAAACCTACAATTAAATGTAAACTAAGTTAAATAATAGATTATGAACAAAAACTAAATAAAAACCTAATTAAACCAAAATACTAGAATAAATAATACTAATTATATAAAAAGGCATTGTTAAGGACCACAAAATCATGTACAAAATAACTACAATTGGGTCCTTAACAATAGCTTAGGCCCATTGGATATCCGTATCCCTTGGATCGACGTGAAGACCAAGCTTAGAGTTGATCATTTTAAGGGGGTTGTTGCACCATATGCTAGTGAGGGACAACAATTTTTGGACAAATGGCCCATAAATCTAAGTATTAGGATATCCAAACCGAGACCGACTGCTCAAATAAAGGATTTTGAGTATCCTTTTAAGAGCCATTTCTTGGAGTATTCTTTTGGAAATGATATCACCACGTGGATCATTTGCGTGATGATAATATTTTCAAAAGGGGATCTGAGACTCCGAGAAAAATTTAGCAAAAAAACATTAGAACCATCCTGTATAGGGAAATTGTTGGTTAGACGTTGAAACTATGTCCGACCATCCTTTGACCCATCATGTGACGTAATGTTACACTGTTTGTCAGATTCCATCTTAAACCATTTGCACTACATTTTGCATTAGTCATTCATTCTTAGCAAAAAAAAACTCATTTTCAGGGAGCTTTAAAGACTCGATCATACAAGTAATCAGATCACACATGGATTCAAGTAGAAAGAAAAATCCTCATATCAATGTTAAAATTTCAAATACTTAGACTTTGTAGAATCTTAGGGGAAAATGAAATGGTTTCTGAAATGGCCTTTGAAAGATAATGTTCCTTTTACTAAGTTAGGGGAAAAGTTGGATGCAGTCGACGTAGCATCTGCCCTGTATCTACCTGTCAGAAAAATAGGGCCAAAGATGGTGGAGAGGGGAATTCCCAAGGATTACTTAGAAAAAAGAGCTGAAGAGTTGGTAGTAGGGGAAGAGAATTGGATGCCATTCAGTGCTATTTTAGCCTTGCTGATCTTTGGGGTGGTAATGTTTCTGAGCAATGACGACGAATATGTGAGTCAGTCTGCAATTAATGTGTTTCTTTCAGAGAACCATGTACCCACTTTGCTAGAAGATATGACCATCAACATTCATACTCGATATGAGAAAAAGAAAGGAGTGGTAATGTGTTGCTCTGCTTTACTCTACTCATGTTTGAAGTCCCATATTCCTTAACGAGGACCTTGGGTTAAAATCTTGGAGAATTTGATTTGGTCTCAAAAATTGGCTTTCCTCACTGCTAGTGGTGTATTCTGGTATTCACCAAGTTGGTACACCTGGGAAATCATCACTCACAATGGAGCTTTCCCCAATGTTCCATTAATTGGATCTTAAGGTTATATCAAAGGAAGAATTTCTAAAAGAGCTTATCTTGCTAGAATTTGGAAAGGAAGACCCTGGTTTGTTGAAAAAGATTCAAAAAGCTTGGACCCAAGTCCATAGGAAAGGTACAGAGCTCAGGAAAAGAGGAAATGGTGACGAAGAACCCTATGGACCATGGATACTTAGAAGAGTAGCAGAAGTAAAGTTTCCATTTACTGTGGAAATTCCTTTTGATGTGCCATACCCCAAAATTTACCCTCTTCATCTCAACCCTAATTGGCTTATGTTTCTCTACTGTGCATATTCATTCATATCATTAATTCAATAATATGGTATCAAGGTGTATTTTATTGGTTCTTCTACAAGTTATAAATGATGATTGTGTGAGAAGGGCCCGATATAATCTTTTCCTTTACTCATTCAAATTACAAGGAATTCTAACGTTTCAGGATATCTCAATATGTCCATCATTTCATCAGATGATTAAATTCGCCAGAATATTGAACTTTGTCAATATGCATATTAAAGTCAGATGGATTTCTTTTTCAAGTGGTTTTGAACTCAAGGATAAGACATCGAAGGTTTGTTTGTGGATTAAGTTTTGTATGAAGCTTGTCATAAAAATGGACCTCTAATGTAACCTTGGTATGCCATCTTCTTCTCTTCGAAACTCCTAGCTCAAGCATGATAAATTTGCGCTCTTGGAAATTTTGGTAATATGAGAGCATATTTGACAACTTGGCTTGAGTCAATTGGGATCTTGGTGAAAAATTCCTTTAAAATGGTATTTTAAGATGAAAACACTTAGAAAATTCTTCTACGTTATAACAACTTTGTGGTGCCTTCTTGATCAACTCATATCTCTTTATCCATGCATTTTTTGGACTTCACTTCCTAGAAAAAATTATAGTATTAAGCAAGATCTTAAACTTGATATTTTGGGCATGAAAAATGGTTGCTTGGATTGGAAGTTACAAGCTTGAGAAGTCATGTACTTTGAACACATATTTTGACACTTTGTGAATTTTCAACATTTTGAAATTTCCCCCTTTTTCAAGTAAATTCTAACTTCTTGTTTTTTCTTGATCAAATTAACTCATCAAACCTATTTTGATGAAATTTGTATTTAGAAGTCCATATCTGACTAAAAATTTCAAAAGTCAAAGTTTGACTTTAAGTAGTTAACTTTGTATCAAATGAGCTCAATTTGTCCAATTTCAATGAAAACTTTTGATCATGATGCAATTCTTATAATTTTAAGATATCTTTGAAGTTAATAATATTATGATATTATTAATCCTTTAGTGATAAAATACGACGAATATGTGAGTCAACCTGCAATTAATGTGTTTCTTTCAGAGAATCATGTACCCGCTTTGCTAGAAGATATGCTCATCAACATTCATACTCGATATGAGAAAAAGAAAGGAGTGATAATGTGTTGCTCTGCTTTACTTTACTTATGGTTGAAGTCTCATATTCCTCAACGAGGACCTTGGATTAAAATCTTGGAGAATTTGATTTGATCTCAAAAGTTGACTCCGAAAATTTACAAAAAGATATGTTGATAAAACAATAATTAATATAGTTGAAAATCTAAAATGTTATTAAAAGAAATAAACACTAAATAGAGTTTTATATTTGAGGAATAAAGTATAGTATAAGTGAAGCACTTAAAATATCAAGGAAAAAAGAACTTTATTACAAAAGACAAAATACATTAAAAAATAATAAACAAAACACATGCTTGAATAGAGCAATGTTTTATTTTTTTATGAGAAACAAACAGGCAAATGTTTACCAAAATGTAAGCAATTTATCACATGCACATTTAAGAGCAAGGTACTTCAAGAAATAGTACGGTGGGAGTAAGATGTATATGGACATTCCCAGCACACCAAAATCAACACAATTATTCAACCCTAAATTCACAGTTTGTGATTATTTAATGCATCTTTTTTATGCTACCCAACTTATTGATACCATGCTAAAGAAATCACATATAAATCACTCTTACACAAACGCAAAAGCATGCAAACCATATTGTTCTTATTTTCAATCCATCACTTTTCCACCTTAAAGATCCCAAAGGAAATCGGAATTCCAGAAGGAATCACTGAAATTGTGGCTATTAGCAAAAAAGTCCTCCACATTTGGAAACTCAAAAGTAGAATTATCCTCATGTAATAAAGAGCAAGAACCAATTTTCTCATAGCTGGCAAAAAGTGCCTCATTACCACCAACACATGGTTGTGCATCACCAATATTTGGGGGTGTAGTATTGCCACACTCTCTTGGAACATTACCATCTTCACTTGAAGACGCTATTGCTAGTTTTGATGCAATGCCATTACTCACAAGATTGTATTTCCCATTAAACCAAGGTGAATGAGTTGATAAAGTTAGAGGTATAGGTTTGATAACTTCATGAGCTTTCATGGTTTCTTTAGATTTCTCTTTTTCTTCACTTTCTGAAACCACTTTCTTACACAAATTTGTGTTCCAATAATTCTTCACATCATTAGCTGTCCTACCCGGAAGCCTTGCAGCAATCAATGACCATCTATATAAATTGTATCATATATCGAAGATACACAAATGAGAACCATATAACACAAAAACATACAGTATAATTATTTATTTATAATTTTACCATGATAGCATACCTATTTCCTAAGAGTTTGTGTAACCTTAAAATCATATCAACTTCATCTTCCTTAAAACTTTCTCTATTGATTGTTGGGTTTAAATAATTCAACCACCTCAATCTACAACTTTTCCGGCATCTATTCAAGCCTGCATAGAGTAACAAATTTTAACATTAGGATATCTATGAATTATGCATGACAATTGTACTGTAGTGTATATACCTGCTTTGTGGGGAACTAAATGCCATTTTCCTTCACCATACTTGTTAATGCAAGCTTTGAGAAGCTTATCTTCTTCATATGTCCATGCACCTTTTCTCAAACTTCTAGTCTTACTCTTCTCCATATTGACTTAGTAGCTGTACGTTTTGCTTAATAATCCAAACAAAACTATATGGCATCATCTCTAGCCCTCATAATATATACGTGTTTTGAAAGAGACTGTGCGAGAGGGACAGAGATTGTCTTATTACCTCCTTCTGTTCAATTATTAAAACACCCTTTACAAATTTCTAAGATATTATAACCCATCTAAGAGTGTATCTTTCTTTTTATTATATACTAAAATTAGCACGAGTTTAAGAAAACTATTTGGCTAGAGAATAAAAATAATGTTTGGTGGAATCACCACGTCAAAAAAGACCTACGAAAATATTTTTTTGCTTTTAAAAGCGCTAAAAGTGCTGTCGTAGGTGGCGCTGCTAAAACCTTTAGCAGCGCTTTTTATTTAGGCAAAAGCACTTTCGTAGGTCTACCTAAGGCAACGCTTTTTTCCTAAAAAGCGCTTTCTTAAGTAGGCTATTAGCAACGCTTTTTTTCTTCTGGAAAAGTGTAACGCCCTGTTTTAATTAATATTATATTATATTAATATTTTCGAATTACCGATTGATATTTATTTTGCGACGAGAATATTTGTATTAATCAATATATCTCTGATAATACATTTGACGACGTTTCGATTCGGTCCGATTTTTATTCTGTTCGGTTCGGCAAAATATTATTCGAACCGATATTTAATTCCCCGAAATTATATAATTAATTGAATTAATAATATTATTGAATATTATTAGTGTGTTAATTTATAAGTATGGTTAGGGGTGTGGGGAGCAATTTTGTAGAAATGGGGTTTACACCCTTGGCTAGTAAGAGTACACCCTTATAAAACTAATTTTCCTCACTTTCCTTCCATTCATAAAACACTTCTCTTTGTTTTCTTTCCTTTGGCAAAACAAAAATCAAACATAGAAACTTGGAAGCTAGTAAGAAAACATAAGTTATAAAACCATTTTCTTTCCCTTTTCCTTCCATTTCCTACACCAAGAAAACATAGAAGCATGGAGAGAAAAGAAAGGGTTTTGGGAGAAGAAGAGCTAGAGAAGAACAAGAGGAGAGCAAGAGCTTGAAGATGGAGTCTTGTAGAATCATCCAAGCTAGAGGTAAGGGGTTTGATTCTCCATCTCATATTGTTAGGTTTTGCGTTTTAGTAGATTTAAGGCACGAATAGACAATCTGATTTCGATGTTGACGATTCTGATTAATGCCGGTTGTTAGGAATGGTTTTCGCGATGATTATAGGTGTTTGACTAATTTTCCGTTTTTGGAATTTGGTGAATTAATTGATAATGATGCGGTGTGAATAAACATAATGTTTGCGACGGTGTTTTTATTAATGAATACTTGTGGATATGCAATGCGATGATATATGTCTTTGTACATGATGATGTGATGATTATATTGATGTTGCTAATAAATGCTTCAGATTTTTGAATGCATGATTTTGATGATGATGAATTGTTTGGTGATATTATGCATAATGCAAATATGATGCGATGATATATTTATCTTGATGTGGATAAATTATGGCGACGTGGGCTTTATGCCAATCTTGATGAGCGATGATGATGTTTTGTTTGTGTTGTTTTAATTGTCGAGTCACATACATTGTATTGGCGACGATGGACTTTTATGCCAAGCGACGAGGCTTTTATGCCAAGCGACGAGGCTTTTATGCCAAGTGTTCCTAATTATGGACAAAGCAACGGGTACCACATGCATAACATAGTCGTGTCTCATGGAGTCGGTTATGTGTATGTTTGAGTTGTTTGATGTTGAGTTTTAATTGATTGACGATGATTGAATTGCGATGATATATGATGTTTTGTTGGTGATGACCTTTATGATGAACATGAAATAAATATGATTTGATAAATGCTTAATGCAAATATGATGTGATGATTTTTGTGACGATGGGCTTTTATGCCGAAAGCGACAATGGGTATTTAGCCAATTGTGGTGATTTTATCTAGGTTGCTTAAGTTATTAGTATCGTTTGATGTTGTTGTTTATAATTGTCGTATGGATTAGTGACGTATTAACTTGTGACGACTTCGTGGTGAAGAACGTTTATGTGTTGTTGTGACGATTTATGTCAAGGAGGTTATGGAGATAAAGTGTAGGATTATACACATTAGTATGGCGATTAAAGTAAGTAAGTTTGATTATGTGTTGGAATTACACTTATTAATCTATACCCTTTATAATTCCGAAACAATAGATATTTATCATGCCTTTAATTATATGTTTTGGAGTATCTCACCCTTTACTTGTTTCGCCGTTACCTTTATATTGGTAACGTGCAGGTTATGAAGACGGAGTTTATAGCTGCTATTAGTCGAGTCGGTGTCGCACGACGTAGGGGGAATTATTATGTTGTCTTGTTGTTGTTCTTTTGTTGTTTTCCTTTGTAAATAAGAATCATACTTTATGAAAATATGATTTATTAAGGAAGTTTAATAAAGAAGATGTTTTGATGCTTTTGAATCAATTTATGTTTTCCGACGATGCTATGTATCCGAGATTTATACTTTAAAGTAAATAGTTTAAAGTGAGTTGTTTTTGAAGGTGTGATGCCTCAGTATTGGATTTGTGAAATTTTAAATTACTCTGATTTTTGCATATTAAACATTGGGTAATATTGGGGTGTTACAAAAAGCGCTTTCTTGGACCTACTTTAGAATGCCTTTTATGCTTTCTGTAGGCATCTTTAGAAAGCGCTTTTTTAGGAAAAGTGCTGCCTTAGGCCTACATATGAAAGCGCTTTTTAAGAAAAAGCGCTACCTAAAATTTACATAAGGCAGTGCTTTTGAAAGCGTTGCCTTATGTATACCTGAGGCAGCGCTTTTCCCAAAAAGCGCTTTTATAGGTGGCCTAAGGAAGAGTTTTTCATGAAAAAGCGCTTTCCTAGGGTTTTTAATAAACCTATGTGTATAATTCATAAACCTACATTTTTTTGCAGCATTATTTCATAAACCTATAATTGATAAACCTGTAATTCATAAACTGGTAATTTACAATCGTAATCCCGTTATTTCAACAAAGAGATTATATACAAATACCATTATATGCCATTGTTATCCAAAATATATACACCACTGTAATTCAATTCACATATTTTTAACATTACCAAAATCAGCCTTACAAAATCAACCCTAACAAAATCAACCCTAACAATAACTAAATCAGCCCTAATGTATGAACAAAACACGGTCAATTATGTATTCAATGGCCTAGTCATGCAAGGTATGAACATAATAACACGGTCAATATTGTATTCACACAATAACGTATTCATAACACTTTTCACACAGTAATGTATAACACTCACACAATAATGTATTCATATCTTATATGATTCTTGGCTCAATAAAATATTGACATAATTCCTCTTTGATTTCTTCCAACCGAAGTTTCGTGTAATATGCACACTTGTGTTCATCGAAATACTACATAACAAAACATAATATGCATCATTTATTTAAACGTAATAAATTATATGAAATATCCGATAAATAATAAAACAAATCCTAAGTTATAAATTCATACCGTGACTGGAATCTCTATTTGATTCATTTGAAGGATTTCTTTGATAAACCTCAAAATGAAGTATCCGCAATCTATACCATTTTGCTGTTGAGGGCACTACATAGAAAAATAAATAAGAATATATAGTTGTCTTGTTTTATCAAGTAGCATAAATATTATAAGCAAAATTGTGGAAATTAATATACTTGCACTTTGATCCAATTAATGTTGTTTGATTTAAACCGTCATACCCGAACTTCCCTTTGACATCGGAAAACTTGTATTGCTCTAACAAAATAAAAATATATATTTAAAACAATGTCACAAAAATAATTAAATATATAAATACACCCGAATATTTAGAATAATCTCACTTTTGTATAAATCATTAACTTCATATCCAGATAATTTGTTCAATCACCGTCGACCGAATTCAGATAATAGACCACTTCTTTTATAGGATCGATAGCAACCAACAACTAGTGACATCTATAAATTAAAACAACAGTTTAGATGAAAATTTTCTACGCAAAAAATACAAATATTAAAATGAACTTAGAATGAAAATCTAACAGTGTAGGAATAATATTATATGCCCAAAGATACAAGCTTTCTGTACTTCCAGTGGCCATGAATCTCTCGACTAAGTGCTCTCTTACTGAATCCGGTTCCCTAACAATTGTCGCTCCACTGACACGAGAGGAAGACATGAAAAGGAATCTGTTTGACAATTGATTCCCATGCATCAATTTGTCATATAACAACCTTAAATAAAAACATAATTAATATTAGACTATTTTCATTAAAATGTCTAAAAAAATGTTAAACTAATTAAATAATATATTGATCGGGTTATCGGATGTATGAGTGCATAACACTGACGCCTAATTCTCTATGAAGAAAAATCTCTTCCATGTCCTCTTTTCCAATTATTTTGGTGCAAGGAAAACCAAAGATACCTTCATCCATATCCATTTGACGAATACTACCATCTATCAAATCTGTTGTTCCCACTATTGTTTCAAGACACTATTGGAATCGAGACAAAAAATTTCTGATAGGAACCCTTTTCTTGGGTGGTACGCTACCAATTTTCTGGCTCACTTGTTGTGACCCTTGAAAAGGTACTTAAAAATCATATAGACTTTGGTAAACTATAAAATTATGCAGTTTTTTATTCGGATCATATAATTAACACTTTAAACATACCTCTTTTTGTGATGCAACAGACACGCCGTGCCACAAAATCCCTTTATCATTAGATGCGGGTTTTGTAGGAGTCTAAAATTACCGTATAAAAACTGAGGTCAGAACTGACAGTTTAATACTTAAAGATTCATAATGGTTTTCAACATACCTGATCATCTATGAAAATGAGGTCCGATGGCCATGCAACAAAAGATCCTATTGCATCTCGCAGCAATGTGGTCTCAGCAACAATGTTAGGTACCGACAACAACACATCCAGATCTAAAGCAACATCAACCGATACTTTCATGTGTCCATCCAGGAGCGGTCTATAGTGAAGTAAATCTCCCAAAGTGTTATGAACTTTTCCCTTTCCAACTAGGCAATAAGTCGGTGACAATAGGTATAGTTGACAAGATGAAATTCCCTAAACCAATAATAACCGTTAGAAGTGACTAAAAAAATTCTGTAATAATAACGGATATATATTGTTCAGTTCACGTCCTTTATAAAGTGCAATTAAACTTTCTCCAATGGATTATCATCTTAATTACCTCGAGAAATTTATGTTGACAATTGATACTAGCTTTGTCACTAGTTTCTTTCAACTGTGAACTGCTCTTTTCCGTCATATATCTCTCTTTATCCTTCTGCAATTCACAGACTTGTGCTTGTAATTCCTGCAATGTTTGCATCACTTCCGCATTGTTAGGATTTCTTCTCCTTGGATGCTTATAAAAAGAGGTTGGAGTCACACCATGACCTTTACCCCTCACCCGACCCGGATACTCAGCAACATTTAGTGCTCGACTAATTACACTTCTAGTATCCTGGTCCTCGCCTGTGGATACCGATTGCGATAGAGTCTCCTGTAATTCATTTACATATCGAAAATTATTAATGGAGATAAAAAATAAATTATATATTAATAAAAATTTGATTTAATTAAAGACACAATGTTATACTTACACATTCATCATAAACATGTTGAAGATCGGGATTAACAACTCAATCCTTTCCCACACGAGCTTCCTTCCACAACACATGTGCTGGTAGTGATGTTTCGTCACTTTTCGTCTCTTCTAACTACGCATTGACACAAATAATAAGATCATCAATTATAACACATTGAGAGAATTAATAAGATCGTATAATTTACATTTACTTACAATTTTTTCCTGTAAGCGTGCATATTCCAAACGCCCTTTTTTGTATGGATGTGTGGGTTTTGACGCTCTCTCCGGATTTATGGCACTCACTTTCTTGAAATTTTCGTATCTTCTTTGGACTAGAAAAGCAACCCATTCTTCAGGTGTAATGAAGCTCTCTAGTTTTTTGGACGTTCCGGATCCTCTTCAAGAAAATTTCCTTCCTCATCTTTAAGATACTTGTCTGTTAAAAAATTTCTCCACCCTCTATGTCTTTTTCTGGCCAAACGATTATATACTTTTTACGGGTATCTTCAATGTTAAAAGACCTCTACAAAAAAACATACGCATAAAGTGTGTTAGTAAAAGTAATTTAAACACATATTATCGTCAAGATAAAGCAAATAATAACAACCATATATGGTACCTTTATCTCAGTCCAAACTTTCTCTTTACCCTCATCCAACTCTCCTCTTTTCCATCTAGGAGTGGTGATCGGAATATGCATACGAACAAGTGTACCAATGTAGCTTGTCAACTTTGTAGCATTAGACCCAATTAGTTGGTCCTCATCATTCCAATCTACATTATATGTTACTCTTCTATCTCTATCACGGATGATTCCCCTCATAATAGCTATGCCTCGTGTAATATCTTTTTCTGAAGTATTATCTAGAGCATTTGCATCTTGTGAGTTTTCTTGATTACTAGCCATTTGACCTGTAATAAAGAAAAAAAATAAAAATGAAATGACAAATATAAAAGTCCATAATCAATAATCCATATATATTTTTAATATATATAAAATGACATATATTTAAATTTTATTGAATGATATAGGCTATAATTATATATACTATTACCTGTTTCACTAACGTCTCTTTCTTTTCTTGGTAGGAATATGTTCTACTCGTCTCTTAACAACACGGACGGTTGGATTGATCCAAATACCCTCATTATGATCATTTCTAATACACGATTCATTCTCATTTTGATCATTTCTGGTAAAAGATTCAATGTCAACACCAATATCACCTTGATCTCCAATGCTTTCATCAATTACTTTGTTAGATAAAAACATTATAGACCATTTCGTACTTGTCAGATCAGTGACATAGAACACTTGTTTAGCATGAGAGGCTAGAATGAGAGGCTCATCTTTGTACCCACCCTATTAAGATCCACTTGCAAAAATCCTGACTTATCCATTCGTATGCCATTATTATTTTCAATCCACTTGCAAGTAATCTGAAACTTCTTGTAATCAAACACCCAAATGCGCTAAATAACCCCAAAATATGATAGATTTGCAAATTTCGAGTTTGAGTGCTTCACACTTGATATGTGCATTGCTTCAGCGACCAAGGTGATACCACTATTTTGCATAGTACTTTTATCATCCTTTTCTTTGGTATAAAATGTGTATCCATTAATTGCGTATACGCTATAAGAAAACACAACCAAACATGGACCATATGCTAAACATCTCAACCTTTCTGTTACTGAAGCGGGATCTGAATGATACTTTGAATAAATATGTTCCTTAAACCATGGTTGTGTTCTTGTACAATCCAATTCTCATTTGTATTCAGATTTAAACCTCGAAGAACACCCTTGTGCATTTCAACATATGACTCAACCTCAATCTCATTGTGCAGAACATACAAATGCACTTGATCCCGTTCGACCGTTGAGACTGTCAAAACTTTATTTCCAATTAGCTTCTTACCTTCTTTTTTTCAACAATATGAGATTTGGGGAGTCCAATTGATTGAACATTTGACAGATATTCAGTACAAAACTCAACCGCTTATTCAATAATGTATCGTTCGGCAATACAATCCTCTGGTTGACTTCGGTTTTTCATATACCCTTTTAATATTTTCATATAACGTTCAACAGGGTTTATCCATCTCATATAAGCTGGTCCGCACAATTGTGTCTCTTTCACAAGATGAACGACAAGATGAGCCATTATGTCAAAAAACGAGCGAGAAAAATACATTTCAAGATCACACAAATTAACAACTATTTTTTTTTGCAATGTTGGTAAGATCTCAGGATCGATCACCTTATTGCAAATAGACTTGAAGAAAAAACACATCTTAGTTATTGCTCTTTTTTCTTTTTCTAGAAGAATAGAACGTATACCCATCGGTAGAAAATTTTCCATTATAACATAACAATCATGCGTCTTTAAACTCTTTAACTTGAGGTCTTTCATAGACACAAGTCTTCTAATATCTGATGAGTAACCTTCTGGAACTTTAACTTCACTTAGGAACTTACACAATGTTTTTTTCTCCTTTCTGGATAGAGTGTAAACAGCAGGTGGTAGATATGTTCGTCTTTCTTTCTTCACGGGTCCGAATTCAGTTCTTATTCTCATCTCTACCATGTCCTCCCTTGCTTTAAGGCCATCCTTAGACTTCCCTTTTATATTGAGTAACGTACCAATAACAATGTCAAATACATTTTTTTTTCAATATGCATAACATCAAGAAAATGTCTTACGTACAAAGATTTCTAATATGGAAATTAAAAAAAATTGACCTCTACTTCCACCCACCTGTGACAACTTTATGTGTAAAAGGCTTGCCAAACTGAATACTCACATATTTCACCTTTTCAAAAATTTGATCACCTGTCAATCCGGGAGGAGCTCTACGTTGTTCGGTATCTCTGTTGAACACTTTTCTCCATCCACGATATTGATGTTTAGAATTTAAGAATCTACGATGATTGAGAAAAACATTCTTCTGACCAAGTTTCAATCGCATCGTATCGATCCCATCTTCACAGACAGGACACAATTTTTCACCTTTAATGCTATACCCGGATAGATTTTCGTATGCTGGAAAATCGTTAATTGTTCCAAACAACATCACCCTCAAGTTGAAACTTTCTTTCCTATACCCATCATAAACCTCCACACCCTTCTCCCACAAAATCTTCAAATCTTCGATTAAAGGTTCCAAGTTTACGTCTATGTCATTTCCTGGTTGTTTAGGCCCAGAAATTAACATAGATAACATCATGTATTTATGCTTCATACATAGCCACGGAGGTAGGTTATAAATCATAAGAATAACAAGCCATGTGCTATGCGAGATACTTTGAATACCGTGTGGGTTCATTCCATCATTAGACAATGCCAAGTGAAGGTTTCTTGATTCTTTTCCAAATTCAGGATAATCATTATCAATTTTCATCCACTATGGTGAATTTGCCGGATGTTAAAACTTTCCATCAATAATTCTTTCATCTGCATGCCAAGTCAAGTGTCTTGAATTGGTTTCACTATGATACATCCGTCTAAATCTCGGAATTATAGGAAATTACCATAAGACTTTTGTTGGAGACAAATTTTTCTTATATAGAGGGGAACCGTATTTAGGACACTCATTTAACGATACATACTCGTTTCGAAACAAAACGCAATCTTTTGGACAGGCATGTATCTTATCATAGCCCATGCCAATAGAGTACAACATCTTTTTGGCCTCCTACGTTCGATTGGGAAGAACATTATCCTCTGGTAGCATATCTTTCATAAGGGCTAATAACTCTGTGAAACTTTTATTCGACCATCCATTTCCCGCCTTTAAGTTGTACAACTTTAATACCGCAGACAATCTTGAATTTTGTACAACCATTATACAACGGTTTCTCTGCATCGCTTACCAACCTCTCGAACATTTTGGGACAATCATTAAGATCTTCTTCAAGCGCTTCTGCAATCTCTTCGACTCGATCATAATCGTATGTATCTGTCCAATTGTCGTTTGAAGCATATGTCCTATTATCCCCCGATTCAACATTCCCGTTACTTTTCTCACCATGCATATTCCAACATGTATAACTTCTATCAATTACATGTCGTATTAAAAGAAATTCCAACTGAACCGCGTCAACCCGGTTCCCATAACAGCAACACAAACAAGGACATGTCATTTGACTGGGTTCTTTGGCATGCGCAACAACAAACTTAACGAATTTTGATACTCCATTCTCGTACTCTTTCGACAATCTATTGGAACGCATCCATGTCTTATCCATGGTTTTACTAATTAATCTAAACAAAAATAACTAATTATGGAACAAAATGGTATAATGTGTTTCTATCAAAATGCAAAGTATACACGAAATGGATTCGTATCAAGAAAATGCAACATATTCACGCAATTTAAGACAAATTCATCCCAATACCAGTAATTCGAGGAAAAAATTTACCTCGGATTTACCGAACAGCAACGTCGAAAAGTTGAAACGAGAAGGTCAAACTCACGGAAACATAGGGAATGAGCGTTGTACATATAAAACAACATCAATGATAAGTCATAACATATAAAACAACATCAAAGATAAGTCATAACCTCTAAAACAATATACGGCCGGGCAACCACTTATCTTAGATGAGATATCTTAATAATTTTGACTAAAACAAACTTAAAGCAAACATAAAACCTTGGTATCACAATTGAAATATCTTGTTCAAGCAATACAACCAAAACTCAATCAATGATTCATTCTACTTTCGGGCAGCCACAATTCAAACTATTACTCAAAATAAAATGACTTTTTCGTTCAAGTGAAATTAAGGTGAGACAATCATATGCCCATAGTTTTCAGGACTTAACACAAATACAAAATATCATTACAAACTCAAAAATTTGGGCGTATATAGCACCAATTCGAAACTGAACTTTCAAGCAAAGTGTTGACAAGCTACTTAATAATAATCAGAATTCAAGCAATAATCAGACAGCATAACATTATAAAAAAAGGACTTAAAAATGCTTCAGATTTACACACTATCATAACACAAATAGCCATTATGCTAGCAGAAAATAAAACTCAACATCAAAACTTCTATACAATTTAAAAGAATAGACGAGCCAGAGTCTAATCACAAGTTTCCCTTACATCCCGGTTTCAATCAACAGATAGCAACATCAAACTCGTTTCTCATCAGAATTTCATCACAATAAATCAATCAACAAAACTGCAGTATTCAATTTAATATAAATAAGGAATAAAGTGACAAAAATTGAACAGGATTTAACACAGGTTTATCAATATAGCAGCTCAACTCAAATTCATCGAACGGAGAGAAGAACAAATGAAAGTTTAAGTTTATGTTTACCAACCTATTACCGAACAAATGAAAGTTAGTCGGTGTCTGTTGATGAAGACTTAGAGAAGAACAGAAAAAACAGTGAGTTGTAATGTATGGTTGAACTCGGCTAGGAAACGCTGCTAATTCAAAGGAAAGAAAACTTCTATCATAAAAAATTCATACAATAAGATGACATAACCTACCATCTATGATAAACAAGCACTCATCAAAATAATTTGATATGAAGCATGTGTCAATATTCCAACATACATCTGACATTCATGTAACCCAAAATAGTCAGATAATTCAGAGAAAAAAAAACGTCCTTAAAAAACTCTTTACTTTGACACACCTTAGATATTAGTCAAACACATATTAGAATCATCAACAATAATAATTAAAAAAATTTCTAAATTATTTAAACAAAGCTTAACGTAATATAACAATACTTTAATTATATATTTTACATATTTTAAAAACTCAAATTGCACATATTTTCAAACACAAATAGCAGTTGATTTCTGGTGAGTGCCCGATGAAATACTAAGGCATACTGTTTAGTTCTCTTTTCCATTATCCTTTGTTAGATATTGTAAAAACTCTTCACACCAACATGACAAACAAATATAATAGAAAATTAACAGCAGAAAATTTCAAGAACAATTTCATTATGAAAAAGAACTCCCAATTCCCATGATGAAACCAAAATTGCAGTGCAGTTTAAACATAAGCATATTATGGATTATATTCACTGGGGCTCAACAGATTGATAGCATACCATGAAAGTAAAAGAAGCATTTCAAGTTTACCAATGACACTATACCATGAAAGTAAAAGTAAATAGGATTTTGATGAATATCTAACATAGAAAGTTTAGGTGATTATGTACTCAATTTTCTTAAAGAGTTTCAGTTTTATGCTTGTTTCTAAACTACGACAACAACCTTAAAACCCTTTTATCCAACTGAAAAAAAAGAAGATGAAAGTGATGATAAAACTTACCAACTTAGAGTTGATACGAACTGATAGCGACCAAATGGAGTTTTGTGTTTGCTGAATGCGTTGACGGACGTGGCAGATAGAGGGAGTTGGACTAGACGATGATGGTGAACGGCGGCACAGTATATTAACCTGAGATGATGGTGAACGGCGTTTTGGAGGGTGAGCGAGTAAGATGAAGAGGAAGATGAAGGGTGAACGACACTTTTCCTGGGAATGTGTTCTGATTTCGTTCTGAGAATGCGTTCTGAGATGGAGAAGATGAACATAAATCATGTTTTGTGGTTTTAGGGATTTAGAATTTTAATTATAAAAATAGATACGACAGTGCTTTTCAAAAGCACTTTCTTAGGGCCAGGTATAACAACGCTTTTTCCTAAGAAAGCGCTTTCTTTACCTATGCCTTTAGCAGCGCTTTTAAAAGTTCTTTCTTAGATTATTCTTTAGCAGCGTGTTTAGAAAGCGCTTTCTATGGGAAACATATAGAAGCGCTTTCTTAAGATAGCCTTTAAGAGCATTTTTTTGGAGCAAATTTTTTGTATAACCTATGGCAGCGCTTTCTCATAAAAGTGCTTTCTTTAGGATGCTGCCAAAACTCAATTTTGACGTAGTGAATGGTAGAGTAGATTTTTGATGCGCTTGAGTAGGTCTGATGCGATGGTGCAAGGATGGACCTGTAAGGTTAGCACTCTAAGGTCTAAATTTGTAAGTGATGGGTAAAGTGAGTTATGGTTTAGAGAATACCTTAGATTCACTACAATATTTTTGTACTACGAAAACGTACACAAACCGTTCCCATTACTAAAAAAAGTGTTGTCGTAACATACCAAAACGGTTTTTAGATCGTACCTAACCAAAGCGTTGCCTTACCCTATTAGAACGGTTTTGTGTCAAACCAGAACACTTGCATTTCACCGTTGTTTAAGGATAACCTTAGAGAACGGCTGTTAGAGTTCTTATGGCAACAGGTTTTATCCGTTCTCATTTTAAAACCGTTGCGATTGCAATATTTTTGAGATTCGTTTGTTTAGAAATATCACAACATTTGTCACCGTTGCTTATTGAAATGTTGTTCCAACCGTAGGCACTACAATGGTTTAGTAGATACCACAACAGTTTCTAACTTGAATTTTGTTTTACATATGAATATTAATAAAATGTGATTTCAAAATAATTATTAATATACTTAAAAAAACAATAACTTTCATATAATTGTACCCATAAAGTTTTAATATGATTCTAAATTAAGAATTATATATTATATGTAAATCATCTTTCACAATGAAAATAAAATCTTCAAAATGCCCATCAACATCTATTAAATAAATTTAAACATATAGAACGCTACATTGTACGATGACATCTAACAGTACGTAAAAGTCCATATCATGGATTCAATACGTGGCTCTATAGCATGGATACACTGTACCTTAATGGCTTGATGGAGTATTTTGGACCGATGACTAGGCCTTTCACTTTTTGGGCATGTGTTCTGCCCATAACAGTTGCTCTTAAAGACTTGTCATGACACATCAATAGAAAGTCTTTTAGAAAATTGATCCTAGTTTTTAGATCTACGTGCTTGCATGTACGAAGTTGATGCTTTTGCAGATAATTTTTCTAAAGTTTTATTGACAACAACACTAATGACTGTTAAAGTCAATGATAATAATTTTTGTTAGTTCTGTAGATTGACAACAATTTTGGTAAAACATTCTGCTCAGAAAATGCCATGAAAAATAACTTAAATTATGAAGCAAAATATATCAGCAGATTTTATGAAGGTGTCAAAGCAGATGTCCTGACATGTGTTACAGATTTGAACTGGTTTTTCAGTCCAGAAACATTAGGAGTCACTTTGTTTTAAATTGTATGCTCGAAGTAAGCAAGGTTTGTAACATTCTTCTACAATATTATTAGAGAACTTTTATCCTACTTTCAGGGACAATATACAGGACTCAGTGAAGACTTAATGTGAATCGCTTAAGGGCACACCCATGTTGTTATGGTCATATTGTAAGTTCCTAAATTATATGAGTTGGCAAAGTTTTAATAAAACAAATAATAGCAGCAACAATGTTTTGTACAGTAGGATTTCTAACTAATAATCCTATCTAGAATGCCTTAACATGTTGTGTTGAAAAGTTTCAATATCTGAAACAGCATGTCATATGAGATGTGGAGACACCAGACATCAGGACATCACGCTACATAAATTGTTAAGTTGGTTACAATACTGTTTTAATTAGATCAAAATATTCTGGGAATATTCTGCATCTTATGTGGCGTGATTTTAAAGACTATGTGGAGGTCCAAGAGCTAAGGAGAAAAATCAGAGAGGACCTTGACTGTAGAAGAAGTTATCTGCGGTTTTGTTTCTGCAAAAGTTTGTTTCTGCAAAAGTTTGTTACAGCTTATGCTGTTATTTTGAAGTCCCAAATCCAGTTGGGTAATAGGTTAAATAAGCAGTTGTAACTTAGTTTTAGTAAGCTATCCGGTTTTAGAAAGATGTAATCTTTAGGGTTAGCCATGTAAGTGAACCACCCGACTTGTGGGATGGTCACTGATTTGTACCTCGAAGCCTGTAGGCAAGAGGAATGTTTTACTCACTCAAAAGCTATGAAGCAATGAGTGTAGTTGTGTCCTTGGAAGAAGCTGTGAAGCAATTCCAAGTTAGGTTTGTGTCACTTGAGTGACTGGTTTATATTGTGTTTGAAGTGTGGTATCTTCAAACTGTTTTAGTTGTGTTTAGAGTGAGGTATCTTCAAGTTGATTGTGTTAACCAAGTAGTTGATGCAGTTGCTGGTGTGATTATAGCTGATAGAAATCACTGAGGTGATTGGAAGTGAGCGGAGGTTCTCATATCTAAGTGTGGTATCTTAGGTAGAAGGGTCATTGGGTAGTCTGATTAAGTGAGGAGTGTAAACAAGGTGGTTTCCCTCCGAATTAATACTGCTGATAGTGAACTTCATTCCTGGCTTGGTATGCCCCCAAATATAGGTTGGTTAGAACTGAACTGAGTTAACAATTCCTTGTTTTCTTTTGTTTCCTGCATTTTAATTGTAATTCTACGTTGTCTATTTTGTAATGTCGAATTAGATGTCACGACATCCTGAGTTTGTCAATACTAGAATTTCAATTGGTATCAGAGCAGGCATCATGTCTGTTTCTGGATGAGATCCATAGGGGTTACTTTCTGGTTGTGCACAAGGTAAAAGATTGTTTGTTTGAACAAGGAGTATTCATTTTGTATGGTCCCTAGAAGTGGAGGATGGAATTATTTGTGGAGAACTAGACCAACCTGACCAAAACATGTACCTTCTTGAAGAAAGAAGATAAAGATGCTGGAACAAGAAAGTTAAATTTAAAGACTTCATGTGGGAGTGAGGATTTTGAATTGTATTGTTCAGCCTATAATCAACACAAAGAATTGTCAAAACCATCATGCGGGAGTGAAGCTATTGATAAGGTAACTTCTGTGCTTATGTGTTTCCATATTGGTCAGGATATTGGTTGGGTCTAGTCTGTTGCTTGGTGAAGAAGCAAGCGTTTTGTAGGGTTGATTTATTTTTAATCCTTAGATTTCATGCTTACAAGTCAATTATGGAATAAGCATTGTGTATATTCTGTTGAGGTATGGCTATACTCCGCTGCATAGCCTCTGATGCAACCCCTATAGTGAGAAAAAGATCCTGAGGTTATTTTATCAACATAATATTTGGCAGAATATTACAACTATATTAAAAGTGTCAAAGATACTTGAAATATTCCTCAAGTCCACTCATAAAGGCATATATTAATAGAGTTGACGGGTATCAATTGATCAATGATTCTCATATGCATTTGCAAGCTGTTTGAAGACCTTGAAAACTATCAAGGATGATGTGTTCCAAGGAGATGGAACAAATGTTCTATAGGATGTTAGGACATTATTATTGGTATACAACTACCAGCTGAAGAACATTTGTTCTGGGTGCTAAACAAATGTAGTGCGAGTACATATGTTTGGAACCTGCTTTTGATCTGGAAAAGGAGACATTTCCTTATTACTTGATCAAAACACGATCAACAAGCTCTTATACTCCAGATATCAGTTTATTTCTGACCTAAGATTATGGGAGTATATAAGTCAAGCTCAGTACAAGTAAAAGACTCGTAAAGGTATACCCATTAACCCTTTATGCGATATCAAGATGAGCTTATATCTAGTACATCCTTTTGATCAAAGGAACCAGATATGTGGAGAGTTATTCATGACTATAGAACAAATTTTGGAGCTGAATACTGTGTCTCAACCATAGTGAAATATGATGATGAATGTTGATTTCCCTAAATATTGTCCTAGAAGGGTATTGTCAATAAGAGTCAAGGAAGTTAGATTGTAGTGAAGAATATAAATATTTCTGTGTCATGCCATAATCAAGTTTGTTCCAAAAACCTAGTTGAGGGATTCTCCTTTATAGGTAAAGACTATGGCATCCATCATTTCAAAATCAGAAGTGAAAGTCTGAAGAAACGCTTATTGAGATATGGATCATATTATTCCTTGGTTTGTGTAAGTTGTTTGGATGTAAAATTGATAGTTGCATTGCTTCTTGTGTTCCCCCCAAGTGTTATGAATGAGAAAATATGGATGTTAACCCCAGAACCACTCACTGATAGATGATTTCATATGAGATGTTAGAACATCACCTAAATGTCTTCAGTTTTGAATATATATGTTATTGCTTGGAAGTAGAAGTGAGTGTGAAGATGTAATCAGTCAGAATGATCTAGTGTGAGTAGTTAATTCTAACTGACTAATTGATAGTTACTTTGACGGGAGACTAAGTACTTATTAGATGTGCATCCTGAATGCAAAATTCATATACTCTGTCGGGAGCTGAGTATCTGTATGAAGAATTCATGGCCTAGTGTGAACTGAATATCAATATTAAAGTTCACTGTTATCTTCACAAGTTCTAGATGTGTGGAAATTTAATTTGGTGATTAACTGAAGAGATGATGCATACAGATGCTATCAAATATCTTGATGGGAGCTGGATATTTGTGATAACTGTATGGTAATCTGGAACAAGATGAGAAGAAGTGTGTGATGAATAAAAGAGAATGTCCTATATGGATTTATAACAACACGACTGTTGAAGACACTAGATATTGAAGAAAGAGATAAGGTTCAGACTTATCTTTTGAAGACATATAATTAGTTATACACATTGAAATTCCTGGCAGCAGATACGTGATGTCACAGAGAATGTTATGACACACTATCTGACACTCTGTTAACAATTTACACAATAAATATAAACAGCAGTAAAGAACACAATAAGTTGTTTACCCAGTTCAGTGTCTAACTACACCTACATCTGGGGGCTACCAAGCCAGGGAGGAAATTCACTATTAGTAGAATTAATTCAGGAATAAACCAACCAGTTTATCTCCTTCACTTAAAACCTACCCAATGCAACTTCAACCTAAGTCCTACTTAGATCTGAGTTCCTACTCACTCCCCCTCAATCACAGCAGTGATATCAACCTATTGAATAATTGAATTGTGAAGACACACTTCAATAAACTATCTTGATCTTGCTTCAAAGCTTTCAATCAAGAGACAAACACTCGTGCTTCACAGCTTTGAGTGATAAACTACCCTTACAAACAAATCCTAGTCCAAGGCACTTATCAATTGATAATTGTTTGGCTCACAAGAGATACTAGAATTACAAATACCAACTGTTAACTCTCCTAACAGTACACAAATCACAACCTGCTATATCTTCAATAATCTCCAGAGGCGCAACAGCAGTATAAGGGTTGAATTCCTTTTATAGAAGCAGTCTTGAAACTTCACTTTTGGGCTTCCATAAAGATAGCTAGGGTTCACTTAATTTAATCCTAAAAACATGGTCTTTTCAACAACCAATTTAGGTTTAATTAAGATTAACCTAGCAGCCACGTGAGCATGCTTTCTAATAATAGAAAAACACAATTTAGCAGCTCAACAAACTTCCTGAAAAGTCTCAGAAAAAGCAGTTCGAAGAATGTCACACTGAATGTCATAACATCTGTTATGACATCAAACTGTTTTCTGCAGAATTTCCAGCATAGCTTTAGCTTCCAGTTCTGAGCTATTCTTTAACATCCTTAGCAAGTAGGATTTATCTTCAATCTCTGAATGTCATGACATTTATCAAGACATTGCTATAGCCTAGTTTTACCAAAATTAATGCCAACCTAAAACACTAACACACATGATTAACTATAAGGTTACTTCTATTACAAGTTACAAAGTGAGGATATCTGAAACTTGTATAGCATGCAAACTAAGGATTCCTAATTTGGAAATTGTGGTAGGTCTAAATGAAGAATGCTTAAGGTATTATAAGGACCAGCATCAAAAGTGTCCTTATTCTATATAACTCAAGGGGAATAAGAGTAACAAAATTAGATTTATCTTATAAGCTAAAAGGAGGAATTCAAATATTAAGGGGGACCAAAATTATCATTAGGGAGCAACAACCTATTTAAGAAGCAACGGTCCATATGAAGAGGAACTGGAAAATTGAAGAGCAATTGTTTATTGTTTATTGTTAATTGTCAATTGTGAAAGTTTCTTTGTCTAGTGCAATTGTATGAAGGCGCAGTTGTTATATATATTGATTACCAGCTAATTTCAAGGGGGAGATTGTTCATTAGCTAACGTAAAAGGGAATTTATGCTGTTATTTGTTGAAAATCTTGAAGAAGTAGTGTTATCATCTCAGAGCCAAGACAAATGGACTATGTGTGTGACAAATGATGTTGAAACATCAATATCATTGAGAATTTGAAGTAAACTTAAAGCAAGTTGATGGGCTCAAATTATTTTTCATGACCACCTAGATAGAATTTAAGGCACTATATGGAGAACAGTGAAGAGTGCCTCACAGCAGAGAATCCACTATTCTGAAAATGTAAGTCACATGAAGTAAGTGGACAATGTCTAACTGAATCTCAGGACATTATTCAGAGCATGTTTCTGCATGGATATGTTAAATGATGTGAATTATGCATGCATTGGGGCTGTTTTTGTCTCAAAACAAACAGTCAAGGGCTATTAAAGGCATTCAAGAATAGCCTGGACGGTGGTTAGCTAGTCATGTAACAGATTTTAGGCCTAAATTAACGCACCATTGACTGGAAATTAATTTGCCGTTAATTTCTAAGGGACTACTGGTCTATTTAAAGGAGTTCTCACCCATCCTCAAAGAACAAGTAAGCTTTCATCTCGTCTTCACCATGCATTTTATCAAAGCTTGGGCAAACTGCGCCTGGATTTGGTTTGATGAGGGCTCAAATTTGTCAAATTTTATCTATAAAAGGGGGAGAGAAATCATATCTCACAAAAAAAGGAGCATAAGAATACAATACAGGAGAGAGCAAAACATTGTCCGAATCACAAGTTATGTCACACAACAATGAACAACAAATTTGTTGTGACTTGTGATTTGAGTTTTGAACACAATTGTGACTTATGTTTTGAGTTACCTAGGAAAATAATACGATATCACTCAAGATATAGTTTATTTCTCATGGTCCTCTTTTTCCATCTTTTGTGACAAGATCTGTCACTTGCCTTAAGGGGGAGAGTTATATTCTTCCTCGTGTACAAATTGGACCTTCCTTCACTTTAACCTGCTGGTTTAATGTAGAAAATAAAAAACACAAGAAGATGTCGAACTGGATGTTGAGACATTGTCTCCAACTGATAGACCAACTCTCCAATTGAAGTTTGCTCCCCTGCTCTCAAGACATGAAGACTACTGAAGACTGCTGAAGACTCTTTTAAATTGTAAAATGATTAATTGTAAATTGTTGCTGCTACTTTAAACTGCTTATAATTGTACTTATTTATTTTAGCTAAAATTTGCCAAAGGGGGACATTGTAAGTTCCTAAATTGTATGAATTGGCAAAGTTTTAATAAAACAAATAATAGCAGTAACAATATTTTGTATAGTAGGATTTCTAATTGATAATCCTATCTAGAATGCCTTAACATGTTGTGTTGAAAAGTTTCAACATCTAGAACAGCATGTCATATGAGATGTCGAGACATTAGACATCAAGACATCACGCTACAAAAAGTGTTAAGTTAGTTACAGTTCTGTTTTAATTAGAGGAGAATATTCTGGGAATATTATGCATCTTATGTGGCGTGATTTTAAAGGCTATGTGGAGGTCCAAGAGCTAAGAAAAAAAATTAGAGAGGACCTTGATTGTAGCAGAAGTTATTTGCGATTTTGTTTCTGTAGAAGTTTGTTACTGCTTATGCTGTTATTTTGAAGGCCCAAATCTAGTTGGGTAATAGGTTATAAATAAGAAGTTGTAACTTAGTTTTAGTAAGCTATCCAGTTTTAGAAAAATGTAATCTTTAGGGTTAGCCATGTAAGTGAACCACCCAACTTGTGGGATGGTCACTGATTTGTACCTCGAAACCTGTAGGCAAGAGGATTGTTTTACTCACTTAGAAGTTGTGAAGCAATGAGTGTAGTTGTGTCCTTAGAAAAAGCTGTGAACCAAATCCAATTTAGGTTTATGTCACTTGAGTGACCAGTTTATATTGTGTTTGAAGTGTGGTATCTTCAAACTGTTTTAGTTGTGTTTGGAGTGAGGTATCTCCAAGCTTATTGTGTTAGGAGCCAAGAAGTTGATGCAGTTGTTGGTATGATAGTAGTTGGTAGACATCACTGAGGTGATTGGAAGTGAGCGGAGGTTCTCATATCTAAGTGTGGTATCTTCGGTAGAAGGGTCATTGGGTAGTTTGATTAAGTGAGGAGTGTAAACATGGTGGTTTCCCTCCGAATTAATACTGCTGATAGTGAACTTCATTCCTGGCTTGGTATGCCCCCAAATGTAGGTTGGTGTTCTTTTTTTTCCTACATTTTAATGGTAATTCTACCTTGTCTTTTTTGTAATGTCGGATCAGATGTCACGACATCCTGAGTTTGTTAATACCATAATTTCACATATAAAAAGACATGCTAACCTTGTTTGTAGAGTTGGCCACACCAGAGAATATTGAAGGTATTGTGTTTGAATTTTAGGTTTTAAGTCTTTGTTTCTTGTTAGCCACACTTGTATTTTTTAATACTTGAGGAGGACGTTAGTTGAGTTGTAAGTTTTTAATCATCTATAAGATTTGAAGCAATGATGATTATGTGTCTTTGAAGTGTGTCTTCAAGTTTTTGTTATTGTAATGATCACCGTGTGTGATTGAGGGGGAGTGAGAGGGGTTTCTCACATCTAAGAGGTTCTTAGGTATAAGGGTCATTGGATAATGATTAAGTGAGGGATGTAAATGGGGAAGTTTAACTCTAAATTAATACTGCTAATAGTGGACTTCATGCCTGGTTTGGTAGCCACTAGACGTAGGTGTGTAGCACTGAACTGGGTAAATGATTCACTTGTGTTATTTCATTTTTCTACATTTATGTTTTCTGTTGTTACTTGTTAATAAAACAAATATTAGTGTCATGACATCACCTTCGACATCTCATATCTGATTCTAGAATTTCAATTTTCCAACTCTCTAATGACTGTGGCAAAACTTAAAAACATCTCAGGCATTATCTAATTGGAGACTAAATAATCCTAAAAGTATTGGAATTGTAAAAAGAGGAAGAGGTGAAAGTTCTCCTAAAAGTATCTCTTTGAGTGATCACATGTTTGTGAAAGGTGGAGAATAAATCCTAAAGATACTAAAGATAACAATCAGACACCCATGCATGCGTGGGCGCACACACACAATTAAAATCTATTTTTAATAGTCAAATTTCTTAAAAGTGTTTTCAAGCATGAGCCTGTTGATTAGAATAATGTCAAATTCTTTTTTAAATCATTTTTGAACCACCCAATCGATAAGAGAATATTTTGAACTACCAAATTAATTTATAACTTGTGCTAATTGATTAGAAGAAGTCTAATCGATTAAGACAGTGTGTTAATGACTGATAACGTCTCTCTATCCAATCTTTTTTATATTATCCAAATTAATCAATTATTTTTTCATCCAACTGATTGGGACAAGAACCCAATTGATTGGGTGGATAAAAATGCACATGGATCATTTCCTTTTAGGTATTTTCATCTCCTATACACAAGAGGCATCTCTCTTCCTCATCTTCCTCATTAAATACACCAAATATCTGAAGTTTCATATTTTGTTGGGACTTATCTCTCTATTTTCTCTCTCTCATACACATACACATACTCCCTCTCTCTCTCTCTCTCTATATATATATATATATATATATATATATATATATATATTACTTTAGTTACCTTGATTTTTTTGAGTTAAAGACTACTTGTGATGAAATTGTATTGGTGTTGTGCTATTATTATCATACGTAAGAGTGTCATACTCATGAGAAATAGAGTTTGGTCCCTTAGATAAACCAGTCGTAAAATCTATGTGCTAGGTTTTAGAGTGTTGCTAGAAAAAAGTTTTGTTTAATTCTTGGGATAAGGATGTAAAATATATTATCGGTTCATTAGCTCAACATGAGTAAAATCTTTCTATTTGGTTGTAATAAGTCTTTGTAATATCTAAAGATTATATTGTATCAAGGTACATGGGCATAACATGTAAAATATGAAAGTGTATAGTCAAAATCTCAAGAAGATCTCTTGAGGAAGGGAATAGTCCAATTTTTGGCCAAACCTGGATAAACCACTGGTGTTACCTCCATAAACTCTTATCTCTCTATTTCTACGAATTACTTTACTGATTTACATTCTGCTACTCAATTTACCCTTAAATTGAAGAATAATAAATTTGTTTTAAAATTAAAAAACCCTAAAATTAATTTTGAATTTTAAATACCACAATTTACCTCCCCCCCTCTTATACTTTAATTCGCTTTTCCAACAAGTGGCATACGAGCCTAATCGATTTTGTAAGTTCCTTGTTTTAAGGATTGACATCAATTTTGTAAAACAAATAATAGCATCAATAATATATTGTACAATAGGATATTTGACTTGTAGCAATCCTATTGGAATGGCTAAACATGTTGTGTTGAGTAAAATCAATAATTGGAACAACATGTCAAATGAGATGTCGAGACATCAGACATCACGCTACTGAACTGTTAAGTTTGTTACAGTTCTATTTTAAATTGTGCAGAATATTCAGGGAATATTATGCATCATATGTGGCGTTTTTGGGAAGGAATTTGTGGAGGTCCAGAAGCTAAGAAGAAAAATTAGTAAGGACCTTGATTGTAGCATAAGTTTTTTGCTTGTTTGTTTTTCTGCAGAGTTTGTTACTGCAGTTTGTTACAACTTTAAGCTGTTGTTTTAAGGCACAAATCCAGTTGGGTAAAAGGTTATAAATAAGCAGTTTGTAACCTAGTTTTAGTTAGCTAGCCAAATATAAAAAGATGTAATCATTAGGGTTAGCCATGTAAGTGAACCGCCCAAATTGTGGGATGGTCACTAATTTGTATCTCGAAGCCCGTAGGCAAGAGGATTATTGTACTCACTTAGAATCTATGAAGCAATGAGTTGAGTTGTGTTCTTGGAGGAAACAGTGAAGTAACTCCAAGTATTTGTGTCAAATATTTTTTTACTGTTTGTATGTTTGGAGTGGTGTTGTTCAAACTGATTGTTTTTGTTGCAGGGGTTTGCAACAGTTAGGTATCACCAGGGAGTGAGCAGAGTTTCTCTTGTCTTAGATGGGCTTCTATGATAAAGGTTTCATTGGGTAGTGATTAGGTAAACCGAAGATTTTTTATCTGTAAACTGGAGGTTGTTTACATAAAATAATACTACTGATAGTGGAGTCTTCTTCCTGGCTTGGTAGCCCTCAGATGTAGGTTGGTTGAACCGAACTGGGTTAATAATTCTGTTGTGTTTTTATTGTTTTCCTGCACTGTATAATTCTGCCTTGTCTGTTTTTATAAATGTCATACCAGATGTCTTAACATCCTTATAGAGCAGGCATCATGTCTGTTTCTGGATGAGATCATAGGGAGGATACTTTCTTGTTTTGTACAAGGTAGAAAGTTTGAAGATTGTTTGAACAAAGCTGGTTCATATTGTATGGTCCCTTGAAGTGGAGGATGGACCTATTTGTGAAAGACTAGTGTGCATTGAAGAGAAACCTGTTCAAAACTATTGTACCATCTTGATGAAAGAAGATAATGCAGATTGAACAAAAAGAGTTTAAATTCAAAGACTTCATGCGGGAGTGAAGAACTTGGATTAAATTGTTCAAATTATACTTAACACAAAGAAAAAAATTGTCAAAACCTTCATGCAGGAGTGAAGATATTGATAAGGTTACTCTTGTGCTTATGTGTTTCCTTCTGGTCATGGTATTGGTTATGTCTAGTCTATTACTTGGTGAGGAGCAAGTGTATTGTAGGGTTGATTTATTTTCAATCCTTAATTGTCATTCTTACGTTTGAATTATGGAGTAAGCATTATGTAAATTCTGTTGAAGTATTTCTATATTCCGCTGCATAGCTTCTGATACAACCCTTAAAGTGCAAGAAGAATTCTAAGGTTATTTTTTTCAACAGAATATTTGACAGATTTTTACAACTACATTAAAAGTGTCAAAGATACTTTAGATATTCCTCAAGTCCACTCATAAAGACATTTATTAGTGGATTTAATGAGAAATAATTGATCAATGATCCTCATGCATATCTGCATATTGTTTTGAAGACCTTGAAGATTATCAAGGATAGTGTGTTCCAAGAAGATGGAACTGATATTCTATGGGATGTTAGAACATTACTTCAGCAGGTATGCAACTTCCAGTTGAAGAACAAATGTTCTGGGTGCTAAACAAATGTAGCGTGAGTACATATGTTTGGAACCTACTCTTGGTCTAGAAGAGGAGATATATGCTTTGATTAGTTGATAAGGACATGATCAACAAGTTATCTACTCCAAAAGTCACTTTATTTTTTACCAAAGCTTATGGGAGTATAGAAGTTGAGCTCAATGTACTTAGCAGGACTCATAAAGGTATCCCCTACAGTCTCTTTATGTGAAAACAACATGAGCTTGTATCTGGAAGATCCTTTTGATCAAAGGAACCAGAATTGTGGAATTCTGTTCATGACCATAGAATAAAATATATTTGGAGCTAAATATTGTGATTCAACCATAGTGTTTAATGGTCTTGAGTGTTGACTGCCCTAATATATTGTCTTTGATGGGTATTGTCTTGAAGAATCAATGGAGACAAGTTGCTTTAAAGAATCTACATATTTTTGTGTCATGCCTAGGTAAGTCTGTTCCATAAACCTAGTTGAGGGAATCTCCTCTGTAGGTCCAGACTATGGCATTCATCATCTCAAAGGACATCTGGGTCTACTGCACTAGAAATTTTAAATTTTAATGACTAATCGTCCCAAGAGGAAAAATTCTTCAAGTTATTCACTAAATAAATCCCCATCCTTTAATGGAGAAAATTATAGTTTGTAGAAAGTGAAAATGAATATTTTTATAGAAGGGATGAATCGTGGTATTTGGAATATTGTGAAGGAAGATTCATTTGGTCCCACACACAAAGTTAATGGTGTTGTAGCAAACAAATATAAAAGTATTTCTCAAAGAAGATAAAGAAAATAAGCATCACATTTTGAAGGCTAAACTTGTCATCACTACCACTCAAAGTCTTGATAAATCTTTATGAGTTTTCCACTACGAGATTGCAAAACAAATATGGGACATTCTCCAAATTACTCATAAAGGAACTACTAAGGTAAAGAGGGGAAGATTGAGATCATTAACCCATGTTTACAAACTCTTCATATTAAAACATGAAGAGAACATTAATCATGCGCAAACACAATTTACCCATATCACGAGTCATACGAAAACTCTGGGAAAAGATTTTTAAATGAGGAACTAGTTAAAAAATTCTTACATGCTTAAATAGAAGATGGAAAACCAAAGACACTCAATTTTTTAATCAAAATATTAGGCTAGTATGGACACACACATTATTTTGAAAATTACAGAAACACGAGATCGAACTAAAAATACTTGTTGATGACGAAGAAGGTGACAAGAAAAAGAGGAAAGGTATCATACTAAATTCCACAAGCAATAAAGATATGAGGCCAAAAGATAAAGAGTGTCAAAGTAAACGTAATAAACTCGTGGAATTCATGTTTCAAAAAATTCAAAGAAACAAACTTCAGAAGCAAACTTCAATGCTCTAGAAGCAAAATGAAGAAAGTTCTCCGTCTATCTTACATATCACAAATACAAAGAGAACAGGCACATAAGACCAAACTTCCTTTAAACTTGAGAAGAAAATAAAACCAGAGAGATTTCAACAAATCCTAGAGAAAATCTATGGGAGTATACATATCCAAGGATAACTTTGATATGGAATAATCCGATAAGGGAGAAGCAAACATTTTTATCATGGAAAATCATTAAGACGATGAAGTAACTTCTCATTTTTCTTATCAAGATTTATTTATCATTTTTGAGAAGCTAAAGAAACAAGTAAGCTAGAATAAATCGTCTCTAGCTACCACCAAATACACTATCTTCCCTGGAATTGAAAAATAAAAACCTATTGGAAGAAATTTGAGAGAGAGAGAGAGAGAGAAGATGATATAATTCAAAATTCTTCAACTTCAAACGAAGATGATGAATCTGACTAGTGCAACAAATTTGATAATTAAATTCGAGATCTTCAAAAGACACTTGTCAAGTTCACCGAGGGAAGAGATAACTTAAATCTTCTCTTAGGAATCCAAAGAGCGTCTTACAATAAGGACGTTCTTGGTTATGGACCTAAGAACAATAATAAAGTTCTTTTAAATTTTCCTTGCAAAAAAAACATGGCTATAGAAGAACTCATACATATCACCATTCATAAAATAAGCCTTAATATATGGAAGTAGAGGTTGTTAAGTGTGAAAGTATCTATGAATAAAATCTTTGGAAGATAATGATCAAGGAAAATAAAATATCAAAGACAATTGGAAGTACGAAGTAAAAATGGAGAGACTCAAGTCGAAGAAGTCAACATAGAGAATCAATAGAATTAAGGATCTTTAATGAATGTCTCTTTAAGAATGGTAATGGAAATATTCCTAAGGGAATTACATCTCAACACTCTTAGAAAGGTATGCAACCTTGTGGGTTTGGTTCACAAATTATCATTACTCTTGCTATACAAGAAAGGTAAAATGAATTTAAGAGAAACAACATTTAGGAAATCGTTCCCAAAGCTCTATGAGTGATTAGATCAGCATTGCCTATGGTGCATGACCTTCATAGGCCTCTTGTAACACCCCGAATTATAGATTAATTACTTAATTAATTAATTTAGCGTAAATATATGAGTCTATGTGAAGTGTTTGATATATATGATGTTTTGATATTTTGATGCCTATATATATATATATATATATATATATATATATATATGATGTTTTTGTGCTTTGTGTGAGTCCTTATGACAATATATGACGTGTATTTGTGAAGCATTTGTGATGCAATAATGATGACTTGATGAATAAGATGTTTAAGATGATGAATTGTGTGGTGTAGAATGAGATAATGAGAAGGTTTAAAATTTAAATAATTAGTTTAGAATTATTTATATTTAATAGTGATTAATTAGATTTGTTAGTGTTTTAAGTTGGCATCAATTTTGGTAAAACTAGGCTTTAGCAATGTCATGATGGATGTCATGACATTCAGAGATTGAAGATAAATCCTACCTGCTAAGGATGTTAAAAGACTGAGCGAAGCTAAAGGCTGTCTTGAAATTCGAGAAAACAGTGATGTTATAACGGATGTTATGACATTCTGTGACATTCGATCAGAATCTTTGTTCTGAGATTTTTCGAAGTTTGTTGAGCTGCTTAATATTGTTTTTCTGTTATTAGAAAGCATGCTCACGTGGCTGCTAGGTTAAACTTAATTAAACCTAAATTGGTTGTTGGAAAGACCATGTTTTAGGAGTAAATTAAGTGAACCCTAGCTATCTTTATGGAAGCCCAAAAGAAGTTTCAGATCGCTTCTATAAAAGGAAAAGAACCCTTACAATTGTGTTGCCCTTGGAATGTATTGAAGAGATCGACTTATGTTTGTGTCTTATTAAGGTTAGTAACAGTTGGTATTGTGTAATTCTAGTTTCTCTTGTGAGCCAAGCAACTATCAATTGATAAGTGCATTGGACTAGGATTTCTTTAAGGGTAGTTTATCACTCAAAGCTTTAAAGCACATTGTTTGTCTCTTGATTAAAGCTTTGAAGCAAGATCAAGATATTTTATTGAAGTGTGTCTTCACAATTCAATTAGTCAATAGGTTGATATCATGCGGTGATTGAGGGGAGTGAGTAGGACTCGTATCTAAGTAGGACTTAGGTAAAGGGTCATTGGGTAGTGATTAAGTGAGAAGGTCAACTGGTGTGTTGGTGTAGGGTCTTCAATTGATCGCTAATAGTGAACTTTCTCCCTGCTTGGTAGCCCCGGATGTAGGTTTGTTGAACCGGCGGGTGAACAACTTATTGTGTTATTTTGCTTCGTATTCTTGTGTGAATTGCTAACACGTTGTCGAATCTTGTCATAACATTCTGTGACATCAAGTCTGCTGCCGGAATTTCAATTGGTATCGGAGCGAGCACCACCTTGTTATTTGGGTGAGATCTAGGGATAATAGTTTACGTAATGGATAAAGAAGGAGGATTTGGAGGAAGACCACCTATTCGGATGGGTCTAATTATGATTCTTGGAAGCCTCGTATGGTTGCCTTCTTAAGATCGGTGGACATTAAAGCTTGGAGAGCTGCGATAAAGGATGGAAACATCCCACCAAGCTTGAGAAAGATGGCACTTGTCTTGAAACACGAGGAGGAATGGAGCAAAGAGAAGAAGAGCTAGCTCTAGGGAACTCTAAAGCATTGAATGCTGCTCAATGGTATTGACAGAATATGTTGATTGGTTCATCAATGTGAGCTGGCCAAGGATGTTTGGGACACTCTCAGAACTACTCATGAGGAACATCCATGGTGAAGATGTCAAGACTTGATGCTCACTACCAAATTTGAGAATTTGAAGATGAAGGAAGATGAAAATATTCATGAATTTCATATGAATATTTTGGAAATTGCCAATGCCTCGAGCACTTGGTGAAAAGATGTCGGAAGAGAAGTGGTAAGAAAGATTCTCGATCCTTGCCTAAGAGATTTGCAATGAAAGTCACCTGCAATAGGAGGCTCGGGACATCAGCACCTTGAAGGTTGAAGAACGATGGGATCTCTTATGACTTTTGAGATGGGAATCGGTGAAGCTGTGACAAGAAGAACAAGAGCATAGCACTTGTATCCAATTACGAAGAGGATGCAAAGAGGAAGATGAGGAGAAGATATCGAAGCTATAGCCATGCTTGGAAGGCAGTTCAACAAACGATCGGAGAATTGATCCAAAGTCAAGGTCACATGTCAAGGACATTGCATCGACATCGCAGATCTTATGATTCCAGGAAGATCCAAGTCGAAGAAAGGAAGTCAAAGCGGAGGTCCAATGTCATGAATGTGAAGGATATGGTCATGTTAGTGAATGTCCCACCTTTTAAAGAAACAAAGGAAAGGGATGGTCACTTGGTGCGATAGTGAGTCGAAGTGAATCGAGGAAGAAGCACTAAGGTCACTGCACCTGGAAGATGTAATTGAGATAATGACTCTAGTGATGAGGAAGTGACCTTTGAAGAACTTCGATACTTACAAGAAACCGTATCGAGTGGTGAAGTATGTCGACAAAATGAGGAGCGAGAAAAAGGCGATTGAGAAGTTGGAAGCGAGAATGTGAAGTTGAAGGGAGAAAGAGGAAAACACACCACTATAAATCACCTCAATAGTGATATTGTTATCTTGAATTCCAAACTTGATCGGATGTCTAAATCATCAAAATGTTGACATCTGTGCGATAAGTTGGAAGAAATTCTTGACTTGGACGAAATGAAATAAGCATGGTCTAGGATATGTGGTGAAAAGCAACTGTTGGTGACATTAAGAAGAAGAGACATAGGAAAACAATGTCAAAGCGGTGTCACAACCCAAAACAGAAATGTATCCGCTCACTATGTGTTGCAAAGAGATTTGCAAATAACCAGGAATGGAACAAACTTGGAAAGTCAATGACAAAGAAGATGTCATACCACAAGCCAGTGAACAGGTCTGCCACAGGGTATATGAAGACTAAGAAGTTTGTCTATAACAAAAGGAAGAACATACCTAATGAACCAATGTCAAAGCAGATGTCACAACATTGGATTCAACATCAAAATCATAGAAACCTGATCCAAAAGTTTCAAAGATGGAGATGTTATTATTGTGGAAGGTTTGGTCACATAAAGTCCACCTGCTATAGGCTACATGGGTATCCTAATCAAGTTCCTATGTGAAACCCAAGTCCAACAAGGCATCACACTCTCACGGTGGAAGAAGAAGAAGACTACACTCGATAGCACAGTCTTCTCTTAGAGTACCTTCCAAGGAGGATTGGTACTTTGACAGTGGGTGTTCCAAGCATATGACTGGAGACAGAAATCTTCTCAATGATGTTAAGCCTCATTCTACCAGCCTTGTTACCTTTGGGGATGGAGCTAAAGGAGAAATCAAAGGTGTTGGAAACTCAAACTGCGGGTTCCAAACCGATGGAGTCTTCTTGGTAAAAGGTTTGATTGCATATCTTATTAGCATAAGTCAGCTATGTGATATGGGATTCATAGTCAACTTCACTAAGATTGAATGTCTTGTGATTAATGATGAACAAGAAGTGATTATGAGAGGAGTCAGATCAAAGGACAACTGCTACTTGTGGGAATCTGAGAACCCCACTCTGCCATCTATGTGCTCTACAGACAAAGATGAAGAGAAAGTGAAGTTGGGGCAAAAAGCGATCACCACCTCGGAGGAATGAAAAGGATCGGTTCCATAGAGTCGAGATTACCAAGAATCCACATGGGAAAAGAGAAAATGTGGTAATTGTAATGGACGAAATCGAATGTCTCACTCAATGTCCAGACATTTGATCACTCCTGAAGTACTGAAGCAAAGTACTAGGTTCTGGAATGTGAGGTTGACCAAGTGTCTTACTGTCAAATATTACAGGCGAAAAGTCTTGGATGATATCCTCGTTGGCAGAAGAGGAAATATCATGGTGACTTCCATCTATGGTAATAACTTAGTATCTGAAGAAGTCTCGGACAATGAAGAATGGCACCACACTAGGACTATTACCCTTCCACATTTGAAGGTGTCCAAAAGAACAAGTGGAAAAGGTGTTGATCAAAGCTTGTGGAAAAGGATTTCTGTTGGATGTGTCCCCTTGAGAAGTAATGTCATTCCTTGGATCAGCAAGAAGCAAAACCATGTGGTTCTATACAATGTTGAAGCTGAACTCTCAACAGCTGATAGCAATTGTTCTAGGGTGGGCTGGATGAAGCAGACACATATTGAGTATAATGTCGTACAGGATGTCATGACTTTGTACTGTGACATTGTTACAAAAGTTCTTGAGGTTAGTCAGCTTAAGACTTTAAGGGACAAATTGGGATTGTGTCAATATGAGGAGTTGTAGCAATTAACTGTGCTTACAACAAGGGATAAAATGGACTTGTTTTTCCAATTACTCATAAGTGGGTTATTTAAGTATTTTCATCCTCATTTTAAAAAGTCCAAGAATAGGAAGAGAATCCCACATATAATAGTTTCTCCTTCTGAAAGTAGTATCACTCTTTCTTCATCTAAAAGAAACTCTGAAGTCCCTTTCCATTTTCGCTCTCAGTCTCTCAACAACCAACAGCGAAAAATGTCTTCATCCTCGTCATCATCCCAAGAGACAGGCTCTCCATCTCCCTCCATGGCTGAAGTCAGGGAAAATGTTGAATCCATGCAAGCTAAAGCGAAGGTTACACCATTGCGCATAGCTCGATCCGAAAAGTTAAGAAATTGCGCACAAGAAATGCAAGAAGATCACAAGCTTCCCCTCGGTAAGACCTCTGTTCCATCATCTTCTTCCCCGGAAGAGTGAACCCGGAGGAGTCTAGGTCTGCGTAGCAATAGCTAGGATAGTGATGAGTATCCTAAATGAGAATCAACATTCACAGGATTTCGTTCCTCTAAATGAAAAGTCGCTAGCCCTAGCTTAGCAGTTGATCCGATGTCACAGAGAATGTCAAGACATCGGTGATCATGTTGATTCTCTTGATAAGAATCATTGATCCTTCATTAAAGATTACGAAGTGAGTATTAACGATGCTTGTAATGAAACCCCGCTAATGAAGATGTGATTTCGATGATGTTCTTGAGGAATCTCCACTAAGTGTAATTCGGATGAAACTCCTGCGACTATATCTCCGATAGTATTCTAGAAGAGACTCGGAAAAACCATTGATGATAAACTTGAAAAGTCCCTGCTCAAGATTCCGAGAATTTGGATGAAACCCCATCATAGACACGGATGAAGTATTCTCAGACAATGACCTCATTGCCAATGTTAATCCTAGCATTGCAAAGAGGATGATGAGGAGAAAGGGAAAACAGGCGCCTCACGAGTCTGTTAAAGAAAGGTTGTTGTTTCTAAGGTGAAAGCAGACTGAACCCTCTACAAAGAAATGTAGGGCAAAACTGGGTGGTGGCTCCGACCTAAGAGGACACCAATTGTAAAGAAAAGAAAACGCACAATCTTCGGTCGATCAAGATTCGAGTTTGATGTTGAAATGAATGTCACCAACATCCATCCAAGGAAGAAGGCAACTCTTGGGAAGCGCCCATGGTGCCCGGTGGCCATTGACAACATCTCATTCCATCATCCCGAGAATGAGAGATGGAAGTATGTTTGCTGAAGAGGATTGCTTTGGAGAGGAGTTGAATAAGAGTGCTCGGTGTAAAGATTGTAAATCGATTAAGGAGGAAGGATGAAAGCAGTGGAGAAACTCTCAAACCTATGAAACTTTGGTAAGAGATTTTATTGTCAATCTCTCAGGTGGGATAGGAATTCGATGATTACCGATGTTTATGTGAGGGGAGAAAAGTCAAGTTTTCTTCAAATGTGATCAATAGATTCCTAGGTAGATCTGCTACCCGAGGGAGGCGACAACAAGATTTGTCAAACCATCACTACCAAACAAGTCAGACAATGGCCTCTAAAGGGAAAACTCTCAGCTAGCAAATTGAGTGTCAAATTTGCCATACTGCATAAGATTGGTGCTGCAAACTGGGTCCTAACCAATCACAAATCCACTATTTCTAATGGATTGGGAAGATTCATTTATGCAGTAGGAACTCAAGCTACCTTTGACTATGGATCCTACATATTTGATCAGACACTCAAGCATGCTAACAACTATGCTATCAAAGGACCAATAGCCTTTCCCTCCCTGCTGTGTGGAATTATAATTGATCAGCATCCAAACATTCTTGGTGACAGAGATTCAGTCTGCAAGAGAGCCCCTGCTCTTGGATTCCACTACAAACTCTTGGATGACTGTAATTGTGTTGACAGAGTTGTAAGATTTAAATGCTGGTACTTAATTATAATCTGCATAATTGGGTACTTGTATGGTTTCCTTTGGCCCTTTATGGCTAAAAAGGGGGAGAAGAAATACTGTGGGAAGTATTGATTTTTGGGAAACTGTATGGGAGTTTAAAAATTTGTGGGCAATTGTATGTGGGGCAATTGTGGGAATTATGGGATGTTTGTATGGGTAGAATTTATCTTCTCTAAGTTCTAGTTACTTAAAGCTTAGGAAAACTTAGAACTAGGTTGTTAGTCTTCTGCTGCATTTTGTACTCTGATAGGTCTAGTAGTTTTAGCCAAAAATGTGCCAAAGGTGGAGTTTGTTAGTGTTTTAAGTTGGCATCAATTTTGGTAAAACTAGGCTTTAGCAATGTCATGATGGATGTCATGACATTCAGAGATTGAAGATAAATCCTACCTAAGGATGTTAAAAGCAAGTGGAAGCTAAAGTGTCTGAAATTCTAGAAAGTGATGTTATAACAGATGTTATGACATTCATGTGACATTCGATTCTGAGAATCTTTGTTCTGAGATTTTTCGGAAGTTTGTTGAGCTGCTTAATATTGTTTTTCATTATTAGAAAGCATGCTCACATGGCTGCTAGGTTAAACTTAATTAAACCTAAATTGGTTGTTGGAAAGACCATGTTTTAGGAGTAAATTAAGTGAACCCTAGCTATCTTTATGGAAGCCCAAACGAAGTTTCGTGGATCGCTTCTATAAAAGGAAAAGAACCCTTACAACTTTGCGCCCTTGGAATGTATTGAAGAGATAGCGACTTATGTTTGTGTCTTGTTAAGGTTAGTAATGATTGGTATTGTGTAATTCTAGTTTCTCTTGTGAGCCAAGCAACTATCAATTGATAAGTGCATTGGACTAGGATTTCTTGTAAGGGTAGTTTATCACTCAAAGCTTTAAAGCACGATGTTTGTCTCTTGATTAAAGCTTTGAAGCAAGATCAAGATATTTTATTGAAGTGTGTCTTCACAATTCAATTAGTCAATAGGTTGATATCACTGCGGTGATTGAGGGGAGTGAGTAGGAACTCATATCTAAGTAGGACTTAGGTAAAAGGGTCATTGGGTAGTGATTAAGTGAGAAGGTCATCAACCGGTGTGTTGGGTGGGGTCTTCAATTGATCTGCTAATAGTGAACTTTCTCCCGGCTTGGTAGCCCCGGATGTAGGTTTGTTGAACCGAACTCGTAAACAACTTATTGTGTTATTTATGCTCATTTCTTGTGTGAATTGCTAACACGATGTCGACATCTTGTGTCATAACATTCTCTGTGACATCAAGTATCTGCTGCCAGGAATTTCAAGAATTATTTGGATTTAAATAATATATGATGTAGAGGAAGTAAGGGCAAAATGGTAAATTGGAATGAATAAGTGAGGACAATATAGGGAAGTCGGATATTAGGGGTCCAAGGATTAAACTAGGGAAAAAAGTTTTACTTATTTCATTCGTACAATCGTTAAAGAATTGAGAAACGAGCAGATGGAAGGCTAAGACACAAGAGGAAGAGGAATCTTTGACTTAAAGTTAGAGGAATTGGAGGTTACTGCTATAATCTTAAGGTAAGGGGGTTTATCATATTTATTATATTTGATTTAAGGTTTGGACTTTGTAGAATAGCCTTAGGTTTTGGTGAATGATCAATTTGTGATTTTGGATGAGGATTTGATAAAATTGAGATGAATAATGATGCCCATATGATGTATGCAGTGAGTAGTAACATGATAGGTGTGCTGATTTCAATTTCTAGATCTATAATCTTACATGTTAGGGTTTGTGTATAAATCTACGAAATTGACAAAAATTGATGTGTTGAATGGAATAGAATGAGTACTCTCATGTTAGAATGATAGATTGTTTCTAAAACAGAGAAGCATGATGATTTGTGGTGATTTATGATGCTTTAGAGAAGGAAATTCGTGTGGGTTTGTGTCATACCCCAATTTTTGACCTAATATACCACCTTACATTTGCATCATTGCATCACTAACAGTTCAGAACAGAATTAATCGGGTGTGGCTTACACAAGTCAAAATCAGGGTTTCATCAATTTTTCATCTGATTCAAGAGGCAATCAATTAGGGTTTGAGTTTCACTCACCTCAATTGATCTATCTTGATCAAATCATCAACCTCTGATCTTCAGATATCCAATTTTTTCTCAGGATCTATCGAGGATCGACCAATTAGGGTTTTTATCGTGGACAAGTAATCACTGATTTTCTGATCAATGAATGACTTTTTTGATTAGAGATTGGTCTTCCTATCTTCAATACAACATGTTGACCTAATTTCTGGATTCAAAATATCACAGAAGTTCACAAAATTCATCAGTCAATTTCTAGATCATTTGATGAAATTTCACTTGCACTGAAAAGTCAAAATTTGACTTTTGGTCAACTTTTTCAAGATAAAACTTTTTCAATCATCAAAATACTTCAAATGATCCATCATGATCATAAAAAATCAAGAAATTTGGAAAAGTCAACAAAAAGTCAAAATTTTCAACACTTAGAAAATTTTTCAAGTGTTAAAATTTCACATTTTTTCCAAACTTCATAGCATTTTTTCACATAGTTCCATTTAGAATTAGAAAAAACTCAAAACATGAAAGTTGTAGCCCTTGAAACAAGCGTTCCAAAATGTCCAAGAACTTGCAAATCCATGGTGTCTAGATATACTTTTGATTTTGAAACATAGAGCTCCAAAACCATGGATTTTCAAGTACAACTTTCAAAATTACAAGTCATTTTTGAGTTTTTCTCCTTCTAAAAGCCATGCCACCTAGCCAAGAAGGATAGAGCTGATAAAAATCAGTTGAAAGGTAATTATGATGGGATAAGATCAAGTTGAATTATTTAACCATGGTTAAAAGGAAGCTTCCTTTGCATTTATGGCAAAAATGACTTTCTTGCCCTCTAAGGCAAGTTGTTCAAATCCAAGCCTATCTTCTTTGCTTGCTAATCAGAATTTTTGACCTATAAATAGAGGTCATGCTTGCCATTTTGAACTACACCAAAGCTATGCCAAAACAAGCTTTCTCATTTCTTTCTTAAAATTCAAGTAACATAGTTCAATTTGAGAAATTCTTGCATTTTTCAAAACTTGTGAAAAACTATGAAAGATTTGGTGTCTAACATGTCATAAACATCATTTAGAACTGGTTTGAAACTTAAAATCAATCTAAGAATCACTAAAAACCAGATTTGCATTTCATGTTTCCAAAGCTTGCAAAAACTGCCTTATCATTCAAACAGTCAATTGGCTCGAGCTAACCTTGGCTTTTTGACTCAAACATCATCAACATTCTCCATATGGATGATGCAGATCATTAACCTGGACCTGTAATACCTCTAACATCAAATTCGAGTTTCACTTTGAAGCATGTGCAGGTGGACTTGGTTGGAATGATTCAAGCAATTTCAAAGTGAGAAGACCATCCTCACACGATCGTTGAAGTTCACTGGTGCTATAGTAATCATTAAACAACAACTGGAAACACTCCATTGAAGATTTCGATATCAGCTTCAAGAGGTAAGAACTCAAACTTCGAACTCCTTGATTTCTTTCTTCCAGTTCAAAAAGCTCTTGGCCATTTTGTTTCTGCACCATCACTGAAGCTTAACCCTCAATCAATTGCTTAATTCCATCACCATACACGATTTCAATTTGATTTTAAAGAATTAGGGTTCTTCGTGTTTTCTGGGAATTTAATCATGTTAAACTAAAAATAAATGAAATTAAACCACACCATCATGTTCCTGGATCAATTTCGATCAAGTTTGATGTTTACATCGAGCAATTTCATTGAGAAACAAAGAAACCATGGCTGATTGAAGGATCGGGGAAGAAGAAGATGATTGCGCGCGTTTTTTCAAATTCAAATGTCCAGTTTGTAATATAATTAATTGGTTTGAACTCAATACACGAATGTATTGCCGCCCCAGCGGTTGCCAGGCTCACTCTTAAGTCATTCCCTTGCCACGCCTTGCCCAATGGTCACGGGTTCGAGTAGCCTTGGGACCATTTTTGCCAAATTTTTCATTTTTACTTCATATTTTTTTCAAACTTTGACTCTTTCAAAACCCAATCAAAACTCCTCATTTTGAGGTGATTTTTTGAACACTTGTCAATTAACATGTCTATTTTATGATAGTGTCAAAAAAATTCAAAAAAACTTTCATCTGATTATATTTTTATCGAGCCGAAAACGATACTTTTGAGTACTTTTCAAAGCACTTTCAAAGGTGATTTTTTCAAACTTTCGAGGCCCGATTCTTTTCTAAACTTCTCACAAGTATATTTCACTTTTCAAAAACACTTTCAAGATCTTTTTTCAAAACTTTTCATTAAACTTACATCATTTTCCATGATCGATCCGATTTGACGATAAAACCAAATTCGTTTTTTCCTCGAATTTCTTAACCGATCATGGGCCTCCCTCACGGTGTAAGTCCCAAAATTCTTTTTGTGTACATAATTATTTCCTGGTACATATCCAATTCTTCTATGTACATATCAATTTTACTTGTACATAATACGAATAACTCTGTAAATACTCAAGTATAGACAATCTTCGTCCGTTTGTTTTTCATTTCGCTTGTGTATACACTGAATACCATTGGTATTAAAAGGAGCATTATTCCCGGTGAAACTGCTTTTAACCCAATGGGCCTCCTTTACGGTGTAAGTCCCAACCCTCCTATGTACATCCACATCTCCTTGCACATAAATACTCGTTCATGTACATATTTATTTCCTTGTACACAATTCAAACTTGTAAATAATCAAGTTACGCTCGTTTTAAACGTTCGTTTTACACATACTTGTTTATATTTCCTTCATAAACTCTTGTAAATAAATTTTACATGCATTGTTTATATTTCCTTCATAAACTCCTGTGAATAAAATTCATACGTTTGTTTATATAACTGTCTAGTTATAACATAACAATTAGCCTAGCAACTAGGTTCCCCACAGAGATAGCCTCCTCTTGGGCTTTGTACATGGTAACTCATTTCATCTGAGTTCAGCCTCCTCTTAGGCTTCATATAAGAAAACTCATTCACTGAGTTTAGCTTCCGCTTAGGCTTCATATAAGACAACATTCCCACGAGTCACCTCCTCTTGGGCTTCGCTCAAAAGAACTCCTCATTGAGTTTAGCCTTCTCTTGGGCATCAAACAAAGAAAGAGACCAGGAAATCTTTTAACACCTCCTATTGGGCTTCCAATACAAAGAATCACCCGCGCTAGGATAGAACTCTGAGAGTATAATTTCCCGGTGAAATTTCTCTTAATCCTAAGAGGATGGTTTCCCGATGAAATCCCTCTTAAAGCCAAAGCCAGCCATACCCTATAGCTTCCTCTTGAGCTTCATACAAGGACCCTCGATGACCCTCGATGACCCTCGGAATGCCTCCTCTTGGGCTTAAAATACAAGGACCCATGGGCTTCTTAAAAGCATCCCCCTAATCCAATCAATTTTTCCTAGAGATTTAGACATTTGTCATATCTATGGAAGAAGTATCTCATCTATCACATCACATACAATCAAAAACTTTTCAAACTCTTTTCAAACAAAAACATCTCTTAATCGTAAGTGGTAACGCTTGTACACTCAAGAAAAACACCCAATGCTTACAATTAAAAGATTCAATCATTGTTTCAAACATCTTTCTAAAACTCGTAAGTGGTAACGCTTGTACACTCAAGCAAAACACCTATAACTTACGACGAAAGATTTCAATCAATCAACTTTTCAAAATGTATGTGATGAAATAGATTAGATACATTTTTCATTAAGATGACATTTGTCTGTGTCTCTTAATAACTTCCCGTTGCTTCCACTAGCATAAGTGGGAACTACGATTGCTCTGACTTTCTCAACATCCTTTTGAGAATACGTAGGCACAAGGTCTCATCCTTGCCGAGCAAATTTCTTTCTCCCTCAAACCAAACAAACCATAGATCCCTTTAGATCCGAGCTACAAATGCTCTGATTCCCATTAAGGGATATGTATCCAGAAGATCCAATGATCTTTGCGAGCACAATAATAACAAAACCTAGGATCCCACATAATCTATCCTTCTTAAAACCCAAAGGAGAAACTTTCCCAATCATAGAAATAGCAATTTAAAACACACAAACATATCAAACATATTCATATATAAAGCTATAGATAACTATATATATTTAGGGTGCTCCATCTATTCCTTTATATAACAAACCCCTTACCCGAATCTCCCCAAATGCGTTACGCCTAGTTCACGCTAGTCGTAATGCATATCATATCAATTGAGGGTATTAACTTTCCCTTTTCATAATCATTTTCTTGTGTTGAAAATAATAAAGCTTGATGCTCGAGGCATCTTTATAAACAAATCAAAAGAGTAAATCGTTTCGAGCCAGAGAATCCGAATTTAGATTCGATTCCCTCGTGCGTTACTTTTTAACGTTAACAGAAAAAATGGCGACTCTGCTGGGGAGTACGCTAAATTTTGATTTTCAAAAAAAAATGTGACTCTGCTCAAGAGCACCAAGCTTTTTTGTTTTCAAAAAAAAGAAAAAGAGGGGTTAAGCTTTCATATCTGCATATGTTTGTTTTTCTTTATTGTGTGTTTTCGCGATTTCATCTGATGGAAAGAAATCCTAACCCGGATTTAAGAAACATTATAAGATCTAGGTGGGGGTATAGTCCTATTAACTTGTGAGAACTCTCAGTACTTACGGAGTTAATTTGAGATCCCTCTCTCAGTGGAGGTTGTCTTGGGAGTATTTGTGTTTAGCAAGTATTTGCAAAGACATTTTGCTTTCAAGAGAACTAAAGGTCGAGTGGTCAGACACATAACCCATCCTGGCCATTTAGGATGTAGTGCAGAAATTATTCAGGCATAAGCTTAGAATAATTGTCATGCGAGGCTACGATCAGGCGAGTTTTTCTTGAAAAATATTATTGGACTTCGAGTATTCAACAAATCCGATAATATTTCAAAGAGAAGCGTTGAGCCTGTATTATCAGTAGAACCCGTTTCACAGATGAATAAGCCCTTAGAACATTACCCACGTTTGGTTCTTATCGTTGGCCTCATGCTCGTGACTTCGAACGCTTGACCGTGTGTATAACTACTAACCATGTTTGCAGCATTCATGCATTAATTCAAAAAAAAAAAAAACTTCATTTCTCTTCCCATTTCCAAAGAATTTAGAGATTTTTCTTTGTAAATATTTTAGGTTAGAGTGATGGACGTCAGAGGAAGATTCACCAAGAGATACAATTTTAGAATTCCTGATGTAGGAAAGTTGAAAGAGTTAGCATCCTTGGTAGAAGATCCCCTCAGATTTCAGAAAACGCTATGGAACTCTTTTAACCGTCCTGAACACCAACGTTGATGAAGGACTTCTCAAAACTTTCGTTCAGTTTTACAATCCAGTCTATCGCTGTTTTACTTTCCCTGACTATCAGTTGATGCCTACTTTGGAAGAGTACGCGCACACCTTAGGTATCTCAGTATCAGATAAAGTGCCTTTCAATGGTTTGGAAGCCATCCCCTAAGTCACCAGTCATTGCAACGATGACTCATTTAAAGAAATCTGAGATAGACAAAAACCTAACTACCAAAGGAAAACTCTTAGGACTAACTTCAAAGTTCCTAATGGAGAAGGCTCTTAAATTCTCTGAAGCCGGTAGTATGGTAGCCTTTGAAGCTATTTTAGCTTTACTCATCTATGGATTGGTGTTGTTTCCCAATGTCCCAAGTTTCGTTGATATCAACGCCATAAGGATTTTTCTGATTGGAAATCCCGTTCCCACTTTGCTTGGTGACACATATTTCTCCATTCATCATAGGAATCGTCAAGGAGATGGAACTATTGTGTGTTGTGCGCCTCTGTTTTTCAAATGGGTTGTCTCACACCTACCTAAATCTCCTATCTTCCACGAAAACAAAGACGATTGGCATTGGTCTCGAAGACTCATGTCTCTTACAAACGACGATATCCATTGGTATACCTTGGCAGACAATGAGATGGAAATCATTGAAAGTTGTGGAGAATTTGCCAACGTACCTCTCATCGATACTAAAGGAGGAATCAACTACAACCCATTCTTGGCAAGACGTCAACTCGGGTATTTAAACTCTAGTAAACCTCTTGGTTTTACAGTAGAAAGCTACTTCTATCATAAAGGGGAGGATTCCCAAGGTTTGAAATCCAGAATGATCAAAGCTTGGCATCACATCCGAAGGAAGGAAAAAGGTAATGCAAGGAATTGTGTAGCCATGGAAATCTACACTTCTTGGGTGAAGAAAAGAGAAAAGGAATTTCGAATGCCTTATGCTTATGAGGAACCCATGTTCTCAACAGCTTCCAAATCAACAATTTTTCCCGTCGAGACTATGGGAGAATACCAAGAAGCTTTGACCAAGATGAGGCTTGAGAAAGAAGCTTTGGAAAACAAGTTCCTTAAGACTGATCTCGAAAATGAGAAGCTTAAGAAGCAGGTCAAAGATCATGAAAAGACGCTTTACTTCCAAGATGAATGACTCATGGAGAAAGATGAGAAGATTCGTCAGAAAGATAACGCGATCAAAAGATACATCAAAGAAAGGAAAAGAAAGCTTGAGGAAATGACAACCAGCGATCCTGCTCCCGACGAGTGGAAGAAAGTCATTAGCAAGCTAAAAGCCGAGAAAGCTGAACTAAAAGCCCACTATGGGAAGGAAATCTTGAAGTTGAAGCTACATCAAGCTTTTGGATCTTCATCCAACGAAGACGATTAATTAGTTTAGATTGTAATTTTTATCATTTATTTTATCATTGTATGAGCTATGCTCAAAAACAAAATTTGTTGTAATCTTCTTTCAATAATTAATAAAATAAATGTTTTCCATCCAAATATTTGCCAGAAATTTCTCTTTTAGCGTAAATTCATTGGAAATTATTTTCTCTCTGCATTCATAATCATGCGTCATACTTTGCACATCGAGTTTGTTGTTTAGAGTCTGATCTTTCGGAATTTTTTCCAGAGAAGAGATCGCCAAGCTGTCGCGTCTTAGAGTTTCTCGACCACGTCCACAGCCAACTCGTACATACAATACACGTTCGAAAAGAAGGAAAATAATGGAAGGTTTTGAGCAAGAAAGTATTGAGCTTCGTAGTACGGTAACAACACTGCAGGAAGAGGTGGAGAGACTCACTTCTTTGGTAAGTTCGTTGGCAACTGTGCAAAGTCAGCAAGCAACATTGAGCAGTCAAAATCAAGCGACGATTTCAGAGATCACTACTACTCCAGTTTCAACTGTTGCAGCCAGTAGTTCACTCTTCAGTATGCCAGAAGGTTATCCGTGGGGCATGCCTTTCAATTTCGGCATCGGGTTTCGTCAACCCACTTCTCAGGTACAAACAACCACGCTTGAGATTCCTACTTTATAGAATTCAACACTTACTCCACAACATGGAGTAACCTTTTCGCAAGTCACTATGAAGGTTTCCCAACCGATCATGACAAACTCAGCTTCCGTAGTGCACACTACTGCAGACGAAGAAGTACACCATAGTCCAGGCGACAACACGAATCCTCGTGGCCAGATGGAGACTCTCCAAGAACAGCTTCATAAGATGCAACTTGAGATTAAAACAATCCGTGGAAAAGAATTGTTTGGGAAGAACGCCCATGATTTGTGCCTAGTTCCTCGCGTAAGGATACCTGCAAAGTTCAAAGTCCCTGACTTTGAAAAGTATAAAGGAAATTCTTGTCCACAGAGTCATCTTACGATGTACGCTAGGAAGATGTCTACGTACAACGACAATCACCAATTGCTAATTCACCGGTGCTGCACTAAAATGGTACATGGGACTAGATAGCGCAAATATCTAGACATTCAATGACCTAGGCGAAGCCTTTGTCCAACAGTAAAAATTCAACTTGGACATGGCTCCAGATCGGGATCAACTCCGCTCCATGTCTCAGAGGGAAAAAGAGACATTCAAAGAGTACGCCCAACATTGGAGGGAAATTGCTGCCCAAGTCAACCCACCGTTAGAGGAGAAGGAAATGACCAAGGTTTTCTTAAATAATCTTGGCCCATTTTACTACGAACGAATGATCGCCAGCGCTCCTGGAGATTTCACCGAGATGGTAAGTATGGGAATGCGGCTAGAGGAAGGAGTTCGAACAGGACGCCTGGTCAAAGAAATAGGATCTTCCAGTGGAACTAAGAGGGTCGGAACCAGTTTTCCAAAGAAAAAGGAACATGACATAGGAATGGTATCCAGAGGGAAACCACGAAAGAATGTCAGCCGACAACAACAGGTAGCTGCTATAGAACCCGCTGTTAATACAAGTCCAAATACAGGAATTGCTCCGCAGTTCCAGCAAACTCAACAGCCTCGACAACAGGCTCAGCAGTTCACCAATCAGAATCGTGCGCCCAGGGTCTCACAATTTGATCCAATTCCGATGACGTACACAGAACTATATCCTGCATTGATAGAAAGGAATCTTGTGCAAACAAGGACACCACCCCCGGTACCAGAAAAATTACCATGGTGGCACAAAGCAGACGTTTCTTGCCCTTTTCATCAAGGGGCACCGGGTCATGATCTTGAGCATTGCATCGCCCTAAAAGCTGAAGTACAAAGGTTAGTAAGGTCTAATCTTCTCTCCTTCAGAAATACAAATCCAAACGTGCAAGTAAATCCACTTCCCAGTCACAGTGGACATACCGTGAATTTGATACTAAGGAATACATATCGGTATCTTGTCACAGACGTGAATCTGATAAGAGAAAGCTTGGTACAACTCCATGATACATACAGTACAATGGGTGCTTTCACTAAATATGATTACGCAGCCTGCAGCATCTGCTTCAAGGATTTTCGAGGATGTCGAACCATAAGAGCAGACATTCAACAATTATTAGACATTGGTGACATACAGATCTTCAGAAACAGAAATGACTATGACGTGAATATGGTAGGGAATTTTCCGCATGAGCTTTTAGTCTCAGATATCAACTCGGAAGTTCCCGAAGTAAACGTCATTATCCCCTGTTTCAACGTGCCCGAGCATGTGGAGATTGAATACAACGGTTCAAAGGTTCCAGAGTCTCCTTTGGTGATCTGCCTACCCGGTCCTATTCCATACAATTCTAACATAGCAGTTCCCTACATATACAGTGCAACTATGATAGAAGATGGAAAGGAGAAACCCATGCCAACTCTTCCAGCTAATGTCAACATAACTGAGATAGGACGAGTAACGCGAAGTGGACGAGTACATACTCCGTTGCCACCAAGGCCGCCTGTTGTTCCTGTTGTTAGACAAAATCCAGTTAATACATCTCCCGAGAATTCCACGAGGATTCCCGTTGTTAATCCAAACATAAATGTTGGTGCGCCCGATAGAACCAACGTCAACTCAGATTTCGATGAGATTTTGAAGCTAATCAAGAAAAGCGAATACAGAGTTGTGGATCAGTTGATGCAGACTCCCTCCAAAATTTCGATACTATCTCTACTCTTGAATTCTGAAGCTCACCGAGAAGCTTTGATGAAAGTGCTAGATCAAGCTTATGTAGATCACGACGTGACTACAGATCAATTTGGTGAAATTGTGGGCAACATAACAGCTTGCAACAATTTAAGCTTCGGTGATGAGGAACTCCCAGAGGAGGAGAAAGATCACAATTTGGCTCTGCATATCTCAATGATTTGCCAATCAGACTCTCTGTCCAATGTACTAGTGGATACTGGTTCATCTTTAAATGTAACGCCAAAAACGACTCTTGCTCGTTTAGCTTACAAAGGAACGCCGATGAAATTCAATGACATAGTGGTAAGAGCCTTTGATGGGTCAAGGAAATCTGTTATTGGGGAAGTCGACCTTCCAATGACGATTGGTCCGCATACCTTCCAAATCACTTTCCAGGTCATGGATGTGTCAGCTGCTTACAGTTGTTTGCTAGGAAGACCATGGATACACGAAGTAGGAGCTGTGACATCCACTCTCCATCAGAAACTGAAGTTCACAGTAAATGGGAAGCTAGTAACCATCATTGGTGAACAAGCGTTACTAATAAGCCATTTAACCAGCTTTTCTTTTATCACACCAACGACGTTGAAGGAACACAGTTCCAAGGACATCTGTTAGAAGATGAATCTACAAGAAAAAGCAGATCATCTATCTCCTCTTATAAAGAAGTGGCGCAGATAGTGAAAGACGGTAGTTGTTCGCGTTAAAAAGTGACGCGCTAGGGAATCGAATCGGAATTCGGATCCTCTGGCTCAAAATGATTTACTCTTTTGATTTGTTTATAAAGATGCCGCGAGCATCAAGCTTTATTATTTTCAACACAAGAAATTATGATTATGAAAAAGGGGAAAGCTGTTAATACCCTCAATTGATTATGATATGCATTACGACTAGCATAAACTAGAAGTAACGCATTTGGGGAGATTCTGGGTAAGGGGGTATGTTATATAAAGGGAATAGATGGAGCACCCTAAATATATATAGTTATCTATAGCTTTATATATGAATATGTTGGATATGTTTGTGTGTTTTAATTGTTATTTCTATGATTGGGAAAGTTTCTCCTTTGGATTTTAAGAAGGATAGATTATGTGGGATCCTAGGTTTTGTTATTATTGTGCTCGCAAAGATCATTGGGATCTTCTGCATACATATCCCTTAATGGGAATCAGAGCATTTGTAGCTCGGATCTAAAGGGATCTATGATTTGTTTGGTTTGAGGGAGAAAGAAATTTGCTCGGCAAGGATGAGACCTTGTGCCTACGTATTCTCAAAAGGATGTTGAGAAAGTCAGAGCAATCGTAGTTCCCACTTATGCTAGTGGAAACAACGGGATGTTAGTAAGAGACACAGACAAATGTCATCTTAATGAAAAATGTATCTAATCTATTTCATCACATACATTTTTAAAAATTTGATTGATTAAATCTTTCGTCGTAAGTTATAGGTGTTTTGCTTGAGTGTACAAGCGTTACCACTTACGAGTTTTAGAAAGATGTTTGAAGAATTGATTGAATCTTTTAATTGTAAGCATTGGGTGTTTTGCTTGAGTGTACAAGCGTTACCACTTACAGATTAAGAGATGTTTTTGTTTGAAAAAGTTTTTGAAAAAAGATTTGATTGTATGTGATGTGATAGATGAGATACTTCTTCCATATAGATGATAGACGTCTAAATCTCGAGGAGAAATTGATTGGATTAAAGGGATGCTTTTAAGAAACCCATGTGTCCTTGTATTGTAAGCCCAAGAGGAGGCATTCCGAGGGTCATCGAGGGTCCTTGTATGAAGCTCAAGAGGAAGCTATAGGGTATGGTTGGCTTTGGCTTTAAGAGGGATTTCACCGGGAAACCATCCTCTTAGGATTAAGAGCAATTTCACCGGGAAATTATACTCTCTGGGTTCTATCCTAGCGCGGGTGATTCTTTGTATTGGAAGCCCAATAGGAGGTTGTTAAGAGATTTCCTGGTCTCTTTCTTTGTATGATACCCAAGAGAAGGCTAAACTCAATGAGGAGTTCTTTTGAACGAAGCCCAAGAGGAGGCTGATTCAGCAAGGGAGTGTTGTCTTATATGAAGCCTAAGCGGAGGCTAAACACAGATGAATGAGTTTTCTTATATGAAGCCTAAGAGGAAGCTAAACTCAGATGAAATGAGTTACCTTGTACAAAGCCCAAGAGGAGGCTAACTCTGTGGGGAGCCTAGTGGTTAGACTAGTTGTTATGTTATAACTATACAGTTGTATAAACAAGTGTGTGTGTGTGTGTGATATGTATTCACAGGAGTTTATGAAGGAAGTATAAACAAATGCTTGTAAAGTTTATTTACAAGAGTTTATGAAGGAAATATAAACAAGTGTCTGTGAAAAGAACGTTTAAAACGAACTGTAACTTGATTATTTACAAGTTTGAATGTGTACGAGAAAGTATATATGTACACGAACGGGTATTTATGTACGAGGAGATGTGGATGTACATAGGATGTTTGGGACTTACACCATAAGGGAGGCCCATTGGTTTAAAAGCAGTTTCACCAGGAATAATGCTCCTTTTAATACCAATGGTATTTAATGTATATACAAGCAAAACGAAAACAAACGGACGGAGTTTGTATGTACTTGAATATTTACAAAGGTATCTGTATTATGTACGAGTAAAATAGATGTGTACATAAAAGAATTGGATATGTACAAGGAAATAACTATGTACATAAAAGAATTTTGGGACTTACACCGTGTGGGAGGCCCATGATCGGTTAAGAAATTCGAGAGAAAACAAATTCGGTTTTATCGTCAAATCGGATCGATCATGGAAAAAAGATGTAAGTTTGATGAGAAGTTTTGAAAAATGATCTTGAAAGTGTTTTTGAAAGATTAAATTTACTTACAAGAAGTTTGGAAATGAATCAGGCTTCGAAAGTTTAAAAAAAAACGCCCTTGAAAGTGCTTTAAAAAGTACTCAAATGTATCGTTTTCGGCTAGATAAAAATATAATCGGATGAAAGTTTTTCTGAAAATTTTTGACACTATCATAAAATATATATATGTTAATTGACATGTGTACAAAAAATCACCTCAAAATGAGGAGTTTTGATTTGTTTTTAAAGAAGTCAAAGTTTGAAAAAAATATGAAGTAAAAAATGAAAAGTTTGGCAAAAATGGTCCCAAGGCTACGCGAACCCGGGACCATTAGGCAAGGCAAGGCATGAATGACTTAAGAGTGAGCTGGCAACCGCTGGGGCGGCAATACATCTGTGTATTGAAACCAAACAATGCAATTATATTATAAACCAGATTTTTGAATTTGAAAAAAACGCGCGCAGGCTTCTTCTTCTTCCTCCAATCTTCAATCAGCCATGGATTCTTCATTTCTCCATGAAATTGCTCAATGTAAACATCAAACTTGATCGTTTCAAGCCCAGGAACATGATGATGTCATTTAATTTCATTTATTTTAAGCCTAACATGATTAAATTTCTCAAGAACACGAAGAACCCCAAATCTGAAAATCCTAATTGAAATCGTGTATGGTTGATGAATTGATCAATTGATTGAGGGTTATTGATCAGTGATAGTGCAGAAACAAAATGGCCAAGAGCTTTTTGAACTAAAAGCAAGGAATCATGGAGTTTGAAGTTCGTGTTCTTACCTCTTGAAGCTGAGATCGAAATTGATGATGGAGTGTTTCCAGTTGTGTTTTGATGATTCCTACAGCACCAACAGACTTCAAGGATCGTGTGAGGAAGGTCTGCTCACTCTGAAATTGCTTGGATTATTCTGACCAAGTCCACCTGCATATGGTTCAAAATGAAACTCGAATTTGATGTTAGAGCTGTTACAGGTTGAAGCTAATGATCTGCATCATCCATATGGAGTATGTTGATGATGTTTGAGTGAAAAAATCACAACTTGCTCGAGCCAAACATCCAATTCGATAGTTAAGGCAGTTTTGGGCAAGCTTGGAAGTGTGAAATGCAAATCTGATTTCTAGCTATTCTTAGATTGATTTTAAGTTTCAAACCAGTTCTATTAGAAGTTTATGACATGTTAGACACCAAATATCTCATGTTTCTTCACAAGTTTTCAAAAATGCAAGAATTCTCAAATTGAAATAAGTTACTTGAATTTTAAGAAAGAAGTGAGAAAGCTTGTTTTGGCATAGCTTTGGTGTAGTTTCAAATGGCCAATATGACCTCTATTTATAGGTCACAAGTTCTGAATGGCAAGTGAAGGAGAATGGCTTTGGTATTTACAAGTTGCCTTAGAGGGCAAGAAAGTCATTTTTTGTAATAAATGCAAAAGGAAGCTTCCTTTTAACCATGGTTAATTTTTCAACTTGATCTTATCCCATCATAATTACTCTCCATCTTATTTTTTATCAGCTCTATCTCCCTTTGCAAGGTGGCATGGCTTCTAGAAGAAGAAACTCAAAAATGACCTATAATCTTGAAAGTTGTACTTGAAAATCAAGGATTTTGGAGCTCTATGTTTCAAAATCAAAGGTATAGCTAGACACCATGGATTTGCAAGTTCTTGGACATTTTGGAAAGCTTGTTTCAAGGGCTACAACTTTCATGTTTTGAGTGTTTTCCAAATCAAAGTGGAACTATGTGAAAAAATGCCATGAAAGTTTGGAAAAAATGTGAAATTTTAACACTTTGAAAATTTTCCAAGTGTTGAAAATTTTGACTTTTTGTTGACTTTTCCAAATTTCTTGATTTTTTATGATCATGATGGATCATTTGAAGTATTTTGATGATGGAAAAAGTTTTATCTTGAAAAAGTTGACCAAAAGTCAAAGTTTGACTTTTCAATGCAGATGAAATTTCATCAGATGATTCAGAAATTGACTGATGAATTCTGTGAACTTCTGTGATGTTTTGAATCCAGAAATTAGGTCAACATGTTGCATTTAGGATATGAAGATCAATATCCAATCAAAAAAGTCATTCATTGTTCAGAAAATCAGTGATTGCTTATCCTCGATAAAAATCCTAATTGGTCGATCCTCGATAGATCATGAGAAAAAATTTGATATCTGAAGATCAGAGGTTGATGGTTTGATCAAGATAGATCAATTGAGGTGAATGAAGCTCAAACCCTAATTGATTGCCTCTTGGATCAGATGAAAAATTGATGAAACCCTAATTTTGACCTGTAGAAGCTACACCCGATTAATTGCTCGAATCAAGTGATGCAATGATGCAAATGTGAGGTGGTATATTAGGTCAAAAATTGGGGTATGACAGTAGTGCTGCAGGTTGGGGACAAATAATAAAACCTGTCAACAACGAGACAAAGGCCGGGCTCCGATTTGCTCCAGTATTTCCTAAAGACAAGCAAAGGGATGAAACACTTCGTCCAATCAAAGAAGTATTCCACAGTGGGGGTT
>CM038795.1:168306528-168331547 GCA_021764765.1 Vicia sativa | reverse complement strand
TCGTAGTAAAGCCAGATAAATTAATAGATATATTAATTAATATAATTATTCTAAATGCAAAATAAACATTCGGTAACTTTCAGAGAAATATTAATATATTTTATATTAATTAAAAAAGCGTTTGATTTCACGTCCAAGTTTCATCAGGGTTTCCTCAACTTTTCTAGAGACTTATATTCATTTCAAATTTCATCACATTTTCCAAAGACTTATATTCACTTAAAATATCATCAGATTTCCTAAAATTTTGTTCACTTCTTATTTCTTCAGAACTTCTTTAGATTTATATTCACTTCAAATTTTTTCAGATCTTTATTCACTTGACACTCGATCAGATTTTCTTAAGATTTATGTTCACGTCAAGTTTCATGATTTTCCCTCATTTTCAAAGACTTATATTCATTTAAAATTTCATCACATTTTCTAAATCATTATATTCACTTTAAATATCATCAGATTTCTTAATATTTTTGTTCACTTCGTATTAGTTCATAATTTCTTAAGATTCATATTTACTTAAAATTTCTTAAAATCTATGTTCACTTGAGATTCCATCGTATTTTCTTAAGATTAATGTTCATGTGAATTTTCATTAGGTTTTCCTCAAATTTTCTAGAGACTTATATTCATTTCAAATTTTATCACATTTTTTAAAGACTTATATTCACATTAAATATCATCAGATTTCTTAAGATTTTTGTTCACTTAGTATTTCTTCAGAATTTCTTCAGATTTATATTCAACTAAAATTTCCTCAAATCTATGTTCACTTAAGATTCCATCAGATCTTCTTAAGATTAATGTTCACGTCAAGTTTCATCAGGTTTTCCTCAAATTTTCTAGAGACTTATATTCATTTCCAATTTCATCACATTTTCTAAAGACTTATATTCACTTTAAATATCATCAGATTTCTTAAGATTTTTGTTCACTTCGTAATTCTTCAGAGTTTCTTAAGTTTTATATTCATTTCAAATTTCATCAAATCTATGTTCACTTCAAATACAATCACATTTTCTTGAGATTCATGTTCACGTGAAGTTTCATCAGGTTATCCTCAAATTTTCTAGAGACTTATATTCATTTCAAATTTTATCATTTTCCTAAAGACTTATAATCACTTCAAATATCATCAGATTTCCTAATATTTTTGTTCATTAATTTCTAAAATTTCATAAGATTTATATTCACTTCATATTTCCTCAGATCTATATTCACTTGAGATTCGATCAGATTTGATTAAGATTTATGTTCACGTCAAGTTTCATTAGGTTTTCCTTAACTTTTCTAGAGACTTATATTCATTACAACTTTCATCACATTTTCAAAAGACATATACACATTTAAAATATCATCAGATTTCTTATGATTTTTGTTCACTTCTTATTTCCTCAGAACTTCTTAAGATTTATATTCACTTCAAATTTTTTCAGATCTATGTTCACTTGAGACTCAATCAGATTTTCTTAAGATTTATGTTCACGTCAAGTTTCATCAGATTTTCCTCAAATTTTCAAGAGACGTATATTCATTTCCAATTTCATCAAATTTTCTAAAGACATATATTCACTGCAAATTTTCTAAAGACTTATATTCATTACAAATTTTATTACATTTTCTAAAGACTTATATTCACTTCAAATATCGTCAGATTTCTTAAGATTTTTGTTCACTTCGTATTTCTTCAGAACATCTTCAGATTTATTTTCACTTCAAATTTGTTCAGATCTAAGTTCACTTAAGATTCAGTCAGTTTTTCTTAAGATTTATGTTCACGTCAAGTTTCATCAGGTTTTCCTCAAATTTTCCAGAGACTTATATTCATTACCAAGATCATCACATTCTCTAAAGACTTATATTCACTTCAAATACCATTTGATTTCTTAAGATTTTTGTCAAATTCGTATTTCTTCAGAATTTCATAGGATTTATATTCACTTCAAATTTCCTCTGATCTATATTCACTTGAGATTCCATCAGATTTTCTTAAGATTTATGTACACGTCATGTTTCATAAGGTTTTCCTAAAATTTTCTAGAGACTTATATTCATTTCAAATTTTATAACATTTTCTAAAGACTTATATTCACTTCAAATATCATCAGATTTCTTAAGATTTTTGTTCACTTCGTATTTCTTCAGAATTTCATAACATTGATATTCACTTCAAATTTCCTCAGATATATATTCACTTGATTTTCCATCAGATTTTCTTAAGATTTATGTTCACGTCAAGTTTCATCAGGTTTTTCCCTAATTTTCTAGAGACTTATATTCATTTCAAATTTCATCACATTTCCTAAAGACATATATTCACTTTAAATAGCATCAGATTTCTTAAGATTTTTGTCCACTTCGTATTTCTTTAGAACTTCTTAACATTTATATTCACTTTAAATTTCCTCATATCTATGTTCACTTCAAATTCCATCGTATTTTCTTAAGATTAATGTGCACGTGAAGTTTCATCAGGTTTTCCTCAAATTTTCTAGAGACTTATATTCATTTCAAATTTTATCACATTTTCTAAAGAATTATATTCACTTTAAATATAATCAGATTTCTTAAGATTTTTGTTCACTTCGTATTTCTTCAAAATTTCTTAAGATTTATATTCACTTCAAATTTCTTCAAATATATGTTCACTTAAGATTCAATCAGATTTTCTTAAGATTTCTGTTCACGTCAAGTTTCATCAAGTTTTCCTCAACATTTCTAGAGACTTATATTCATTTCAACTTTCATCACATTTTACAAAGACTTATATTCACTTAAAATATCATCAGATTTCCTAAAATTTAGTTCACTTCTTATTTCTTTAGAACTTCTTTAGATTTATATTCACTTCAAATTTTTTCAGATCGTTGTTCACTTGAGACACGATCAGATTTTCTTAAGATTTATGTTCACGTCAAGTTTCATCAGATTTTCCTCAACTTTTCAAGAGACTTATATTCATTTAAAATTTTATCACATTTTCTAAAGTCATATATTCACTTTAAATATCATCAGATTTCTTAATATTTTTGTTCACTTCGTATTAGTTCATAATTTCTTAATATTTATATTTACTTAAAATTTCTTAAAATCTATGTTCACTTGAGATTCCATCGTATTTTCTTAAGATTAATGTTCACGTGAATTTTCATTAGGTTTTCCTCAAATTTTCTAGATACTTATATTCATTTCAAACTTTATAAGATTTTTTAAAGACTTATATTCACTTCAAATATCATCAGATTTCTTATGATTTTTGTTCACTTAGTATTGCTTCAGAATTTCTTAAGATTTATATTCACTTAAAATTTCCTCAGATCTATGTTCACTTAAGATTCCATCAGATTTTCTTACGATTTATGTTCACGTCAAGTTTCATCAAGTTTTCCTCAAATTTTCAAGAGACTTATATTCATTTCCAATTTCATCACATTTTCTAAAGACTTATATTCACTTTAAATATCATCAGATTTCTTAAGATTTTTTTTCACATCGTAATTCTTCAGAATTTCTTAAGATTTATATTCACTTGAAATTTCATCAAATCTATGTTCACTTCAAATACAATCACATTTTCTTAAGATTCATGTTCACGTGAAGTTTCATCAGGTTATCCTGAAATTTTCTGGAGAGTTATATTCATTTCAAATTTTATCATATTTTCTAAAGACTTATAATCACTTAAAATATCATCAGATTTCGTAATATTTTTGTTCACTTCGTATTTCTACAGAATTTCATAAGATTTATATTCACTTCATATTTCCTCAGATCTATATTCACTTTAGATTCGATCAGATTTTATTAAGATTTATGTTCACGTCAAGTTTCATTATGTTTTCCTTAACTTTTCTAGAGACTTATATTCATTTCAAATTTCCTCACATTTTCAAAAGACATATATACATTTAAAATATCATCAGATTTCTTAAGATTTTTGTTCACTTCTTATTTCCTCAGAACTTCTTAAGAATTATATTCACTTCAAATTTTTTCAGATCTATGTTCACTTGATAGTCAATCAGATTTTCTTAAGATTTATGTTCACGTCAAGTTTCATCAGATTTTCCTCAAATTTTCAAGAGACGTATATTCATTTCCAATTTAATCACATTTTCTAAAGACATATATTCACTTTAAATATCATCAGATTTCTTAATATTTTTGTTCACTTCGTATTAGTTCAAAATTTCTTAAGATATATATTCACTTAAAATTTCTTAAAATCAATGTTCACTTGAGATTCCATCGTATTTCCTTAAGATTAATGTTCACGTGAATTTTCATTAGGTTTTCCTCAAATTTTCAGAAACTTATATTCATTTCAAATTTTATCACATATTTTAAAGACTTATATTCACTTCAAATATCATAAGATTTCTTAAGATTTTAGTTCACTTCGTATTTCTTCAGAATTTCTTAAGTATATATTCACTTTAAATTTCCCCATATCTATGTTCACTAGAGATTCCATCAGATTTTCTTAAGATTTATGTTCACGTCAAGTTTCATAAGGTTTTCCTCAAATTTTCTAGAGACTTATATTCATTTCCAATTTCATCACATTTTCTAAAGACTTATATTCACTTTAAATATCATCAGATTTCTTAAGATTTTTGTTCACTTCATATTTCTTCAGAATTTCTTAAGATTGATATTCACTTCAAATTTCTTCAAATCTATGTTCACTTCAAATTCCATCACATTTTCTTAAGATTCATGTTCACGTGTAGTTTCATTAGGTTTTCCTCAAATTTTCTAAGGACTTAAATTCATTTCAAATTTTATCACATTTTCTAAAGACATATAATCACTTCAAATTACATCAGATTTCCTAATGTTTTTGTTGACTTCGTATTTCAACAGAATTTCATAAGATTTATATTCACTTCAAATTTCCTCAGATCTATATTCACTTGAGATTCGATCATATTTTCTTAAGATTTATGTTCACGTCAAGTTTCATCAGGTTTTCCTCAACTTTTCTAGAGACTTATATTCATTTCAAATTTCATCACATTTCTTTCGATGTTTGTTCACTTCTTATTTCTTCAGAACTTGTTAAGATTTATATTCACTTCAAATTTTTTCAGATCTATGTTCACTTGAGACTCAATCAGATTTTTTTAAGATTTATGTTCACGTCAAGTTTCATCAAATTTTCCTAAAATTTTCAAGAGACTTATATTCATTTCCAATGCATCACATTTTCTAAAGACATATATTCCCTTTAAATATCATCAGATTTCTTAATATTTTTGTTCACTTCGTATTAGTTCATAATTTCTTAAGATTAATGTTCACGTGAATTTTCATTAGGTTTTCCTCAAATTTTCTAGAGACTTATATTCAATTAAAATTTTATCACATTTTTTAAAGACTTATATTCACTTCAAATATCATCAGATATCTTAAGATTTTTGTTCACTTCGTATTTCTTCAGAATTTCTTTAGATTTATATTCACTCAAAATTTCCTCAGATCTATGTTCACTTGATATGCCATCAGCTTTTCTTAAGATTGATGTTCACGTGAAGTTTCATCAGGTTTTCCTCAAATTTTCTAGAGACTTATATTCATTTCCCATTTCATCACATTTTCTAAAGACTTATATTCACTTTAAATATCATCAGATTTCTTAAGATTTTTGTTCACTTCGTATTTCTTCAGAATTTCTTAAGATTTATGTTCACTTCAAATTTCTTCAAATCTATGTTCACTTCAAACTCAATCACATTTTCTTAAGATTCATGTTCACGTTAAGTTTCATCAGGTTTTCCTCAAATTTTCTAGAGACTTATATTCATTTTAAATTTTATCATATTTTCTAAAGACTTATAATCACCTCAAATATCATCAGATTTCCTAATATTTTTGTTCACTTCGTATTTCTACGGAATTTCATAAGATTTATATTCACTTCAAATTTCCTCAGATCTATATTCACTTGAGATTCGATCAGATTTTCTTAAGATTTATGTTCACGTCATGTTTCCTAAGGTTTTCCTCAACTTTTCTAGAGACTTATATTCATTTCAAATTTCATCACATTTTCAAAAGACTTAGATTCACTAAAAATATCATCCGATTTCTAAAGATTTTTATTCACTTCTTATTTCTTCAGAACTGCTTAAGATTTATATTCACTTCAAATTTTTTCAGATCTATGTTCACTTGAGACTCCATTAGATTTTCTTAAGATTTATGTTCACGTCAAGTTTCATCGGATTTTCCTCAAATTTTCAAGAGACTTATATTCATTTCCAATGTTATCATATTTCGGAAAGACAAATATTCACTTTCCATATCATCAGATTTCTTAATATTTTTGTTCACTTCGTATTAGTTCATCATTTCTTAAGATTTATATTCACTTAAAATTTCTTAAAATCTATGTTCACTTGAGATTCCATCGTATTTTCTTAAGATTAATGGTCACGTGAATTTTCATTAGGTTTTCCTAAAAATTGCAGAAACTTATATTCATTTCAAATTTTATCGCATTTTAAAGACTTATATTCATTAAATATCATGATTTCTTAAGATTTTGGTTCACTTCGTATTTCTTCAGAATTTCTTAAGATTTATATTCACTTAAAATTACCTAAGATCTATGTTCACTTGAGATTCCATCAGATTTTCTTAAGATTTATGTTCACGTGATGTTTCATCAGGTTTTCCTCAAATTTTGTAGAGACTTATTTTCATTTCCCATTTCATCACATTTTCCAAATACTTATATTCACTTTAAATATCATCAAATTTCTTAAGATTTTTGTTCACTTCGTATTTCTTCCGAATTTCTTAAGATTTATGTTCACTTCAAAATTCTTCAAATCTATGTTCACTTCAAATTCATTCACATTTTTTCTTAATATTCATGTTCACGTGAAGTTTCATCAGGTTTTCCTCAAATTTTCTAGAGACTTATATTCATTTCAAATTTTATCACATTTTCTAAAGACTTATAATCACTTCAAATATCATCAGATTTCCTAATATTTTTGTTCACTTCGTATTTCTACAGAATTTCATAAGATTTATATTCACTTCAAATTTCCTCAGATCTATATTCACTTGAGATTCGATCAGACTTTCTTAAGATTTATGTTCACGTCAAGTTTCATCAGGTTTTCCTCAACTTTTCTAGAGACCTATATTCATTTCAAATTTCATCACATTTTCAAAAGACTTAGATTCACTTAAAATATCCTCAGATTTCTTAAAATTTTTGTTCACTTCTCATTGCTTCAAAACTTCTTAAGATTTATATTCACTTCAAATTTTTTTCAGCTCTATGTTCACTTGAGACTCGATCAGATTTTCTTGAGATTTATGTTCACGTCAAGTTTCATCAGATTTTCCTCAAATTTTCAAGAGACTTATATTCATTTCAAATTTCATCACATTTTCTAAAGACATATATTCACTTTAAATATCATCATATTTCTTAATATTTTTGTTCACTTCGTATTAGTTCATAATTTCTTAAGATTTATATTCGCTTCAAATTTCTTAAAATCTATGTTCACTTGAGATTCCCTCGTATTTTCTAAACATTAATGTTCATGTGAATTTTCATTAGGTTTTCCTCAAATTTTCTAGAGACTTATATTTACTTAAAATTTTATCAAATTTTTTAAAGACTTATATTCACTTCAAATATCATCAGATTTCTTAAGATTTTTTAAAGACTTATATTCACTTAAAATTTCCTCAGATCTATGTTCACTTGAGATTCCATCAGATTTTCTTAAGATTTATGTTCACGTCAAGTTTCATCAGGTTTTCCTCAAACTTTCTAGAGACTTATATTCATTTCCAATTTCATCACATTTTCTAAAGAGTTATATTCACTTTAAATATCATCAGATTTCTTAAGATTTTTGTTCACTTCGTATTTCTTCAGAATTTCTTAAGATTTATGTTCACTTCAAATTTCTTCAAATCTATATTTCATAATTCAATCAAATTTTCTTAAAATTTCCTCGGATCAATATTCACATGAGATTGATCAGATTTCTTAAGATTTATATTCACGTCATGTTTCCGAGGTTTCCTCAACTTTTCTAGAGATTATATTCATTTCAAATTTCATCACATTTTCAAAGACTTATATTCACTAAAAATATCATCGATTTCTTAAGATTTTTATTCACTTCTTATTTCTTGAAGCTCTTAGATTTATATTCACTTCAAATTTTTAAGATCTATGTTCACTTGAGACTCAATTAGATTTTCTTAAGATTTATATTCCACGTCAAGTTTCATGATTTTCCTCAAATTTTCAAAGACTTATATTCATTTCAATTTCATCATATTTTCTAAAGACAAATATTCACTTTAAATATCATGATTTCTTAATATTTTTGTTCATTCGTATTAGTTCATAATTTCTTAGATTTATATTCACTTAAAATTTCTTAAAATCGTTCACTTGAGATTCCATCGTATTTTCTTAAGATTAATGGTCATGTAATTTTCATTAGGTTTTCCTCAAAATTTCTAGAGACTTATATTCATTTAAATTTTATCACATTTTAAGACTTATATTCATTCAAATATCATGATTATTTAAGATTTTGTTCATTCGTATTTCTTGAATTTCTTAGATTTATATTCACTTAAATTTCCTCAGGATCTATATTCACTTGAGATTCCATCAGATTTTCTTAAGATTTATGTTCGCGTGAAGTTTCATCAGGTTTTCCTCAAATTTTCTAGAGACTTTTATTCATTTCCCATTTCGTCACATTTTCAAAAGACTTATATTCACTTTAAATATCATCAGATTTCTTAAGATTTTTGTTCACTTCATATTTCTTCAGAATTTCTTAAGATTTATGTTCACTTCAAAATTCTTCAAATCTATGTTCACTTCAAATTCAATCACATTTTCTTAAGATTCATGTTCACGTGAAGTTTCATCAGGTTTTCCTCAAATTTTCTAGAGACTTATATTCATTTTAAATTTTATCATATTTTCTAAAGACTTATAATCACTTCAAATATCATCAGATTTCCTAATATTTTTGTTCACTTCGTATTTCTCTGATTTCTTAAGATTTACTTCAAATTTCCTCAGATCTATATTCACTTGAGATTCGATAAGATTTTCTTAAGATTTATGTTAACGTCATGTTTCCTCAGGTTTTCCTCAACTTTTCTAGAGACTTATATTCGTTTCAAATTTCATCACATTTTCAAAAGACTTAGATTCACTAAAAATATCATCTGATTTCTTAAGATTTTTATTCACGGCTTATTTCTTCAGAACTGCTTAAGATTTAAATTCACTTCAAATTTTTTAAGATCTATGTTCACTTGAGACTCAATTAGATTTTCTTAAGATTTATGTTCACGTCAAGTTTCATTGGATTTTCCTCAAATTTTCAAGAGACTTATATTCATTTCCAATTTCATCATATTTTCTGAAGACAAATATTCACTTTAAATATCATCAGATTTCTTAATATTTTTGTTCACTTTGTATTAATTCATAATTTCTTAAGAATTATATTCACTTAAAATTTCTTAAAATCTATGTTCACTTGAGATTCCATCGTATTTTCTTAAGATTAATGGTCACGTGAATTTTCATTAGGTTTTCCTCAAAAACTTATATTCATTTCAAATTTTATCACATTTTTTAAAGACTTATATTCACTTCAAATATCATCAGATTTCTTAAGATTTTGGTTCACTTCGTATTTCTTCAGAATTTCTTAAGATTTATATTCACTTAAAATTTCCTCAGATCTATGTTCACTTGAGATTGCATCAGATTTTCTTAGATTTATGTTCCACGTAGTTTCATCGAGTTTTCCTAAAATTTTCTAGAGACTTATATTCATTTCCATTTCATCACATTTTCTAGACTTATATTCACTTAAATATCATGATTTCTTAAGATTTTGTTCACTTCATATTTCTTCAGAATTTCTTAAGATTTATGTTCACTTCAAAATTCTTCAAATCTATGTTCAATTCAAATTCAATCACGTTTTCTTAAGATTCATGTTCACGTGAAGTTTCATCAGGTTTTCTTCAAAATTTCTAGAGACTTATATTCATTTTAAATTTTATCACATTTTCTAAAGACTTATAATCACTTCAATATCATCCAGTTTCCTAATATTTTTGTTCACTTCAATATTTCTGGAATTTCATAAGATTATATTCACTTCAAATTTCCTCCATATCTATATTCACTTGAGATTGATCCATTTTCTTAAGATTTATATTCCATCATGTTTCCTCGGGTTTTCCTCAACTTTTCTAGAGACTTATATTCATTTCAAATTTCATCATTTTCAAAGACTTAGATTCACTAAAAATATCATCGATTTCTTAAGATTTTTATTCACTTATTTCTTGAGCTTAAGATTTATATTCACTTCAAATTTTTGAGATCTATATTCACTTGAGACTCAATTAGATTTTCTTAAGATTTATGTTCACGTTAAGTTTCATGATTTTCCTCAAATTTTCAAGAGACTTATATTCATTTCAATTTCATCATATTTTGTAGACAAATATTCACTTTCCATATCAGTTTCTTAATATTTTGTTCACTTAGTATTAGTTCATAATTTCTTAAGATTTATATTCCAAAATTTCTTAAATCTATAATCACTTGATATTCCATCGTATTTTCTTAAGATTAATGTTCACGTGAATTTTCATTAGGATTTCCTCAAAATTTCAGAAACTTATATTCATTTCAAATTTTATCACATTTTTTAAAGACTTATATTCACTTCAAATATCATCAGATTTCTTAAGATTTTGGTTCACTTCGTATTTCTTCAGAATTTCTTAAGATTTATATTCACTTAAAATTTCCTCAGATCTATGTTCACTTGAGATTCCATCAGATTTTCTTAAGATTTATGTTCACGTGAAGTTTCATCAGGTTTTCCTCAAATTTTCTAGAGACTTATATTCATTTCCCATTTCATCACATTTTCTAAAGACTTATATTCACTTTAAATATCATTAGATTTCTTAAGATTTTTGTTCACTTCGTATTTCTTCAGAATTTCTTAAGATTTATGTTCACTTCAAATTTCTTCAAATCTATGTTCACTTCAAACTCAATCATATTTTCTTAAGATTCATGTTCACGTGAAGTTTCATCAGGTTTTCCTCAAACTTTCTAGAGACTTATATTCATTTTAAATTTTATCATATTTTCTAAAGACTTATAATCACTTCAAATATCATCAGATTTCCTAATATTTTTGTTCACTTTACTATTTCTCGAATTTCATAAGATTTTCATTCAAATTTCCTCAGATCTATATTCACTTGAGATTGATAAGATTTTCTTAAGATTTATATTACGTCATGTTTCCTCGGTTTTCCTCAACTTTTCTAGAGACTTATATCATTTCAAATTTCATCACATTTTCAAAGACTTAGATTCACTAAAATATCATCGATTTCTTAAGATTTTTATTCATCTTGGCTTGCTTAAGATTTATATTCACTTCAAATTTTTTAAGATCCATGTTCACTTGAGACTCAATTAGATTTTCTTAAGATTTATGTTCACGTCAAGTTTCATCGTATTTTCCTCAAATTTTCAAGAGACTTATATTCATTTCAATTTCATCATATTTTCTAAGACAAATATTCACTTTAAATATCATTGATTTTCTTAATATTTTGTTCATACGTATTAATTCATAATTTCTTAAGAATTATATTTACTTAAAATTTCTTAAAATCTATGTTCACTTGAGATTCCATCATATTTTCTTAAGATTAATGGTCACGTGAATTTTCATTAGGTTTCCTCAAAACTTATATTCATTTCAAATTTTATCACATTTTTAAAGACTTATTCACTTCAAATATCATGATTTCTTAAGATTTTGGTTCACTTGTATTTCTTGAATTTCTTAAGATTTATATTCATAAAATTTCCTCGGATCTATGTTCACTTGAGATTCCATAGTTTTCTTAAGATTTATGTTCATGTGAAGTTTCATCAAGTTTTCCTCAAATTTTCTAGAGACTTATATTCATTTCCATTTCATCACATTTCTAAGACTTATATTCTTTAAATATCATAGATTTCTTAAGATTTTGTTCATTAATATTTCTTGAAATTTCTTAAGATATATTCACTTCAATTCTTCAAATCTATGTTCACTTCAAACTCAATCACATTTCTTAAGATTCATGTTCACGTGAAGTTTCAGTTTTCCTCAAACTTTCTAGAGACTTATATTCATTTTAAATTTTATCATATTTTCTAAAGACATAATCACTTCAAATATCATCATTTCTAATATTTTTGTTCACTTCGTATTTCTCACGAATTTTATAAGATTTATATTCACTTAAATTTCCTCGTATCTATATTCACTTGAGATTGATCAGTTTTCTTAAGATTTATATTCACGTCATGTTTCCTAAGGTTTTCCTCAACTTTTCTAGAGACTTATATTCATTTCAAATTTCATCACATTTTCAAAAGACTTAGATTCACTAAAAATATCATCCGATTTCTAAATATTTTTATTCACTTCTTATTTCTTGAGCCTTAAGATTTATATTCACTTCAATTTTTGATCTATGTTCATGAGACTCAATTAGATTTTCTTAAGATTTATATTCACGTCAAGTTTCATCAGTTTTCCTCAATTTTGAGACATATTCATTTCAATTTCATCATATTTTCTGAAGACAAATATTCACTTTCCATATCATCAGATTTCTTAATATTTTTGTTCACTTCGTATTAGTTCATAATTTCTTAAGATTTATATTCACTTAAAATTTCTTAAAATCTATGTTCACTTGAGATTCCATCGTATTTTCTTAAGATTAATGGTCACGTGAATTTTCATTAGGTTTTCCTCAAAATTTCAGAAACTTATATTCATTTCAAATTTTATCACATTTTTTAAAGACTTATATTCACTTCAAATATCATCAGATTTCTTAAGATTTTGGTTCACTTCGTATTTCTTCAGAATTTCTTAAGATTTATATTCACTTAAAATTTCTTCAGATCTATGTTCACTTGAGATTCCATAGTTTTCTTAGATTTATGTTCACGTGAAGTTTCATGAGTTTTCCTCAAATTTTCTAGAGACTTATATTCATTCCATTTCATCACATTTTCTAAAGACTTATATTCACTTTAAATATCATCAGATTTCTTAAGATTTTTGTTCACTTCGTATTTCTTCAGAATTTCTTAAGATTTATGTTCACTTCAAATTTCTTCAACTCTATGTTCACTTCAAATTCAATCACATATTCTTAAGATTCATGATCACGTGAAGTTTCATCAGGTTTTCCTCAAATTTTCTAGAGACTTATATTCATTTCAAATTTTATCACATTTTCTAAATATTATAATCACTTCAAATATCATGATTTCCTAATATTTTGTTCACCGTATTTCTGAATTTCATAAGATTTATATTCACTTAAATTTCCTCAGATCTATATTCACTTGAGATTCGATCAGATTTTCTTAAGATTTATGTTCACGTCATGTTTCCTCAGGTTTTCCTCAACTTTTCTAGAGACTTATATTCATTTCAAATTTCATCACATTTTCAAAAGACTTAGATTCACTAAAAATATCATCCGATTTCTTAAGATTTTTATTCACTTCTTATTTCTTCAGAACTGCTTAAGATTTATATTCACTTCAAATTTTTTAAGATCTATGTTCACTTGAGACTCAATTAGATTTTCTTAAGATTTATGTTCACGTCAAGTTTCATCGGATTTTCCTCAAATTTTCAAGAGACTTATATTCATTTCCAATTTCATCATATTTTCTGAAGACAAATATTCACTTTAAATATCATCAGATTTCTTAATATTTTTGTTCACTTCTTATTAGTTCATAATTTCTTAAGATTTATATTCACTTAAAATTTCTTAAAATCTACGTTCACTTGAGATTCCATCGTATTTTCTTAAGATTAATGGTCATGTGAATTTTCATTAGGTTTTCCTCAAAATTTCATAAACTTATATTTATTTCAAATTTTATCACATTTTTTAAAGACTTATATTCACTTCAAATATCATCAGATTATTTAAGATTTTGGTTCAATTCGTATTTCTTCAGAATTTCTTAAGATTTATATTCACTTAAAATTTCCTCAGATCTATGTTCACTTGAGATTCCATCAGATTTTCTTAAGATTTATGTTCACGTGAAGTTTCATCAGGTTTTCCTCAAATTTTCTAGAGACTTATATTCATTTCCCATTTCATCACATTTTCTAAAGACTTATATTCACTTTAAATATCATCAGATTTCTTAAGATTTTTGTTCACTTCGTATTTCTTCAGAATTTCTTAAGATTTATGTTCACTTCAAAATTCTTCAAATCTATGTTCACTTCAAATTCAATCACATTTTCTTAAGATTCATGTTCACGTGAAGTTTCATCAGGTTTTCCTCAATTTTTCTAGAGACTTATATTCATTTAAAATTTATCATATTTTCTAAGACTTATAATCACTTCAAATATCATATTTCTAATATTTTGTTCACCGTATTCTCTGAATTTCATTAGATTTATATTCACTTCAAATTTCCTCAGATCTATATTCACTTGAGATTCGATCAGATTTTCTTAAGATTTATGTTAACGTCATGTTTCCTCAGGTTTTCCTCAACTTTTCTAGAGACTTATATTCATTTCAAATTTCATCACATTTCAAAGACTTAGATTCACTAAAATATCATCGATTTCTTAAGATTTTTATTCACAGCTTATTTCTTCAAATTAAGATTTATATTCACTAAATTTTTCAGATCTATGTTCATGAGACGTAATTAGATTTTCTTAAGATTTATGTTCCGTCAAGTTTCATCGGATTTTCCTCAAATTTTCAAAGACTTATATTCATTTCAATTTCATCATATTTTCTAGACAAATATTCACTTTAAATATCATCAGATTTCTTAATATTTTGTTCACCATATTAATTCATAATTTCTTAAGATTTATATTCACTTAAAATTTCTTAAATCTATATTCTTGAGATTCCATCGTATTTTCTTAAGATTAATGGTCCGTGAATTTTCATTAGGTTTTCCTCAAAATTTGAAACTTATATTCATTTCAAATTTTATCACATTTTAAAGACTTATATTCACTTCAAATATCAGTTCTTAAGATTTTGGTTCACTTCGTATTCTTAATTTCTTGAGATTTATATTCACTTCAAATTTCTCGATCTATATTCCTTGAGATTCCATCAGATTTTCTTAAGATTTATGTTCACGTGAAGTTTCATCAGGTTTTCCTCAAATTTTCTAGAGACTTATATTCATTTCCCATTTCATCACATTTTCTAAAGACTTATATTCACTTTAAATATCATCATATTTCTTAAGATTTTTGTTCACTTCGTATTTCTTCAGAATTTCTTAAGATTTATGTTCACTTCAAATTTCTTCAAATCTATGTTCACTTCAAATTCAATCACATTTTCTTAAGATTCATGTTCACGTGAAGTTTCATCAGGTTTTCCTCAAATTTTCTAGAGACTTATATTAATTTCAAATTTTATCACATTTTCTAAAGATTATAATCACTTCAAATATCATCAGATTTCCTAATATTTTTGTTCACTTCGTATTTCTACGGAATTTCATAAGATTTATATTCACTTCAAATTTCCTCAGATCTACATTCACTTGAGATTCGATCAGATTTTCTTAAGATTTATGTTCACGTCATGTTTCCTCAGGTTTTCCTTAACTTTTCTAGAGACTTATATTCATTTCAAATTTCATCACATTTTCAAAAGACATAGATTCACTAAAAATATCATCCGATTTCTTAAGATTTTTATTCACTTCTTATTTCTTCAGAACTGCTTAAGATTTATATTCACTTCAAATTTTTTAAGATCTATGTTCACATGAGACTCAATTAGATTTTCTAAGATTTATGTTCCGTCAAGTTTCATCGGATTTCCTCAAATTTTCAAAGAGACTTATATTCATTTCAATTTCATCATATTTTGTAAAGACAAATATTCACTTTAAATATCATTGATTTCTTAATATTTTGTTCACCGTATTAGTTCATAATTTCTTAAGATTTATATTCACTTAAAATTTCTTAAATCTCGTTCACTTGAGATTCCATCGTATTTCTTAAGATTAATGGTCGTGTGAATTTTCATTAGGTTTTCCTCAAATTTGGACTTATATTTATTTCAAATTTTATCACATTTTTAAAGACTTATATTCACTTCAAATATCATCAGTTATTTAAGATTTTGGTTCAATTCGTATTTCTTCAGAATTTCTTAAGATTTATATTCACTTAAAATTTCCTCAGATATATGTTCACTTGAGATTCCATCAGTTTTCTTAAGATTTATGTTCACGTCAAGTTTCATGGTTTTCCTCAAATTTTCAGAGACTTATATTCATTTCCAATTTCATCATATTTTGTAAGACAAATATTCACTTTAAATATCATGATTTCTTAATATTTTGTTCACTTCATTAGTTCATAATTATTAAGATTATATTCATAAAATTTCTTAAATCTCGTTCACTTGAGATTCCATCATATTTTCTTAAGATTAATGGTCATGAATTTTCATTAGGTTTTCCTCAAAATTTGAGAACTTATATTCATTTCAAATTTTATCACATTTTTAAGACTTATATTCACTTCAAATATCATCGATTATTTAAGATTTTGGTTCATTCGTATTTCTTGAATTTCTTAGATTTATATTCACTAAGATTTCCTCAAATCTATGTTCACTGAGATTCCATCAGTTTTCTTAAGATTTATGTTCACGTGAAGTTTCATCGGTTTTCCTCAAATTTTAGAGACTTATATTCATTTCCCATTTCATCACATTTCTAAAGACTTATATTCACTTTAAATATCATCCATTTCTTAAGATTTTTGTTCACTTGTATTCTTGAATTTCTTAAGATTTATATTCACTTCAAAATTCTTCAAATCTATGTTCACTTCAAATTCATCGCATTTCTTAAGATTAATGTTCACGTGAATTTCATCAGTTTTCCTCAAATTTTCTAGAGACTTATATTCATTTTAAATTTTATCATATTTTCTAAAGACTTATAATCACTTCAAATATCATCAGATTTCTAATATTTTGTTCACCATTATTTCTCACGAATTTCATAGATTTATATTCACTTCAATTTCCTCGGATCTATATTCACTTGAGATTGATCAGATTTTCTTAGATTATGTATTACGTCATGTTTCCTCGGGTTTTCCTCAACTTTTCTAGAGACTTATATTCATTTCAATTTCATCACATTTCAAAGACTTAGATTCACTAAAAATATCATCAGATTTCTTAAGATTTTTATTCACTTATTTCTTGAGGCCTTAAGATTTATATTCACTTAAATTTTTAAGATCTATGTTCACTTGAGAAATCAATTAGATTTTCTTAAGATTTATGTTCACGTCAAGTTTCATGGATTTTCCTCAAATTTTCAAGAGACTTATATTCATTTCCAATTTCATCATATTTTAGAAGACAATATTCACTTTAAATATCATCAGATTTCTTAACATTTTGTTCACATTGTTAGTTCATAATTTCTAAGATTTATATTCACTTAAAATTTTTTAAAATCTCATTCACTTGAGATTCCATTATTTCTTAAGATTAATGGTCACGTGAATTTTCATTAGGTTTTCCTCAAAATTTGAAACTTATATTCATTTCAAATTTATCACATTTTAAGAACTTATATTCACTTCAAATATCATCAGATTTCTTAGATTTTGGTTTCCATTATTTCTTGATTTCTTAAGATTTATATTCATAAAATTTCTTCGGATCTATGTTCACTTGAGATTCCATCAGTTTTCTTAAGATTTATGTTCACGTGAAGTTTCATGGTTTTCCTCAAATTTTCTAGAGACTTATATTCATTTCCATTTCATCACATTTCTAAAGACTTATATTCACTTTAAATATCATTAGATTTCTTAAGATTTTTGTTCACTTATTATTTCTTGAATTTCTTAAGATTTATATTCTTCAAATTTCTTCAAATCTATGTTCAAAACTCAATAACATTTTCTTTAGATTCATATTCCGTGAAGTTTCATCGGGTTTTCCTCAAATTTTCTAGAGACTTATATTCATTTTAAATTTTATCATATTTTTAAAGACTTATAATCACTTCAAATATCATCAGTTTCCTAATATTTTGTTCATATTTCTCAGAATTTCATAGATTTATATTCACTTCAATTTCCTCAGATCTATATTCCTTGAGATTCGATCGATTTTCTTAAGATTTATGTTCATGTCATGTTTCCTCGGGTTTCCTCAACTTTTCTAGAGACTTATATTCATTTCAAATTTCATCACATTTTCAAAGACTTAGATTCACTAATATATCATCCGATTTCTTAAGATTTTATTCACTTCTTATTCTTGAATTGCTTAAGATTTATATTCACTTCAAATTTTTTAAGATCTATGTTCTGGACTCAATTAGATTTCTTAAGATTTATATTCACGTCAAGTTTCATGGATTTTCCTCAAATTTCAAGAGACTTATATTCATTTCAATTTCATCATATTTTCTAAAGACAAATATTCACTTTAAATATCATTAGATTTCTTAATATTTTTGTTCACTTAGTATTAGTTCATAATTTCTTAGATTATATTTACTTAAAATTCTTAAAATTCGTTCACCGAGATTCCATCGTATTTTCTTAAGATTAATGGTCATGTGAATTTTCATTGGGTTTTCCTCAAATTTGAAACATATTCATTTAAATTTATGCATTTTTTAAGACTTATATTCACCTCAAATATCATCAGATTCTTGATTTTGGTTCATTCATGTTCTTGAATTTCTTAAGATTTATATTCATAAAATTCCTCGGATCTATGTTCACTTGATTCCATCAGTTTTCTTAAGATTTATGTCCACGGGAAGTTTCATCAGGTTTTCTCAAATTTTGTAGAGACTTATATTCATTTCCATTTCATCACATTTCTAAAGACTTATATTCACTTAAATATCACCAGTTCTTAGATTTTGTTCACTTGTATTTCTTTTGAATTTCTTAAGTTTATGTTCACTTTAAATTTCTTCAAATCTATATTCACTTCAAATTAATCACATTTCTTAGATTCATGTTCGTGAATTTTCATGGAGTTTTCCTCAAAATTTTTAGACTTATATTCATTTCAAATTTTATCACATTTTCTAAGACATAATCACTTCAAATATCATCAGATTTCCTATGTTTTGTTCACTTCGTATTTCTTAAATTTCTAGATTTATATTCACTTAATTTCCTCGGATCTATATTCACGGAGATTGATCGATTTTCTTAAGATTTATGTTCCGTCATTGTTTCTCGGGTTTTCCTCAACTTTTCTAGAGACTTATATTCATTTAAATTTATCACATTTCAAAGACTTAGATTCATAAATATCATCGTTTCTTAAGATTTTTATTCAATTCTTATTTTTGAACTTCTTAAGTTTATATTCACTTCAATTTTTTGGTTATGTTCATGAGACTCATCAGATTTTCTTAAGTTATGTTCCGTCAAGTTTCATGGATTTTCCTCAAATTTTCAAGAGACTTATATTCATTTCAATTTCATCATATTTGTAGACAAATATTCACTTTAAATATCATCAGATTTCTTAATATTTTTGTTCATATTATTAGTTCATAATTTCTTAAGATTTATATTCACTTAAAATTTCTTAAAATATCGTTCATTGAGATTCCATCATATTTTCTTAAGATTAATGGTCATGTAGTTTTTCATTAGGTTTTCCTCAAATTTGACTTATATTTATTTCAAATTTTATCACATTTTTAAGACTTATATTCATAAATATCATCGGATTATTTAAGTTTTGGTTCAATTCTTATTTCTTCAGAATTTCTTAAGATTTATATTCATAAAATTTCCTCGGATCTATGTTCACTTGAGATTCCATGTTTTCTTAAGATTTATGTTCACGTGAAGTTCATCAGGTTTTTCCTCAATTTTCTAGAGACTTATATTCATTTCCATTTCATCACATTTTCTAAGACTTATATTCACTTTAAATATCATCCATTTCTTAAGATTTTTGTTCATAGTATTTCTTGAATTTCTTGATTTATGTTCACTTCAAAATTCTTCAGATCTATGTTCTTCAAATTCAATCACATTTCTTAAGATTCATGTTCACGTGAATTTCATCGAGTTTTCCTCAAATTTTCTAAGACTTATATTCATTTTAAATTTTATCACATTTTATAAAGATTATAATCATAAATATCATCAGATTTCCTAATATTTTGTTCACTTATTATTTCTACAGATTTCATAGATTTATATTCACTTAAATTTCCTCAGATCTATATTCACTTGAGATTCATCAGATTTTCTTAAGATTTATGTTCACGTCATGTTTCCTCGAGTTTTTCCTCAACTTTTCTAGGAACTTATATTCATTTCAAATTTCATCACATTTTCAAAGACTTAGATTCACTAAAATATCATCCGATTTCTTAAGATTTTTATTCACTTCTTATTTCTAGAAGCACTTAAATTTATATTCACTTCAAATTTTTAAGATCTATATTCACTTGAGACTCAATTAGATTTTCTTAAGATTTATGTTCACGTCAAGTTTCATCGGATTTTCCTCAAATTTTCAAGAGACTTATATTCATATCCAACTTCATCATATTTTCTAAAGACAAATATTCACTTTAAATATCATTGATTTCTTAATATTTTGTTCATATTATTAGTTCATATTTCTTAAGATTTATATTTACTAAAATTTCTTAAAATCTCGTTCACTGAGATTCCATCTTATTTTCTTAAGATTAATGGTCATGTGAATTTTCATTAGGTTTTCCTAAAAATTTCAGAAACTTATATTTATTTCAAATTTTATCACATTTTTTAAAGACTTATATTCACTTCAAATATCATCAGATTTCTTAAGATTTTGGTTCACTTAGTATTTCTTGAATTTCTTAGATTTATATTCATAAAATTTCCTCAGATCTATGTTCATGAGATTCCATGATTTTCTTAAGATTTATGTCTGAGAAGTTTCATAGGTTTTCTCAAATTTGCTAGAGACTATATTCATTTCCATTTCATCATTTCTAAGACTTATATTCACTTTAAATATCACAGTTTCTTGATTTTTGTTCACTTATATTTCTTTTAGATTTCTTAAGATTTATATTCACTTCAAATTTCTTCAATCTATGTTTCTTGATTCAATCACATTTTCTTAAGATTCATGTTCACGTGAATTTTCATGAGTTTTTCCTCAAATTTTTAGACTTATATTCATTTCAAATTTTATCACATTTCTAAAGACTTATAATCACTTCAAATATCATGATTTCCTAATATTTTGTTCACTTAGTATTTCTAAATTTCATAGATTTATATTCACTTAATTTCCTCGGATCATATTCATTGAGATTGATCAGTTTTCTTAAGATTTATATTTCACGTCATGTTTCCTCGAGTTTTCCTCAACTTTTCTAGAGACTTATATTCATTTCAAATTTCATCACATTTTCAAAAGACTTAGATTCACTTAAAATATCATCAGATTTCTTAAAATTTTTGTTCACTTCTTATTGCTTCAGAACTTCTTAAGATTTATATTCACTTCAAATTTTTTAAGATCTATGTTCACTTGAGACTCAATTAGATTTTCTTAAGATTTATGTTCATCAAGTTTCATCAGTTTTCCTTAAATTTTCAAGAGACTTATATTCATTTCCAATTCATCACATTTCTAAAGACATATATTCACTTCATATCATGATTTCTTAATATTTTTATTCATACATTAGTTCATATTTCTTAAGATTTATATTCACTTAAAATTTCATTAAAATCTTTGTTCATGATTCCATCGTATTTTCTAAAGATTAATATTCACGTGAATTTTCATTAGGATTTCCTCAAATTTTCTAGATACTTATATTCATTTAAATTTTATCACACATTTTTAAAGACTTATATTCACTTCAAATATCATTGATTATTTAAGATTTTAGTTCAATTAGTACTTAGAATTTCTTAGATTTATATTCACTTAAAATTTCCTCGGATCTATGTTCACTTGAGATTCCATCAGATTTTCTTAAGATTTATGTTCACGTGAAGTTTCATCGGTTTCCATTTTCTAAGACTTATATTCATTTCTCATTTCATCACATTTTCTAAGACTTATATTCACTTCAATATCATGATTTCTTAAGATTTTGTTCATACGTATTTCTTGAATTTCTTAAGATTTATATTCACTTAATTTCTTCAAATCTATGTTCACTTGAGATTCAATCACATTTTCTTAATATTCATGTTCACGTGGTTTTCATGATTTTCCTCAAATTTTTTAGACTTATATTCATTTCAGATTTTATCACATTTCTAAGACTTATAATCACTTCAAATATCATCAGATTTCCTATTTTTATTCACTTCGTATTTCTACAGATTTATAAAATTTATATTCACTAAATTCCCAGTCTATATTCATTGGAGATTGATCAGTTTTTCTTAAGATTTATATTTCACGTCATGTTTCTCAGTTTTCCTCAACTTTTCTAGAGACTTATATTCATTTCAAATTTCATCACATTTTCAAAAGACTAGATTCATTTAAAATATCATGATTTCTTAAATTTTTGTTCCATCTTATTGCTTGAAACTTAAGATTTATATTCACTAAATTTTTGATTTATATTCACTTAGACTTTCATCAGTTTTCTTAAGATTGTGTTCACGTCAAGTTTCATTAGATTTTCCTCTAATTTTCAAGAGACTTATTCATTTCATTCATCATTTCTAAGGACATATATTCACTTCATATCATGATTTCTTAATATTTTATTCATCGTGGTAGTTATAATTTCTTAAGATTTATATTGCTTAAATTTCATAAAATCATATTTCACTTGAGATTCCATCGTATTTTTCTAAGATTAATATTCACGTGAATTTTCATTAGGATTCCTCAAATTTTCTAGATACTTATATTCATTTTAAAATTTTATCACATTTTTTAAGAGCATATTCACTTCAAATATCCAGTTATTTAAGATTTGGTTCAATCGTATTTCTTGAGAATTTCTTAGATTTATATTCACTTAAAATTTCCTCAGATCTATGTTCACTTGAGATTCCATCAGATTTTCTTAGATTTATATTCCGTGAAGTTTCATCGAGTTTTCCTAAATTTTCTGAGACATATTCATTTCGATTTCATCGCATTTTCTAAAGACTTATATTCACTTCAAATATCATCATTTCTTAAGATTTTTTATTCATAATATTTCTTCAAATTTCTTAAGATTATATTCACTTAAATTTCTTCATTTCTATATTCTTCAAATTCCATCACATTTTCTTAAGATTCATGTTCACGTGAATTTCATCGAGTTTTCTCAAAAAATTTTAAGACTTATATTCATTTCAAATTTCTCCACATTTTCTAAGACTTTAATCACTTCAAATATCATCAGATTTCTTAATATTTTTATTCACTTCATATTTCTCACAGATTTCTTAAGATTTATATTCACTTAATTTCCTGGATCTATATTCACTTGAGATTCAATCAGTTTTCTTAAGATTTATATTACGTCAATTTCATCGGGTTTTCCTCAACTTTTCTAGAGACTTATATTCATTTCAAATTTCATCACATTTTCAAAAGACTTATATTCATTTAAAATATCCTTGATTTCTTAAAATTTTGTTCACTTCTGTACTTGAGAATTTCTTAAGATTTATATTCACTTCAAATTTTTGATTTATATTCACTTGAGACCATGATTTTCTTAAGATTAATATTCACGTCAAGTTTCATTAGATTTTCCTCAAATTTTCAAGGACTTACATTCATTTCAAATTTCATCACATTCTAAAGACATATATTCACTTCAAATATCATGATTTCATAATATTTTTGTTCATCGTATTTCTTCATAATTTCTTAAGATTTATATTAACTTAAAATTCACTAAAATCTATGTTCTTGAGATTCCATCGTATTTTCTAAGATTAATATTCCATTAAGTTTTCATTAGGATTTCCTCAAATTTTCTAGAGACTTATATTCATTTAAAATTTTATCACATTTTTAAAATATATTCACTTCAATATCATAGATTTTTAAGATTTTGGTCAATTCATATTTCTTGAGATTTCTTAAGATTTATATTCACTTCAAATTTCCTCGGATCTATATTCACTTGAGATTCCATCAGTTTTCTTAAGATTTATGTTCGTGAAGTTTCATCGAGGTTTTCCTCAAATTTTCTAGACTTATATTCATTTCAATTTCATCACATTTTCTAAAGACTTATATTCACTTCAAATATCATGATTTCTTAAGATTTTGTTCATTAGTATTTCTTGATTTCTCTTAGTTATATTCACTTCAAATTTCTTCATTTCATGTTCACTTTAAATTCAATCCATTTTCTTAAGATTCATGTTCGTGATTTTCATGAGTTTTTCAAAATTTTTAAGACTTATATTCATTTCAAATTTATCACATTTCAAAGACTTATAATCACTTGAAATATCATCAGTTTCCTAATGTTTTTGTTCACTACATATTTCGAGATTCATAAGATTTATTCATGAATTTCTTCGGATCTATATTCACTTGAGATTCATCGATTTTCTTAAGATTTATATTAACGTCAAGTTTCATCGAGTTTTCCTCAAATTTTCTAGGACTTATATTCATTTCAAATTTCATCACATTTTAAAGACTTAGATTCACTAAAATATCATCGATTTCTTAAGATTTTTATTCCTTCATTTCTTGAGGCCTTAAAGTTTATATTCACTTAGATTTTTTCGGATCTATGTTCAACTTGAGGACTCAATTAGATTTCTTAGGTTATATTCGTCAAAGTTCATGGATTTTCCTCAATTTTCAAAGGACTTATATTCATTTCAGATTTCATCATAATTTCTAATACAAAT
>CM038795.1:168112928-168306428 GCA_021764765.1 Vicia sativa | reverse complement strand
TTTTTGTTCGATTCGTATTAGTTTCATTAATTCCTTGAGATTTATAAAAATTCCTTAAAATTTCTTCAAAATCTCTAGAACAAAAGAGATTCCATATTTTCTTAAGATTTATGGTCATTTATGAATTTTCATTAGGATTTTCCTCAAATTTCTAGATACTTATATTCATTTCAATATTTATCCACATTTTAGAGACTTATATTCATTTCAAATATCATGTGGATTATTTAATATTTTTGATTGATTCATGTTTCTTCGGAATTTCTTAGATTTATATATTCATAAAATTTCTTAAAATCATATTCACCAAGAATTCCATCAGTTTTCTCTTAAGATTAATATTCACGTGAAGTTTCATTGGTTTTCCTCAAATTTTCTGAGGCTTTATTCATTTCAAATTTAATCACATTTTCAAAGACTTATATTCACTTTAAATATCATTCGATTTCTTAAGATTTTTGTTAACCCCATATTTCTTGAATTTCTTAAGATTTATATTCATTAAAATTCGCTAGATCTATTTAAAAATCATGTGATCACATTTTCTTAAGATTTATATTCACGTGAAGTTTCATCGGGTTTTCCTCAAATTTTCTAGAGACTTATATTTCATTTTAAATTTTATCATATTTCCCAAAGACTTATATTCACTTTAAATATCCTTGATTTCCCTATCTTTATTTCACCCATTATTTCTCCCGAATTTCTTAAGATTTATTCACTTCAAATTTCTTCGAGATCTATATATTCACTTGAATTCATAAGATTTTCTTAAGATTTATATTCACGTCCTTATTTCCTCGAGTTTTCCTCGAAATTTTCTAGAGACTTATATCGTTTCAAATTTCATCACATTTTTCAAAAGACTTATATTGTAAAAATATCATGATTTCTTAAGATTTTTATTCTGGCTTATTTCTTGAGCTGCTTAAGATTTATATTCACTTCAAATTTTTAAGATCTATATTCACTTGAGATTCGATTAGATTTTCTTAGAATTTATATTCCGCGTCAAGTTTCATTTCAGATTTTCACCAATTTTCAAAGAGACTTATATTCATTTCCAATTTCATCATATTTTAGAGACAAATATTCATTAAATATCCTTGATTTCTTAATATTTTTGTTCACTTTATATTAATTCATAATTTTCTTAAGATTTATATTCATAAATTTCTTAAAATCTATATTCACTTGAGATTCCATCGTATTTTCTTAAGATTAATGTTCATTAGTTTTCATTAGATTTTCCTCAAATTTCGAAACTTATATTCATTTCAAATTTTATCACATTTTTAAGACTTATATTCATAAATATCATAAGATTCTTAAGATTTTAGTTTCATACATTATTTAATTTCTTAAGATTTATATTCATAAAATTTCCTCGGATCTATATTCACCAGAGATTCCATCATTTTCTTAAGATTTATATTCACGTGAAGTTTCATTCGTTTTCCTCAAATTTTCTAGAGACTTATATTCATTTCATTTCATCACATTTCTAAGACTTATATTCACTTTAAATATCATGATTTCTTAAGATTTTTATTCCTTGTATTTCTTGAATTTCTTAAGATTTATATTCACTTCAAAATTCTTCAAATCTATATTTTCAATTCAAATTCAATCGTTTTCTTAAGATTCATGTTTCCTTGAAGTTTCATCGAGTTTCTTCAAAATTTCTAGAGACTTATATTCATTTTTAAATTTATACATTTTCTAAAGACTTATCATTCAAATATCAATACAGATTTTCTAATATTTTTGTTCACTTCCATTATTTCTCAAAATTTCCTTAGTTATATTATTGAATTTCCTCATATCTATATTCACTTGAGATTCGATCAGTTTTCTTAAGATTTATATTCATTCATGTTTCTCGGTTTTCCTCCACTTTTCTAGAGACTTATATTCGTTTCAAATTTCATCACATTTTCAAGACTTAGATTCACTAAAATATCATGGATTCTTAGATTTTGTTCACGGCTTATTTCTTGAATTGCTTAAGATTTATATTCACTTCAAATTTTTTGGATCTATGTTCACTTGAGACTCAATTAGATTTTCTTAAGATTTATATTTCCGTTCAGTTTCATCAGTTTTCCTCAAATTTTCAAGAGACTTATATTCATTTCAATGTCATCATATTTCTGAAGACAAATATTCACTTCCATATCATTCATTTCTTAATATTTTTGTTCACCATTATTGATTTCAATTTTCTTAGATTTATATTTACTTAAAATTTCTTAAATCTATGTTCACTTGATATTCCATCATATTTTCTTAAGATTAATGGTCATGTGAATTTTCATTAGGATTTCCTCAAAATTTGAGAAACTTATATTCATTTCAAATTTTATCACATTTTTAAAGACTTATATTCACTTCAAATATCATCAGTTTCTTAGATTTTGGTTCACTTATATTTCTTGAATTTCTTAGATTTATATTCACTAAAATTTCCTCGGATCTATATTCTTGAGATTCCATGATTTTCTTAAGATTTATGTTCCATGAAGTTTCATCAGGGTTTTCCTCAAATTTTCTAGAGACTTATATTCATTTCCAATTTCATCACATTTAAAGACATATTCACTTTAAATATCATTAGTTCTTAAGATTTTATTCCTTAGTATTTCTTGAATTTCTTAAGATTTATATTCACTAAATTTCTTCAAATCTATATTCACTTGAAATGATCATATTTTCTTAGATTCATTATTCACGTAAGTTTCATGAGTTTTTCCTCGAATTTTCTGAGACTTATATTCATTTTAAATTTTATCATATTTTCTAAAGACTTATAATCACTTCAATATCATGATTTCCTAATATTTTGTTCGTATTACGTATTTCTCACGAATTTCATAAGATTTATATTCATGAATTTCCTCGGATCTATATTCACTTGAGATTCGATAAGATTTTCTTAAGATTTATGTTACGTCATGTTTCATCGGTTTTCCTCAGCTTTTCTAGAGACTTATATTCATTTCAATTTCATCACATTTTCAAAGACTTAGATTCACTAAAATATCATCGATTTCTTAAGATTTTATTCACTTCTTATTTCTTGAGGCTTAAGATTTATATTCACTTCAATTTTTGGATCTATGTTCACTTGAGACTCGATTAGATTTTCTTAAGATTTATGTTCCGTCAAGTTTCATCGGTTTTCCTCAAATTTTCAAAGAGACTTATATTCATTTCCAATTTCATCATATTTTTAGAAGACAAATATTCACTTTAAATATCATGATTTCTTAATATTTTTGTTCATATTGTTAATTCATAATTTCTTAAAATTATATTTACTTAAATTTCTTAAAATCTATGTTCACTTGAGATTCCATCATATTTTCTTAAGATTAATGGTCACGTGAATTTTCATTAGGTTTTCCTCAAAAACTTATATTCATTTCAAATTTTATCACATTTTTTAAAGACTTATATTCACTTCAAATATCATCAGATTTCTTAAGATTTTGGTTCACTTCGTATTTCTTCAGAATTTCTTAAGATTTATATTCACTTAAAATTTCCTCAGATCTATGTTCACTTGAGATTGCATCAGATTTTCTTAAGATTTATGTTCATGTGAAGTTTCATCAGGTTTTCCTCAAATTTTCTAGAGACTTATATTCATTTCCCATTTCATCACATTTTCTAAAGATTTATATTCACTTTAAATATCATTAGATTTCTTAAGATTTTGTTATTCCATTATTTCTTGAATTTCTTAAGATTTATATTCACTTCAAATTTCTTGAATCTATGTTCACTTCAGACTCAATCATATTTCTTAAGATTCATGTTCACGTGAAGTTTCATCGAGTTTTCCTCAAACTTTCTAGAGACTTATATTCATTTAAATTTTATCATATTTTCTAAAGACTTATAATCACTTCAAATATCATCAGTTCCTAATATTTTGTTATTCCATTATTTCTCTGAATTTATAAGATTTATATTCACTTCAAATTTCCTCATATCTATATTCACTTGAGATTCGATCAGATTTTCTTAAGATTTATGTTCACGTCATGTTTCCTAAGGTTTTCCTCAACTTTTCTAGAGACTTATATTCATTTCAAATTTCATCACATTTTCAAAAGACTTAGATTCACTAAAATATCATCAGATTTCTTAAGATTTTTATTCACTCTTATTTCTTGAGCTGCTTAAGATTTATATTCACTTAATTTTTTCAGATCTATGTTCACTTGAGACTCAATTAGATTTTCTTAAGATTTATGTTCACGTCAAGTTTCATCGGATTTTCCTCAAATTTTCAGAGACTTATATTCATTTCCAATGTCATCATATTTTGTAAAGACAAATATTCACTTTCCATATCATCAGATTTCTTAATATTTTTGTTCACTTCGTATTAGTTCATAATTTCTTAAGATTTATATTCACTTAAAATTTCTTAAAATCTATGTTCACTTGAGATTCCATCGTATTTTCTTAAGATTAATGGTCACGTGAATTTTCATTAGGTTTTCCTCAAAATTTCAGAAACTTATATTCATTTCAAATTTTATCACATTTTTTAAAGACTTATATTCACTTCAAATATCATCAGATTTCTTAAGATTTTGGTTCACTTCGTATTTCTTCAGAATTTCTTAAGATTTATATTCACTTAAAATTTCCTAAGATCTATGTTCACTTGAGATTCCTTCAGTTTTCTTAAGATTTATTTCGTGAAGTTTCATCAGGTTTTCCTCAAATTTTCTAGAGACTTATATTCATTTCCATTTCATCACATTTCTAAAGACTTATATTCACTTTAAATATCATGATTTCTTAAGATTTTTGTTCACTTAGTATTTCTTGAATTTCTTAAGATTTATATTCACTTCAAATTTCTTCAATCTATATTTCACTTAGATTCAATCACATTTCTTAAGATTCATGTTCACGTGAGTTTCATCGAGTTTTCCTCAAATTTTCTAGAGACTTATATTCATTTCAAATTTTATCACATTTTCTAAAGATTATAATCACTAAATATCATCATTTCCTAATATTTTTGTTCATAGTATTTCTCAAATTTCATAAGATTTATATTCACTTCAAATTTCCTCAGATCTATATTCACTTGAGATTCGATCAGTTTGATTTATGTTCACGTCATGTTTCCTCGGGTTTTCCTCAACTTTTCTAGAGACTTATATTCATTTCAAATTTCATCACATTTTCAAAGACTTAGATTCACTAAAATATCATCCGATTTCTTAAGATTTTTATTCACTTCTTATTTCTTCAGAACTGCTTAAGATTTATATTCACTTCAAATTTTTTAAGATCTATGTTCACTTGAGACTCAATTAGATTTTCTTAAGATTTATGTTCACGTCAAGTTTCATCGGATTTTCCTCAAATTTTCAAGAGACTTATATTCATTTCCATTTCATCATTTTATAAACAAATATTCACTTTAAATATCATCAGATTTCTTAATATTTTTGTTCACTTCTTATTAGTTCATAATTTCTTAAGATTTATATTCACTTAAAATTTCTTAAAATCTACGTTCACTTGAGATTCCATCGTATTTTCTTAAGATTAATGGTCATGTGAATTTTCATTAGGTTTTCCTCAAAATTTAAACTTATATTCATTTCAAATTTTATCACATTTTTTAAAGACTTATATTCACTTCAAATATCATAGATTTTTAAGATTTTGTTCACCATTATTTCTTGAATTTCTTAAGATTTATATTCACTTAAAATTTCCTCGGATCTATGTTCACTTGAGATTCCCAGTTTTCTTAAGATTTATGTTCAGTGAAGTTTCATAGTTTTCCTCAAATTTTCTAGAGACTTATATTCATTTCCCATTTCATCACATTTTCTAAAGACTTATATTCACTTTAAATATCATCAGATTTCTTAAGATTTTTGTTCACTTAGTATTTCTTCAGAATTTCTTAAGATTTATGTTCACTTCAAAATTCTTCAAATCTATGTTAACTTCAAATTCAATCACATTTTCTTAAGATTCATGTTCACGTGAAGTTTCATCAGGTTTTCCTCAAATTTTCTAGAGACTTATATTCATTTCCCATTTCATCACATTTTCTAAAGACTTATATTCACTTTAAATATCACCAGATTTCTTAAGATTTTTGTTCACTTCGTATTTCTTTTGAATTTCTTAAGATTTATGTTCACTTCAAATTTCTTCAAATCTATGTTCACTTCAAATTCAATCACATTTTCTTAATATTCATGTTCACGTGAATTTTCATCAGGTTTTCCTCAAATTTTTTTTAGACTTATATTCATTTCAAATTTTATCACATTTTCTAAAGACTTATAATCACTTCAAATATCATCAGATTTCCTAATATTTTTGTTCACTTCGTATTTCTTCAGAATTTCATAAGATTTATATTCACTTTAAATTTCCTCAGATCTATATTCACATGAGATTGGATCAGATTTTCTTAAGATTTATGTTCACGTCATGTTTCATCAGGTTTTCCTCAACTTTTCTAGAGACTTACTTCATTTAAAATTTCATCACATTTTCAAAAGACTTAGATTCATTTAAAATATCATCAGATTTCTTAAAATTTTTGTTCACTTCTTATTGCTTCAGAACTTCTTAAGATTTATATTCACTTCAAATTTTTTAAGATCTATGTTCACTTGAGACTCAATTAGATTTTCTAAGATTTATGTTCACGTCAAGTTTCATCGGATTTTCCTCAAATTTTCAAGAGACTTATATTCATTTCCAATTTCATCATATTTTCTAAAGACAAATATTCACTTTAAATATCATCAGATTTCTTAATATTTTTGTTCACTTCGTATTAGTTCATAATTTCTTAAGATTTATATTCACTTAAAATTTCTTAAAATCTACGTTCACTTGAGATTCCATCGTATTTTCTTAAGATTAATGGTCATGTGAATTTTCATTAGGTTTTCCTCAAAATTTCAGAAACTTATATTCATTTCAAATTTTATCACATTTTTTAAAGACTTATATTCACTTCAAATATCATCAGATTATTTAAGATTTTGGTTCAATTCGTATTTCTTCAGAATTTCTTAAGATTTATATTCACTTAAAATTTCCTCAGATATATGTTCACTTGAGATTCCATCAGATTTTCTTAAGATTTATGTTCAAGTTTCATGAGTTTTCCTCAAATTTTCTAAGAGACTTATATTCATTTCCAATTTCATCATATTTTGTAAAGACAAATATTCACTTTAAATATCATCAGATTTCTTAATATTTTTGTTCACTTCGTATTAGTTCATAATTATTAAGATTTATATTCACTTAAAATTTCTTAAAATCTACGTTCACTTGAGATTCCATCATATTTTCTTAAGATTAATGGTCGTGAATTTTCATTAGGTTTTCCTCAAATTTGAGAAACTTATATTTATTTCAAATTTTATCACATTTTAAAGACTTATATTCACTTCAATATGTCAGATTATTTAAGATTTTGGTTCAATTCATTATTTCTTGAATTTCTTAAGATTTATATTCATTAAATTTCCTCAAATCTATGTTCACTTGAGATTCCATCAGTTTTCTTAAGATTTATGTTCACGTTGAAGTTTCATCGGAGTTTTCCTCAAATTTTCGGAGACTTATATTCATTTCCCATTTCATCACATTTTCTAAGACTTATATTCACTTTAAATATCATCAGTTTCTTAAGATTTTTGTTCACGTATTTCTTGAATTTCTTAGATTTATATTCACTTCAAAATTCTTCAAATCTATGTTCACTTGAATTCAATCGCATTTTCTTAAGATTAATGTTCACGTGAAGTTTCATAGTTTTCCTCAAATTTTCTAGAGACTTATATTCATTTAAATTTTATCATATTTTCTAAGACTTATAATCACTTCAAATATCATGAGTTCCTAATATTTTGTTCATACGTATTTCTCGAATTTCATAAGATTTATATTCACTTCAAATTTCCTCGGATCTATATTCACTTGAGATTCGATCAGTTTTCTTGATTTATATTAACGTCATGTTTCCTCGGGTTTTCCTCAACTTTTCTAGAGACTTATATTCATTTCAAATTTCATCACATTTTCAAAGACTTAGATTCACTAAAATATCATCACGATTTCTTAAGATTTTTATTCACTCTATTTCTTGAGCTTAAGATTTATATTCACTTCAAATTTTTAAGATCTATATTCACTTTAGAGCTTATTAGATTTTCTTAAGATTTATGTTCACGTCAAGTTTCATCGGATTTTCCTCAAATTTTCAAGACTTATATTCATTTCCAATTTCATCATATTTGAAAATAAAATATTCACTTTAAATATCATGATTTCTTAACATTTTTGTTCACCGTATTAGTTCATAATTTCTAAGATTTATATTCACTTAAAATTTTTAAAATCTCTTTCACTTGAGATTCCATCGTATTTTCTTAAGATTAATGGTCACGTGAATTTTCATTAGGTTTTCCTCAAAATTTCAGAAACTTATGTTCATTTCAAATTTTATCACATTTTTTAAAGACTTATATTCACTTCAAATATCATCAGATTTCTTAAGATTTTGGTTCGCCATTTTTCTTGAATTTCTTAAGATTTATATTCACTTAAAATTTCTTCAGATCTATGTTCACTTGAGATTCCATCAGATTTTCTTAAGATTTATGTTCACGTGAAGTTTCATCAGGTTTTCCTCAAATTTTCTAGAGACTTATATTCATTTCCCATTTCATCACATTTTCTAAAGACTTATATTCACTTTAAATATCATTAGATTTCTTAAGATTTTTGTTCACTTCGTATTTCTTCAGAATTTCTTAAGATTTATGTTCACTTCAAATTTCTTCAAATCTATGTTCACTTCAAACTCAATAACATTTTCTTTAGATTCATATTCACGTGAAGTTTCATCAGGTTTTCCTCAAATTTTCTAGAGACTTATATTCATTTTAAATTTTATCATATTTTTTAAAGACTTATAATCACTTCAAATATCATCAGATTTCCTAATATTTTTGTTCACTTCGTATTTCTACGGAATTTCATAAGATTTATATTCACTTCAAATTTCCTCAGATCTATATTCACTTGAGATTCGATCAGATTTTCTTAAGATTTATGTTCATGTCATGTTTCCTCAGGTTTTCCTCAACTTTTCTAGAGACTTATATTCATTTCAAATTTCATCACATTTTCAAAAGACTTAGATTCACTAATATTATCATCCGATTTCTTAAGATTTTTATTCACTTCTTATTTCTTGAGCTTCTTAAGTTATTCACTTCAAATTTTTTGAATCTATGTTCACCAGGACTCAATTAGATTTTCTTAAGATTTATATTCACGTCAAGTTTCATGAGTTTTCCTCAAATTTTCAAGAGACTTATATTCATTTCCAATTTCATCATATTTTCTAAAGACAAATATTCACTTTAAATATCATTAGATTTCTTAATATTTTTGTTCACTTCGTATTAGTTCATAATTTCTTAAGATTTATATTTACTTAAAATTTCTTAAAATCTACGTTCACTTGAGATTCCATCGTATTTTCTTAAGATTAATGGTCATGTGAATTTTCATTAGGTTTTCCTCAAAATTTCAGAAACTTATATTTATTTCAAATTTTATCACATTTTTTAAAGACTTATATTCACCTCAAATATCATCAGATTTCTTAAGATTTTGGTTCACTTCGTATTTCTTCAGAATTTCTTAAGATTTATATTCACTTAAAATTTCCTCGGATCTATGTTCACTTGATTCCATCATTTTCTTAAGATTTATGTCCACGAAGTTTCATCGAGTTTTCCTCAAATTTTGAGACTTATATTCATTTCCCATTTCATCACATTTTCTAAAGACTTATATTCACTTTAAATATCACCAGATTTCTTAAGATTTTTGTTCACTTCGTATTTCTTTTGAATTTCTTAAGATTTATGTTCACTTCAAATTTCTTCAAATCTATGTTCACTTCAAATTCAATCACATTTTCTTAAGATTCATGTTCACGTGAATTTTCATCAGGTTTTCCTCAAATTTTTTAGACTTATATTCATTTCAAATTTTATCACATTTTCTAAAGACTTATAATCACTTCAAATATCATCAGATTTCCTAATATTTTTGTTCACTTCGTATTTCTATGGAATTTCATAAGATTTATATTCACTTCAAATTTCCTCAGATCTATATTCACTGGAGATTCGATCAGATTTTCTTAAGATTTATGTTCACGTCATGTTTCCTCAGGTTTTCCTCAACTTTTCTAGAGACTTATATTCATTTAAAATTTATCACATTTTCAAAAGACTTAGATTCACTTAAAATATCATCAGATTTCTTAAGATTTTTATTCAATTCTTATTTTTTCAGAACTTCTTAAGATTTATATTCACTTCAAATTTTTTCAGATTTATGTTCACTTGAGACTCCATCAGATTTTCTTAAGATTTATGTTCACGTCAAGTTTCATCGGATTTTCCTCAAATTTTCAAGAGACTTATATTCATTTCCAATTTCATCATATTTTGTAAAGACAAATATTCACTTTAAATATCATCAGATTTCTTAATATTTTTGTTCACTTCGTATTAGTTCATAATTTCTTAAGATTTATATTCACTTAAAATTTCTTAAAATCTACGTTCACTTGAGATTCCATCGTATTTTCTTAAGATTAATGGTCATGTGAATTTTCATTAGGTTTTCCTCAAAATTTCAGAAACTTATATTTATTTCAAATTTTATCACATTTTTTAAAGACTTATATTCACTTCAAATATCATCAGATTATTTAAGATTTTGGTTCAATTCTTATTTCTTCAGAATTTCTTAAGATTTATATTCACTTAAAATTTCCTCAGATCTATGTTCACTTGAGATTCCATCAGATTTTCTTAAGATTTATGTTCACGTGAAGTTTCATCAGGTTTTCCTCAAATTTTCTAGAGACTTATATTCATTTCCCATTTCATCACATTTTCTAAAGACTTATATTCACTTTAAATATCATGATTTCTTAAGATTTTTGTTCACGTGTTTCTTGAATTTCTTGATTTATATTCACTTCAAATTCTTCAAATCTATGTTCACTTCAAATTCAATCACATTTTCTTAAGATTCATGTTCACGTGAAGTTTCATCAGGTTTTCCTCAAATTTTCTAGAGTGTTATATTCATTTAAAGTTTTATCACATTTTATAAAGATTATAATCACTTCAAATATCATCAGATTTCCTAATATTTTTGTTCACTTCGTATTTCTACGGAATTTCATAAGATTTATATTCACTTCAAATTTCCTCAGATCTATATTCACTTGAGATTCGATCAGATTTTCTTAAGATTTATGTTCACGTCATGTTTCCTCAGGTTTTCCTCAACTTTTCTAGAGACTTATATTCATTTCAAATTTCATCACATTTTCAAAAGACTTAGATTCACTAAAAATATCATCCGATTTCTTAAGATTTTTATTCACTTCTTATTTCTTTAGAACTGCTTAAGATTTATATTCACTTCAAATTTTTTAAGATCTATGTTCACTTGAGACTCAATTAGATTTTCTTAAGATTTATGTTCACGTCAAGTTTCATCGGATTTTCCTCAAATTTTCAAGAGACTTATATTCATATCCAACTTCATCATATTTTCTAAAGACAAATATTCACTTTAAATATCATTAGATTTCTTAATATATTTGTTCACTTCGTATTAGTTCATAATTTCTTAAGATTTATATTTACTTAAAATTTCTTAAAATCTACGTTCACTTGAGATTCCATCTTATTTTCTTAAGATTAATGGTCATGTGAATTTTCATTAGGTTTTCCTAAAAATTTCAGAAACTTATATTTATTTCAAATTTTATCACATTTTTAAGACTTATATTCAAATATCATGATTTCTTAAGATTTTGGTTCATTAGTATTTCTTGAATTTCTTAAGATTTATATTCACTAAATTTCCTCGGATCTATGTTCACTTGAGATTCCATCAGTTTTTCTTAAGTTATGTCCACGAAGTTTCATCGAGGTTTTCTCAAATTTTCTAGAGACTTATATTCATTTCCCATTTCATCACATTTCTAAAGACTTATATTCAATTTAAATATCAGTTTCTTGATTTTTGTTCACTTGTATTTCTTTTGATTTCTTAAGATTTATATTCACTTCAATTTCTTCAAATCTATGTTCACTTCAAATTCAATCACATTTTCTTAAGATTCATGTTCACGTGAATTTTCATCAGGTTTTCCTCAAATTTTTTTTAGACTTATATTCATTTCAAATTTTATCACATTTTCTAAAGACTTATAATCACTTCAAATATCATCAGATTCCTAATATTTTTGTTCATTATTATTTCTCAGAATTTCATAAGATTTATATTCACTTCAAATTTCCAGGATCTATATTCACTTGGAGATTGATCAGTTTTCTTAAGATTTATGTTCACGTCATGTTTCCTCAGGTTTTCCTCAACTTTTCTAGAGACTTATATTCATTTCAAATTTCATCACATTTTCAAAAGACTTAGATTCATTTAAAATATCATCAGATTTCTTAAAATTTTTGTTCACTTCTTATTGCTTCAGAACTTCTTAAGATTTATATTCACTTCAAATTTTTTCAGATTTATGTTCACTTGAGACTCAATCAGATTTTCTTAAGATTAATGTTCACGTCAAGTTTCATTAGATTTTCCTCTAATTTTCAAGAGACTTACATTCATTTCAAATTTCATCACATTTTCTAAAGACATATATTCACTTTAAATATCATCAGATTTCTTAATATTTTTGTTCACTTCGTATTAGTTCATAATTTCTTAAGATTTATATTCGCTTAAAATTTCATAAAATCTATGTTCACTTGAGATTCCATCGTATTTTCTAAAGATTAATATTCACGTGAATTTTCATTAGGATTTCCTCAAATTTTCTAGATACTTATATTCATTTAAAATTTTATCACATTTTTTAAAGACATATATTCACTTCAAATATCATCAGATTATTTAAGATTTTGGTTCAATTCGTATTTCTTCAGAATTTCTTAAGATTTATATTCACTTAAAATTTCCTCAGATCTATGTTCACTTGAGATTCCATCAGATTTTCTTAAGATTTATGTTCACGTGAAGTTTCATCAGGTTTTCCTCAAATTTTCTAGAGACTTATATTCATTTCTCATTTCATCATATTTTCTAAAGACTTATATTCACTTTAAATATCATCAGATTTCTTAAGATTTTTGTTCACTTCGTATTTCTTCAGAATTTCTTAAGATTTATGTTCACTTCAAATTTCTTCAAATCTATGTTCACTTCAAATTCAATCACATTTTCTTAATATTCATGTTCACGTGAATTTTCATCAGGTTTTCCTCAAATTTTTTTTAGACTTATATTCATTTCGAATTTTATCACATTTTCTAAAGACTTATAATCACTTCAAATATCATCAGATTTCCTAATATTTTTGTTCACTTCGTATTTCTACGGAATTTCATAAAATTTATATTCACTTCAAATTTCCCCAGATCTATATTCACTGGAGATTCGATCAGATTTTCTTAAGATTTATGTTCACGTCATGTTTCCTCAGATTTTCCTCAACTTTTCTAGAGACTTATATTCATTTCAAATTTCATCACATTTTCAAAAGACTTAGATTCACTTAAAATATCATCAGATTTCTTAAGATTTTTATTCAATTCTTATTTTTTCAGAACTTCTTAAGATTTATATTCACTTCAAATTTTTTCAGATTTATGTTCACTTGAGACTCAATCAGATTTTCTTAAGATTAATGTTCACGTCAAGTTTCATTAGATTTTCCTCTAATTTTCAAGAGACTTACATTCATTTCAAAATTTCATCACATTTTCTAAAGACATATATTCACTTTAAATATCATCAGATTTCTTAATATTTTTGTTCACTTCGTATTAGTTCATAATTTCTTAAGATTTATATTCGCTTAAAATTTCATAAAATCTATGTTCACTTGAGATTCCATCGTATTTTCTAAAGATTAATATTCACGTGAATTTTCATTAGGATTTCCTCAAATTTTCTAGATACTTATATTCATTTAAAATTTTATCACATTTTTTAAAGACATATATTCACTTCAAATATCATCAGATTATTTAAGATTTTGGTTCAATTCGTATTTCTTCAGAATTTCTTAAGATTTATATTCACTTAAAATTTCCTCAGATCTATGTTCACTTGAGATTCCATCAGATTTTCTTAAGATTTATGTTCACGTCAAGTTTCATCGGATTTTCCTCAAATTTTCAAGAGACTTATATTCATTTCCAATTTCATCATAATTTCTAAATACAAATATTCACTTTAAATATCATTAGATTTCTTAATATTTTTGGTCACTTCGTATTAGTTCATAATTTCTTAAGAATTATATTTACTTAAAATTTCTTAAAATCTACGTTCACTTGAGATTCCATCGTATTTTCTTAAGATTAATGGTCATGCGAATTTTCATTAGGTTTTCCTCAAAATTTCAGAAACTTATATTTATTTCAAATTTTATCACACTTTTTAAAGACTTATATTCACTTCAAATATCATCAGATTTCTTAAGATTTTGGTTCACTTCGTATTTCTTCAGAATTTCTTAAGATTTATATTCACTTAAAATTTCCTTAGATCTATGTTCACTTGAGATTCCATCAGATTTTCTTAAGATTTATGTCCACGAGAAGTTTCATCAGGTTTTTCTCAAATTTTGTAGAGACTTATATTCATTTCCCATTTCATCACATTTTCTAAAGACTTATATTCACTTTAAATATCACCAGATTTCTTAAGATTTTTGTTCACTTCGTATTTCTTTTGAATTTCTTAAGATTTATGTTCACTTCAAATTTCTTCAAATCTATGTTCACTTCAAATTCAATCACATTTTCTTAAGATTCATGTTCACGTGAATTTTCATCAGGTTTTCCTCAAATTTTTTTTAGACTTATATTCATTTCAAATTTTATCACATTTTCTAAAGACTTATAATCACTTCAAATATCATCAGATTTCCTAATATTTTTGTTCACTTCGTATTTCTACGGAATTTCATAAGATTTATATTCACTTCAAATTTCCTCATATCTATATTCACTTGAGATTCGATCAGATTTTCTTAAGATTTATGTTAACGTCATGTTTCCTCTGGTTTTCCTCAACTTTTCTAGAGACTTATATTTATTTCAAATTTAATCACATTTTCAAAAGACTTTGATTCACTTAAAATATCATCATATTTCTTAAGATTTTTGTTCACTTCTTGTTTTTTTTAAACTTCTAAAGATTTATATTCACTTCAAATTTTTTCCGAACTATGTTCATTTGAGACTCAATCAGATTCTCTTAAGATTTATGTTCACGTCAAGTTTCATCGGATTTTCCTCAAACTTTCAAGAGACTTATATTCATTTCCAATTTCATCACATTTTCTATAGACATATATTCACTTTAAATATCATCAGATTTCTTAATATTTTTGTTCACTTCGTATTAGTTCATAATTTCTTAAGATTTATATTCACTTAAAATTTCTTAAAATCTATGTTCACTGGAGATTCCATCGTATTTTCTTAAGATTAATGGTCACGTGAATTTCCATTAGGTTTTCCTCAAAATTTCTAGAAACTTTTATTCACTTCAAATTTTATCACATTTTCTAAAGACTTATAATCACTTCAAATATCATCAGATTTCCTAATATTTTTGTTCACTTCGTATTTCTTCAGAATTTCATAAGATTTATATTCACTTTAAATTTCCTCAGATCTATATTCACATGAGATTGGATCAGATTTTCTTAAGATTTATGTTCACGTCATGTTTCATCAGGTTTTCCTCAACTTTTCTAGAGACTTACTTCATTTAAAATTTCATCACATTTTCAAAAGACTTAGATTCATTTAAAATATCATCAGATTTCTTAAGATTTTTGTTCACTTCTTATTTATTAAGAACTTCTTAAGATTTATATTCACTTTAAATTTCCTCAGATCTATGTTCACTTCAATTTTCCTCAGATCTATGTTTACTTGAGATTCCATTAGATTTTCTTAAGATTTATGTTCACGTCAAGTTTCATCAGGTTTCCCTCAAATTTTCTAGAGACTTATATTCGTTTCCAATTTCATCACATTTTCTGAAGACTTATATTCACTTTAAATATTATCAAATTTCTTAAGATTTTGGTTCACTTCGTATTTCTTAAGAATTTCTTAAGATTTATATTCACTTCAAATTTCTTCAAATCTATGTTCACTTAAAATTCAATCACATTTTCTTAAGACTCATGTTCGCGTGAAGTTTCATCAGGTTTTCCTCAAATTTTCTAGAGACTTCTATCCATTTTAAATTTTATCACATTTTCTAAAGACTTATAATCACTTTAAATATCATCAGATTTCCTAATATTTTTGTTCACTTCGTATTTATACAGAATTTCATAAGATTTATATTCACTTCAAATTTCCTCGGATCCATATTCACTTGAGATTCGATCAGATTTTCTTAGGATTTATGTTCACTTCAAGTTTCATAAGGTTTTCCTCAACTTTTCTAAAGACTTATATTCATTTCAAATTTTATCACATTTTCTAAAGACATAATATATTCACTTTAAATATCATCAGATTTCTTAAGATTTTTGTTCACTTCACATTTCTTCAGAATTTCTTAAGATTTATATTCTTTTCAAATTTCTTCAAATCTATGTTCCCATCATATTCCATCGTATTTTCTTAAGCTTTATGTTCATGTGAAGTTTCATCATGTTTCCCTCAAATTTTCTAGAGACTTATATTCATTTCAAATTTTATCACATTTTCTAAAGACTTATATTCATTTATAGTATCACCAGATTTCTTACGATTTTTTTTTCTATTTCGTATTTCTTCAAAACTTATTAAAATTTATATTTACTTCATGTTTTTTAAAATCTATGTTCACTTCAAATTCCATCGTATTTTCTTAAGATTTATGTTCACGTCAAGTTTCATCAGATTTTCCTCAAATTATCCAAAGACTTATATTCATTTCCAATTTCATCACATTTTCAAAAGACTTACATTCACTTAAAATATCATCAGATTGTTTAAGATTTTTGTTCACTTCGTATTTCTTCAGAACTTCTTAAGATTTATATTCACTTCAAATTTTATCAAATCTATGCTCACTTGAGATTCAATCAAATTTTCTTAAGATTTATGTTCACGTCTTGTTTCATCAGGTTGTCCTCAAATTTTCCTGAGAATTATATTCATTTCCAATTTCATCATATTTTCTAAAGACATATATTCACTTTAAATATCACCAGATTTTTTAAGATTTTTGTTCACTTCGTATTTCTTCAGAACTTCTTAAGATTTTTATTATCTTCAAATTTTTTCAAATCTACGTCCACTTTAGATTCCATCGTATTTTCTTAAGATTTATGTTCACGTCAAGTTTCATCAGGTTTTCCTCAAATTATCCAGAGCCATATATTCATTTCCAATTTCATCACATTTTTTATAGACTTATATTCACTTAAAATATCTTCAGATTTCTCAAGATTTTTGTTCACTTCGTATTTCTTCAGAATTTCTTAAGATTTATATTTACTTCAAATTTCTTCAAATCTATGTTGACTTCAAATTCAATCACATTTTCTTAAGATTCATGTTCATGTGAAGTTTCATAAGGTTTTCCTCATATAATCTAGAGACTAATATTCATTTCAAATTTTATCACATTTTCTAAAGACTTATATTCACTTCAAATATCATCAGATTTCTTAAGATTTATATTCACTTCATATTTTTTCAAATCTATGTTCAATTGAGAGTCAATCAGATTTTCTTAAGATTATGTTCACGTCAAGTTTAATTACGTTTTCCTCAAATTTTCCAAAGACTTATATTCATTTCAAATTTCATCACATTTTCTAAAGACATAATATATTCACTTTATATTCACTTCAAATTTCTTCAAATCTATGTTCACTTGAGATTCCATCGTATTTTCTTAAGATTAATGTTCACGTCAAGTTTCATAAGGTTTTCCACAAATTTTCTAGAGACTTATATTCATTTCCAATTTCAGCAGATTTTAAAAAGACTTATATTCACTTAAAATATCATCAGATTTCTTAAGATTTTTGTTCACTTCGTATTTCTTCTGAATTTCTTAGGATTTATATTCACTTCAAATTTCTTCAAATCTATGTTCCCTTGAGATTCCTTCGTATTTTCTTAAGATTAATGTTCACGTCAAGTTTCATCAGGTTTTCCTAAAATTTTCAAGAGACTTATATTCATTTCAAATTTCATCACATTTTCAAATGACTTAAATTCACTTTAAATATCATTAGATTTCTTAAGATTTTTGTTCACTTCGTATTTCTTCAGAATATCCTAAGGTTTATGTTCACTTGAGACTTATATTCATTTTTTCAAATTTCATCACATTTTTTAAAGACTTATATTCACTTCAAATATCATCAGATTTCTTAAGATTTATGTTCACTATGTATTTTTTCAGAACTTCTTAAGATTTATATTCACTTCAAATTTCTTCAGATCTATGTTCACTTTAGATTCCATCTGACTTTCTTAAGAATTATGTTCACGTGAAGTTTCATCAGGTTTTCCTGAAATTTTCTAGAGACTTATATTCATTTTTTCAAATTTCATGACATTTTCTAAAGACTTATATTCACTTCAAATATCATCAGATTTCTTAAGATTTATGTTCACTGTATTTTTCTTCTTAAGATTTATATTCACTTAATTTCTTGATCTATGTTCACTTTAGATTCCATCGATTTTCTAAAGATTTATGTTCACAGTTTTCTGAAATTTTCTAGAGACTTATATTCATTTTTAAATTTCATCACATTTTCGACTTATATTCACTTGAATATCATCAGATTTGTTAAGATTTTTGTTCACTTCGTATTTCTTCAGAATTTCTTAAGATTTATATTCTCTTCAAATTTCTTCAAATCTATGTTCATTTCAAACTCCTTCGTATTTTCTTCAGATTAATGTTCACGTGAAGTTTCATCAAGTTTTTTCTCAAATTTTCTAGATGCTTATATTAATTTATTTTTTCATCACATTTTCTAAAGACTTACATTCACTTCAAATATCATCAGATTTTCTTAAGATTTATGCTCACTTCGTATTTTTATAAAATTTCTTAAGATTTATATTAACTTCAAATTTTTACATATATATGTTCACTTGAGATTCCATGAGGGTTTCCTCAAATTTTCTAGAGTTATATTAACTTCAAATTTCATCACATTTTCTAAGACTTATATTCATTCAAATATCATCAGTTCTTAAGATTTATGATCACTATGCATTTCTTGAACTTCTTAAGATTTATATTCACTTCAAATTTCTTGGATCTATGTTCACTTTAGATTCCATCCGATTTTCCTAAGATTTATGTTCACGTCAAGTTTCATCAGTTTTCCTCAAATTTTCTAGAGTTATATTCATTTCAAATTTCATCACATTTTCTGAATTATATTCACTTGAACATCATCGATTTCTTAAGATTTATGTTCACTATGTATTTCTTCAGAACTTCTTAAGATCTATATTCACTTCAAATTTCTTCAGATCGATGTTTACTTTAGATTCCATCCGATTTTCCTAAGATTTATGTTTTCATCAAGTTTGATCGGGTTTTCCTCAAATTTTCTAGATACTTATATACATTTCAAATTTTATGACATTTTATAAAGACTTTTATTCACTTCAGATATCATCAGATTTCTTAAGATTTATGTTCACTACGTATTTTTCGGAACTTCTTAAGAGTTATATTCACTTCAGATTTCTTCAGATCTATGTTCACTTTAGATTCCATCTGATTTTCTTAATATTTATGTTCACGTGAAGTTTCATCAGGTTTTCCTCAAATTTTCTAGAGACTTATATTCATTTCCCATTTCATCACATTTTCTAAAGACTTATATTCACTTCAAATATCATCAGATTTCATAAGATTTATGTTCACTATGTATTTCTTGAGAACGTCTTAAGATTTATATTCACTTCAAATTTCTTCAGATCTATGTTTACTTTAATTAAGTTGATTCAAATTTCTTCAGATCTATGTTTACTTAAATTTCTTCAGATCTATGTTCACTATAAAGACTTACATTTTAAATCACATGCTATCCACTTGATTTAAAAAAATGAAAAGTTAGGACATCCATCAGACTTTTTTAGTGAATATAAATTAAGTTGGTTTGCCTGATTTAAAAAATATATTTATAATTATAAAATAATTATTTATAATTAAAAAATCATTCCTCTCATTCTGCAAAACATATGTATTCCCTCTTTTCATTCATATCTCATCTCAAAATTGACAAAAACCCATTTCTTTACCTCTCTTCCATGAACCTAACTTCTCACTCTCATCCAAAATAAACCCTTCGGAGGAACAACCCTTCCTTATCAACTGTCTGGGAGGCAACCGAGCTCTTCCTTGGACGTGAAACAACCCTTTCTTGTTCACGTCTTGTCTGGGTTGAGTAACCGAGCTCTAATCTTTATCATATGCTTTATTATCATTTTAAGTGCGAATCAAAAAGAGATATTTTGTGTTGGAAAGATCTTCAAAACCCTAAATATTCGATGGGAGGAATTATTCTTGATGACGGAAGGTGCTTTATTATCATCATTGATTTCGATTCTTCGATATTGTATTTATTCATTTGTGCATATAAAATAAGAAAACACTGCAATTCTTGTCTCCGTGCCTTTAGTAATTTTACTAACATCGATGGTTTATGTCGTGGCTCATATATTTCTCATTTGTTTCTCGACTTCCAACAATAGATGAGTTTTCGATCTGAAGACATTCAAATCTGTAAACTTCACCTTGGTAAGTTTCTTTCTCAAACCCTAAATTGTTACGTATTTGTTTTTCTTCTAATTATTTCTTCTCAAGCCATAATCTATTCTACAATCTTGAAAATAATGGATGATTAATTTCTATATGGATGATTAATTATTATATGTTGTTGTTGTTCTTAAATTCTAGAAATTGATCTTGAGAAGCTTAAGTATAATCATTCTTAATTACTAATTTGTATAAAAATATGTTATGGATAGTGTCATGGTTTGAAGTTTAGTTCTTGTCATGGCTTAAAACTTGAAATGTTCAAGGATAAACCAACATTTTCTAAAATCCATATACTTTGTTTTCAAAATGAAAAGGAATAGAACATTTTGCTTGTTGTGGCGGTGATGCGGTATCGGGATGCAATGTGGTCTAGTATGGTGGAGATGCAGTCCGACGGCGATATGGAATTCCATGTGATGGGAAAACAACTAGGAAGTTAAAAACAGAATGTAATGCTGTGAATAAAAAAGAGCGCATGTTCCTAGTTGTAATAAAAAACAAGATTAATGTTTCAGTCATACATTCAAAACTAAGAAAGTTACTCTAATTTTTATATAGTATTCCTCATAATGATGATGTTATGTTAGCCAAAGATAATGCTATAAGTCGCTCTTACTTCACCTTCCACAAATATCCAATTCCTCTAAACTTCATACATCCATATCCCTCAATCATATCTTCCTAAAATTAAAACTCCTTTGAAGGTGTTTTAGATTGGAAATCAAACAAGATGTTAGGGAAAAAGATTATATCACTTAAGAAACTAGTCAAAAAGGTTAAGTTCCATGTAGTGCTTCAGCTAGTGGTTTGGTTGTTCCATGTAGTGCTTCAGCTTTTCAAGAAGTGCTTACTGCTATTGAATGTAACAATTGTAAGTTTAACATGGAACATGTTTTTGATGAATTGATTTGATGTAAGTGAATGTATCATACAATATACTGATAATCCTTCATTTTTTAGGGGGTTAGGACATATTTATAGTCTAGCTATACTTTGCCATATGTACTTATCCAAATTGAGGATTAGCCTTGTTAAACGTACCATTCTCCATTGGGTGCCTCTCAAGGTTAGAAATAGAAGAATAGTAGGCTGATAATTTTAAAGGAATACAAATTATTTATTAGGTGTTCATGAGGTCTCTTTGAGGTGACATCTTTGAAGATAATGAAGGTGGTTGAACCATGTTTCTTAGATTTTTTTCAAAGTGTTTACGCCAAAAGTAATTCTTAGATGGTGCACTTAATTTTCAATTATTATGGTTGTATCATTCTACCGGATGTGCCAAATATTTTGTTAAAGTTGACAGGAAGTTAAAGTAATGACTAATATCACTTAATGGTACTTTAAATTTGGAGCACATGCAAATCTCTAATTATCAAGTTTTTTAATGATTCTAACAGTCCTGCAACCTTTGTAAGACTTAATAAATATGAGAAAGATGTAACTTTCTCGTACTCAACCGTTTACGTATTTTTGTGTAGGCCAACAATCTTCTTGTAACCGTATATACTTATTTACACTATCCTAACCTATTCTTGATTGAACCAGTGTCATTTAATATAAAATTAGAATATACCGCATATTCATTTCTTAGATAGAATTTGTGTATGTCAACATAAATTAGAATATAATGCATATTCATTTCTCAGAGAGAATGTTTTGAAATACAACACAATAATTGAGTCAAAAAAAGAAGTGTTGAGTAAACTTATTGATGTAGATTAAGTAAATATTAATCCTTCAACTTGTTAATTATTATTGATGATTAATGCTTGCCGTATGCTTCTTAGAAGATCCTTTGCTGTCACTCATTTTTCCTCCTTCATCTGCAACATAATTAATTAACTATGAATTATAATCATCTTGGTTTAGCCATTCAATGAATTAATTAATCAGATATATGAATAATGGATGTACCTGAGCAACAATAGTTAGATCAACAATGTTGTTTCCGAAGGGCAATAAGTTACTACTTTGAACTGTGAGATTTAGGTTTTCTAGTTTGCCGAGTACCGTAGACGTAGAGGCATGTCCACTATGTTTGTCACATTGAATCTTGATGAGAACATCTTTTCTTGAAACTCTCACTTCGATTTTAGGAAGTGTCTGGTTGTTGGAGTTACTGCTGTCATCATCATCATGATTATCAGTGAAGATAACAGATCTATTCACTTGTATTGCAGATCCAGTTTTTTTGTTGTCTTCAGCTTGTTCCTCTAGTGTACGCAAACGTGCTTGTAGTTTTTTCATATACGTTATTGCATCTCCCAACACTGAAGCCTTATCCATCTACACATATATAAATTCTTCTTTAATTACATTAGACTAAGTAAGCACCATAATTTATTATTTGTGTATGTATTTTTTTCAGAACTAGTTATGGATCGTAGTTGGATGAATTCTAACCGTTTGAGTGAAGAGTATGAGAAAGGAGTGGGTGATTTTATACAATTTGCTTTCGAAAAACTTCCCGATAATAACGGAAATTTTTATTGTCCTTGTGTTAAATGTTTGAATATTCCCTCGTTACATTTTGAGTTGATAAAAAGTCATCTTATTTGTCACGGGATTAACCAAAATTATACCAAATGGATATGGCATGGAGAGTCGCTAAACATTCCAACTGCGTCGAGTACAAATGAAATCAATGTAGATATGGACAATCATCTAGATGATATGATCCGTGATATAGGCCACGAGTCTTTCCAATGACATATGTATGATAATTTGTGCAAAGATAAGGAAGAGACTTTGTATCCGGGTGTTATAACTTCACACGGTTGTCTGCGATCTTTGAGATTGTTCAACTTGAAGGCAAGAAATGGATGGACAGATAAAAGCTTGACTGAATTGCTTGAGTTGTTGAAAGAAATGCTCCCAGAAGGTAACACACTACCCAATCGTAACTATGAGGCAAAGAAGATATTGTGTCCGATGGGTATGGAGTATAAAAAAATACATGCATGCCCTAACGATTGTATATTGTATCAAAATGAGTTTGAAGAGTTGAAGAGATGCCCCAGGTGTGGACTATCACGCTACAAAGAGAAGGACAATGATTTCAATTGTGATGAAAGTATACAACGTCCTCCTGCGAAGGTGCTATGGTATCTTCCAATAATTCCAAGGCTCAAACGATTATTCAATAATGTAAATGATGCAAAGAATATTAGATGGCATGCAGATGAAAGGAAATGTGATGGGTACCTTCGTCATCCAGCTGATTCTATTCAATGGAAAAAAATTGATGCTTTGTATCCGGAATTCGGGAATGAGCCAAGAAACCTCAGGCTTGGACTTGCTACATATGGAATGAATCCATATGGGAACTTAAGTAGTAACCACAGTTCATGGCCTGTTCTCTTAATGATCTACAATCTTCCTCCTTCAATTTACATGAAACGCAAATACATTATGTTATCCATGATGATTTCCGGTCCAAAGCAACCGGGAAATGACATAGATGTTTATCTCAGTCCATTGATTGAAGACTTGAAAGTTCTTTGGGAGGAAGGTGTAGATGTGTTTGATGCCCATACTCGTAATTATTTCAAGCTACGCGCGATGTTATTTTGCACCATCAATGATTTTCCTGCATATGGGAACTTGTGCGGGTATAGTGTGAAGGGACATAAAGCATGTCCGATATGTGAAGAACACACTTGCTACCAACAATTGAAAAATGGAAGGAAGACAGTTTACCTTGGGCATCGAAAATTTCTTAAACGCTATCACCCATATCGTAGGTTGAGAAAAGCATTTAATGGACACCCAGAAAATGCAATTGCTCCAAAACCCTTAACTGGAGAGCAGGTTTATGAAAAATTGAAAGATGTCAGTGTTGTATTTGGGAAGGACCAAAAACAGACCACTGAGAAACACATATGGAAGAAGAGGTCTGTGTTCTTTAATCTTCCTTATTGGTCTAGTCTAAATGTTAGACATTGTATTGATGTAATGCATGTTGAAAAAAATGTGTGTGATAGTGTAATAGGAACGCTTCTCAACATTCAGGGAAAAACAAAGGATGGTTTGAATGCTCGTCTGGATATGATTGAGATGGGTATAAGACAAGAGTTTGCTCCACAATCATCAGGTAAAAGAACATATTTGCCTCCAGCATGTCATACTTTGTCAAAAATGAGAGAAGAAGCTTTTGTGAGTGTCTATGGGGCATAAAAGTTCCACAAGGCTACTCTTCAAATGTCAAGAGTCTTGTCTCAATGAAAGATTTGAAATTAGTTGGGCTGAAGTCTCATGATTGTCACATATTGATGCAGCAATTACTACCAGTGGCAATTCGTGGCATATTGCCTAAAAAAGTTAGAAATGTCTTAACTAGGTTATCCTTATTTTTCAATGCTATTTGCAGCAAAGTAATTGATCCTAATAAATTATATGAGTTGGAAAATGAGGCTTCAATTATCTTGTGCCAACTAGAGATGTATTTTCCTCCTTCTTTTTTTGACATAATGGTTCACTTTATAGTTCATTTAGTGAGGGAGATTAGGTTGTGTGGTCCTATTTATTTGAGGTGGATGTATCCAGTTGAACGATACATGAAGATTTTAAAAGCATATGTGAAGAATGTACGACGTCCTGAAGCATCTATTGTTGAAAGATATATCGCGAGAAGCTATTGAGTTTTGTTCGACTATATGTCGAGCGGAGACAATAGGAATTCCTAAGTCTCGTCATGAGGGAAGATGTGAAGGTAAGGGTACACGAGGTTTAAAACTTAAGAGCATGACGCGTGTAGAAGTACTTCAAGCACAATTGTATATATTAAATAACACATACGAGGTTCAACCTTACCTTGCTGCTCATAAAGTCATTATCAAGGAAAAAAATTCTAGAATGAGTGAAAAATGGTTAATGAATGAGCATAACAAGACTTTTTTAAAGTGGTTTAAAGAAACCATTTTAAATGAAAATTCAACCATTACATTAAAATGGATATCAAGGGAGCCTAACTTTGATGTCATAACTTGGTCTGGTTATTATATCAATAATTTATCATTTTATACAAAGACTCAGGATGACAAAAGTACTGTACAAAACAGTGGGGTTATGGTTTTAGCCGAGTCCATGCACTTTTCTAGTTCAAAAGATAAAAATCCAGTTGTGGCATCCATACCTTATTTTGGAATCATTGAAGAGATTTGGGAAGTTGATTTCATTAAATTTAAGGTGCCTGTTTTTAAATGTAAATGGATTGACATAAATAATGGTGTCAAAACCGATGAATTTGGTTTTACATTGGTGGACCTTGAAAAGGCATCTTATACAGACGAGCCCTTCATTATGGCATCTCAAGCAAAACAAGTGTTTTATGTTTGTGATCCTTCTAACAAAAAGTGGTCAGTGGTTCTTCAAGGTAAATACCCCCACATCATGTCTCGTGGGGGATATGAATTGATTGAAGAAAAGATGATACAAGAGAAAATAAAAGAAAGAAAAGAGTCAGCCGGAGATTCCTACCTACACCTCCATCTCCACCAAGCCATGAGAAGTGGAAAAGAGGAAAAAAACCATCTGGAGAGTACACATCAGAAGAAGCACGACTTGTTGCCGACAAAATTGTAAGTAAATATATATCATAGATTTTTTGACAGGTATATGTGGTATTACTTTTTATTGAAATGAAATTAATTTATCTAGAACCATTTTTCCGCATTCTGCCCTGTTAAAATAAAATCTACATCCTGCCTTGTTATGTGTATACTATAGACTCTTACAGAAATTATTAGGTATATATCAAGCTGTCAGAACTGATCTATATATGTTCTCGATGAAAAAAGGGTCTGAAACTTGAGAATTTTTAGAATATATGCAGCATGCCCTGATTAAACTTGAGAATTTTTAGAATATTCGCATTCTGTACCAAGTATATGAAGTCTGACTTGGTTTTATATTTTGTAATAAGGATGAAACTGTTGTTGAGTTTAAGTTAAATGTAGAAAATGATATTTGTTTTGTTGTTTCTTGGTAAAACTCTTATGTTTTGTTGTAGGATTCTCTGGTTCAAAAAGAATCTGAAGGAAACTTTGTTCCTCAAGGACGTCAAGATATCTTAACGGAAGCGATTGGGCGACCTGAACACCCTGGACGTGTTCGTGGTGTTGGTCGAGGTGTAGGAATTCGACAATATTTTGGTCCACCTCCTCGTGATGTTTTTACCTCATTTATTTTCAATAAGACACAAATAGAGGCCATAAAATTACAACTTACGGAGGAGATTCGAGAACAAGTGATGCGGGACATATCGTCAATGCCATCTTTCTCTCAACAATATCCAAATTTCCCGCTTTGTTCTCCTAATTCCACAATACGTGAGCACGAATGGTAGTTGTTCAACAATGCCGCATATACGGAGGACGAGCAAGATATCCTCGAAGAATGTGAATTGTATGTTGATAAGAAACTTCATGTAGTGGCATATGCAAATGTGTATAATTTGGGGTCCACTATACATAATCAATTGTTAGACAATGATATGGCAAGGGTTGCGGTAACCAAGGTTCTAGATTCAAATGTTCAAGTCCCCATGCCCACAGATGAAGTGACAAAGGTTGGCGAGGCCCTCAACAATTTCATTCAATGGCCGAAAAGACTTTTGCGACTTGTTACTAATAAGGTATTAGTTATTTGGTCCATTTTATATTTCAATATAACATGACTATCTTATGATGTCTAATATCTTATCTTAATCGTTAAGGATGTTGAAGGAAAGGAAAAAGATGTCATTCCATCTAAAAGGCCAGAACCTGAAAACAACGGTGCTGAAAAATTGATGTTAAAGATAATGTCACGGAAAGATGAAAAAATTTAAAATAACAATATTAAATCAGGTGAACCAATTTAAATTTGATATTTCAAATCGGATCATAAAGATTTAAAAAGCTTCGTTACATTTTGACCTTTTTTTAAATGTGTCAAACCGATTTAAATAAATACTTTTGAATCAGACTAACCGATTTAATAAAACATTTTAAATCGGATTATATCTGATTTAAAAACTACAACTTTTTAAATCATCCAGAATTAAATCGGACAACCAACTGATTTAAAATGTCATTTTTAACCGATTTAAAAAGCTTTTTTTGTACTAGTGCATAATATATTCACTTTATATTCACTTCAAATTTCTTCAAATCTATGTTCACTTGAGATTCCATCGTATTTTCTTAAGATTAATGTTCACGTCAAGTTTCATAAGGTTTTCCTCAAATTTTCTAGAGACTTATATTCATTTCCAATTTCATCAGATTTTAAAAAGACTTATATTCACTTAAAATATCATCAGATTTCTTAAGATTTTTGTTCACTTCGTATTTCTTCTGAATTTCTTAGGATTTATATTCACTTCAAATTTTTTCAAATCTATGTTCCCTTGAGATTCCTTCGTATTTTCTTAAGAATAATGTTCACGTCAAGTTTCATCAGGTTTTCCTAAAATTTTCAAGAGACTTATATTCATTTCAAATTTCATCACATTTTCAAATGACTTAAATTCACTTTAAATATCATTAGATTTCTTAAGATTTTTGTTCACTTCGTATTTCTTCAGAATATCCTAAGGTTTATGTTCACTTGAGACTTATATTCATTTTTTCAAATTTCATCACATTTTTTAAAGACTTATATTCACTTCAAATATCATCAGATTTCTTAAGATTTATGTTCACTATGTATTTTTTCAGAACTTCTTAAGATTTATATTCACTTCAAATTTCTTCAGATCTATGTTCACTTTAGATTCCATCTGACTTTCTTAAGAATTATGTTCACGTGAAGTTTCATCAGGTTTTCCTGAAATTTTCTAGAGACTTATATTCATTTTTTCAAATTTCATGACATTTTCTAAAGACTTATATTCACTTCAAATATCATCAGATTTCTTAAGATTTATGTTCACTATGTATTTTTTTAGAACTTCTTAAGATTTATATTCACTTCAAATTTCTTCAGATCTATGTTCACTTTAGATTCCATCTGATTTTCTTAAGATTTATGTTCACGTGAAGTTTCATCAGGTTTTCCTAAAATTTTCTAGAGACTTATATTCATTTTTTCAAATTTCATCACATTTTCTGAAGACTTATATTCACTTCAAATATCATCAGATTTGTTAAGATTTTTGTTCACTTCGTATTTCTTCAGAATTTCTTAAGATTTATATTCTCTTCAAATTTCTTCAGATCTATGTTCATTTCAAACTCCTTCGTATTTTCTTAAGATTAATGTTCACGTGAAGTTTCATCAAGTTTTTTCTCAAATATTCTAGATGCTTATATTAATTTATTTTTTCATCACATTTTCTAAAGACTTACATTCACTTCAAATATCATCAGATTTTCTTAAGATTTATGCTCACTTCTTATTTTTATAAAATTTCTTAAGATTTATATTAAGTTCAAATTTTTACATATATATGTTCACTTGAGATTCCATGAGGGTTTCCTCAAATTTTCTAGAGAGTTATATTAACTTCAAATTTCATCACATTTTCTAAAGACTTATATTCAATTCAAATATCATCAGATTTCTTAAGATTTATGATCACTATGCATTTCTTCAGAACTTCTTAAGATTTATATTCACTTCAAATTTCTTCAAATCTATGTTCACTTTAGATTCCATCCGATTTTCCTAAGATTTATGTTCACGTCAAGTTTCATCAGGTTTTCCTCAAATTTTCTAGAGACTTATATTCATTTCAAATTTCATCACATTTTCTACAGAATTATATTCACTTCAAACATCATCAGATTTCTTAAGATTTATGTTCACTATGTATTTCTTCAGAACTTCTTAAGATCTATATTCACTTCAAATTTCTTCAGATCGATGTTTACTTTAGATTCCATCCGATTTTCCTAAGATTTATGTTTTCATCAAGTTTGATCGGGTTTTCCTCAAATTTTCTAGATACTTATATACATTTCAAATTTTATGACATTTTATAAAGACTTTTATTCACTTCAGATATCATCAGATTTCTTAAGATTTATGTTCACTACGTATTTTTTCGGAACTTCTTAAGAGTTATTTTCACTTCAGATTTCTTCAGATCTATGTTCACTTTAGATTCCATCTGATTTTCTTAATATTTATGTTCACGTGAAGGTTCATCAGGTTTTCCTCAAATTTTCTAGAGACTTATATTCATTTTTTGAAATTTCATCACATTTTCTAAAGACTTATATTCACTTCAAATATCATCAGATTTCATAAGATTTATGTTCACTATGTATTTCTTGAGAACGTCTTAAGATTTATATTCACTTCAAATTTCTTCAGATCTATGTTTACTTTAGATTCCATCCGATTTTCCTAAGATTTTTGTTCACGTCATGTTTCATCAGGTTATCCTCAAATTTTCTAGAGACTTATATTCATTTCAAATTTCATCACATTTTCTACAGACCAATATTCAATTCAAATATCAACATATTTCTTATGTTTTATGTTCACTTCGTATTTCTTTAGAATATCTTAAGGTTTATATTCACTTTAAATTTCTTCAGATCTATGTTCACTTGAGATTCCATCAGATTTTCTTAAGATTAATGTCCACGTCAAGTTTTATCAGGTTTTGCTCAAATTTTCTAGAGACTTATATTCTTTTCAAATTTCATCACATTTTCTAAAGACTTATATTCACTTCAAATATCATCAGATTTCTTAAGATTTTTGTTAACTTTGTATTTCTTCAGAATTTCTGAAGATTTATATTCACTTCCAATTTCTTCAGATCCATGTTCAGTTCAAACTCCTTCGTATTTTCTTCAGATTTATGTTCACGTGAAGTTTCATCAAATTCTCCTCAAATTTTCTAGAAACTTATATTCATTTACTTTTTCATCAATATTTCTAAAGACTTACATTCACTTCAAATATCATCAGATTTGCTTAAGATTTGTGCTCACTTCATATTTTTAAATAATTTCTTAAGATTTATATACACTTCAAATTTTAACTTATCTATGTTCACTTAAGATTCCATTAGATTTTTTTAATGATTTATGTCAATGTGATGTTTAATCAGGTTATCCTCAAATTTTCTAGAGACTTATATACATTTCAAATTTCATCACATTTTCTAAAGACTTTTATTCACTTCAAATATCATCAGATTTCTTAAGATTTATGTTCACTACGTATTTTTTCAGAATTTCTTAAGATTTATATTCACTTCAAATTTCTTCAGATCTATGTTCACTTTAGATTCAAACCGATTTTCCTAAGATTTATGTTCAAGTCAAGTTTCATCAGGTTTTCCTCAAATTTTCTGGAGACTTATATTCATTTCAAATTTCATCAGATTTTCTACAGACTTACATTCAATTAAAATATCATCATATTTCTAAAGATTTTTGTTAACTATGTTTTTCTTCAAAAATTTTGAAGATTTATATTCACTTCGAATTTCTTAAGATTTATGTTCACGTGAAGTTTCATCAAGTTTTCCTCAAATTTTCTAGAAACTTATATTCATTTCCTTTTTCATCACATTTTCTAACGACTTACATTCACTTCAAATATCATCAGTTTTTCTTGAGATTTATGCTCACTTCAAATTTTTACAAATTTTTTTTAGATTTATATTCATTTCAAATTTTTACATATCTATGTTCACTTGAGATTCCATCTGGGTTTCCTCCAATTTTCTAGAGACGTATATTAATTTCAAATTTCATCATATTTTCTAAAGACTTATATTCCTATCAAATATTTTCATATTTCTTAAGATTTTTGTTCACTTCGTATTTCTTTGGAATTTCTTAAGATTTATTTTCACTTCAAATTTATTCAGATCTATGTTCAATTCAGATTCCATCATATTTTCTAAAGTTTATGTTCACGTGAAGTTTTATCAAGTTTTCCTTAAATTTTCTAGAGACTTATATTCATTTTAAATTTCATCACATTTTCTAAAGACTTATATTCATTTCAAATTTTATTAGATTTCTTAAGATTTATCTTCACTTCGTTTTTCTTCAGAACTTCTTAAGATTTATATTCACTTCAAATTTCTTTAGATCTATGTTCACTTCATATTCCATCCGATTTTCCTAAGATTTATGTTCACTTCAAGTTTCATAAGGTTTTCCTCAAATTTTCTAGAGACCTGTATTCATTTCAAATTTCTTCACATTTTCTACAGACTCATATTCAACTCAAATATCATCATATTTCTTAAGGTTTACGTTCACTTCGTATTTCTTCGGAATATCTTAATGTTTATATTCACTTCAAATTTCTTCAGATCTATGTTCACTTGAGATTCCATCAGATTTTCTTAAGATTAACGTTCACATCAAGTTTCATCTAGTTTTCCTCATATTTTCTAGAGACTTATATTCATTTCTAATTTCATCACATTTTCTAAAGGCTTATATTCACTTCAAATATCATCAGATTTCTTAAGATTTATGTTTACTTCTTTTTTCTTCAGAACTTCTTAAGATTTATATTCACTTCAAATTTCTTCCGATCTATGTTCACTTCAGATTCCATCCGATTTTCCTAAGATTTATGTTCACGTCAAGTTTCATCAGGTTTTCCTCAAATTTTCTAAAGGCTTATATTCATTTCAAATTTCATCACATTTTCTACACACTTATATTCAACTCAAATATCATCATATTTCTTAAGGTTTACGTTCACTTCGTATTTCTTCAGAATATCTTAAGGTTTATATTCACATCAAATTTTTACATGTCTATGTTCACTAGAGAATCCATCAGGGTTTCCTCAAATTGTTTAGAGACTGATATTAATTTCAAATTTCATCACATTTTCTAAAGACTTATATTCATTTCAAATATCATCAGATTTCTTAAGATTTTTGTTCACTTCATAATTCTTTAGAATTTCTTATGATTTATGTAACACCCCTTCGAAAATACCCCGCGAATGTATTAAGTAAATTAGAGTTAACATGGAACAAGGGATGTCACAAATCAGAATAAAATAAAACCTCAATAAACAGTAGTCATGTTTCACTGAAGGACTTATTAAAATAATCAATCAAATTGAGATCATGTTTTACACAGCGGAAAAGTACCACAAAACCAAAATGGAATAAAACCAAATCATAATTATTCCCAAAATAACTCAAATAACAAATGAATACTAATAATTTTCTCATTCGCGTTCCCGTTACAACCTTTGAGCATGACCGTGGACACAAAATAACATAGCTCTAGAGCCATCCTCACCAACTCCTGAGCTGCTAACTTTAATTTGAAATCATTATAGTAAGGGTGAGATTTCTTCATAATTGATATGCATTATAAGTTCCTCAGGCAACATAATATCACAAGTATATTAATCCACGCATTCTAGCATAATTCAGATTTCAACACATTTTCATTTCATATGGTAACATCCTGAACTGAAATGCATACCGCATGTGGTACCATGAAATCACACACAGATCCATCATCACGGATAATCATCGATTCGTCCATAATCACCGGACACGAATCCCATCACCACCACATCATCACCCCGGTACGGTTATTGGCAATACAAGTCAAATTCCACACAATGAGAATTAACTTCACCAAAATGCATATGCATGCACAACACCAGCATGCAGCATTCAATGAATCTATGAATACACCAATTATCATAAACCGAATCAAAACCAAAAACATGATATCCTCAACGATCATGCACACATCAAACAGCATAAACATGCATTCCATTCACCAAATCCTGATACAATTAAATGTCACAGGTACACTACTGCATATACACCAATTATGCATTAAATAACAACCCACCTCAATCGGAATTCGACACATTTTCAAAATAAATTCAAGTTACAGAAATTTCCTTCCTTCCATAAAATAGAGCATTAAATTTAAGAAACAACGTCCAAAACGGCGTTCAAGACGGACTTAGGGTTTGAAAGTTATGAATTTTTAAAGGTTAGAATTTTTCAAAAATAACATGTGGGTTCCTCGTGGAGAACACGGTTCCAAAGTTCAAAACTCGCCCCTGGAAAATGTATGGGAACCCGGTTCCTCCAGGAGAAACCGTTCCAAAAAATCGATTTTCTTTGGAAAATTATCATGTGGAACCGGTTCCTCCCGTGTGGTTCTGAGTTCAAAATGCCCAATTTTCTAACTACCTTTGGGAAGGTTCTCCCAGGGGAACAGGGTTCTCTCAGGAACCGGGTTCTCCAGGGAACCGGTTCCCACACCTGATGGCAAAAACACCGGTTTACAACGGTAGTTTCAAAACCATTTTCCTACTCTTTCAATCGTATCCATACGTTCCAATGCGATAGAATCACTCAACCAACATCAATAACATGCAATATAACATATTTTGATCACTCCTAATGACCTATAACATACAAATCACTTAATTCTACATCAGACACAAATTGGGATAATTCTACGAAAACCTAGAATTACTAAATTGAGATTCTCGACATACTACGATCAATCCTATTGAAATCAAAACCGATAATACATGTTAATTAATCGAAACCACCCCTTACCTTGTGGGTTCTTGATTCGACAGCGTTCACTTTTGCTCTTTCGCTCTTTCTCAAGTGTTACGAATGATGAAAAACCTTCTATTCCTCTTTTTCCTTCTTTTCCCTTTTATTATTCCTTTTATTATTCCAATAAATAAATAAAATAATAATTAGGATAGGTAGAGTATTTACTCGTCACACCCGCCATTACTCCTCACACTCCCAACTCCTCATTTCATTTATTTAATTAATTAAATCCAATAATTCAAAATATTAATAATTAAACTCTAATTAAATTAATAATTAAAATTCTAATTATTTTAAATATTGAATTATTTGGGGTGTCACAACTCTCCCCTACTAAAAAGAATTTTCGTCCTCGAAAACATACCTTAGATGAAAAGTTCGGGATACGAGTCCTTCATCGACTCTCCGACTCCCAGTGACATTTCCACTTTGGTCCTCCCAAGCTACATTCACGGTGCTATCTCTTTACCTCGCAACTATTTTGACTTCCGATCCTCAATTCTCGTAGGCAATGCTTCTACGGTCAAATTCTCTCGTACCTGTATGTCATCTACCCGAATCTCATGAGACGGATTAGCAATGTACTTCCTCAACTGAGATACATGGAAAACGTCATGCAAATTTGCAAGTGATGGAGGTAAAGCAATCTGATACGCAACCTTCCCCACTCTCTTGGTAAGCTGAAACGGACCAATAAAGCGTGGAGTCAACTTCTTTGACTTCAAAGCTCGACCAATACCAGTCATCGGAGTAACTCGCATAAACACATGTTCTCCTTCAATAAACTCAAGATCTTTCCTCCTCTTATCGTGATAACTCTTCTGACGACTCTGAGAAGCTCTCATCTTCTCTTGAATCATTTTAATCTTTTCTGAAGTCTGTTGGAGAATTTTCGGTCCAATCACAGCACTCTCTCCAGATTCATACCAACACAACGGTGTCCGACACCTCCTACCACACAATGCCTCAAACGGAGCCATACCAATACTCGAATGAAAGCTATTGTTGTAGGTAAACTCAATCAATGGTAGATAACTATCCCAAGCTCCATCTTTCTCCAACACACAAGCTCGCAGCAAATCCTCTAACGACTGAATTATTCTCTCCGTCTGACCAACTTAGTACCCAAAGCTTCTTGCAACCCTGTCCAAAACTTAGACGTAAACCTCGGATCCCTATCCGACACAATACTAGAAGGAATAACGTGAAAACTTATGATCTTCTCAACATATAACTCTGCCAACCTCTCCATCGGATAATCCATTCTTATCGGAATAAAATGAGCAGATTTCATCAACCGATCGACAATAACCCAAATAGAATCACAATTCTTCACTGTCCTTGGAAAACTAGATACAAAATCCATAGAAATTCCATCCCATTTCCATTCTGGAACAAACAACGGTTCCATCAATCCTGACGGTTTCTGATGTTCGATTTTCGACTTCTGACAAACCAAACAAGCATACACAAACTCAACAATTTCGTTTTTCATTCCAGGCCACTAAAACAACTTCTTCAAATCATGATACATTTTAGTAGCACCAGGATGAATACTCAACCCACTACGATGTCCTTCTTCCAAAATACTCTTTCTAATCTCTGCAATATCCGGAACACACACCCTATCACCAAATCTCATAACTCCATTCTCGTCAATTCGGAACTCACCTCCTTGACCCTAGTTGATCAATATCAATTTATCAACTAAACCAACATCAGATTTCTGTTCATTTCGAATTTCTTCCAGAATACCACTAGTCAGCTTCAACATCCCCAATTTCACACTATCAGAAGTAGTCTCACATACCAAACTCAAATCTCTGAATAGTTCAACTAATTCCAATTCGCGAACCATCAACATCGACATATGTAAAGACTTTCTACTCCAGGCATCCGCAACAACATTTGCCTTACCAGGATGGTAATTCAAACCGAAATCGTAATCCTTCAGAAATTTTAACGACCTTCTCTGCCTCATGTTGAGCTCTTTCTTATCAAAGTGATACTTCAGACTCTTGTGATCGCTGAATACCTCAAATCGAGAACCATACACGTAATGCCTCCATAATTTCAAAACAAATACCACGGCTGCCAATTCTAAATCATGAGTTGGATAATTACTTTCATGAACCTGCAATTGTCTTGAAGCATAAGCCACAACCTGCTTATTTTGCATCAACACACCACCTAAACCCATCAATGACGCGTCACAATACACAACAAAGCGCCGAATTCGGCAAAATCAAGATCGAACACTAGTCAACCTCTTCTTCAGCTCTTGGAATCCTTTCTCACATTCAGCATCCCAAACAAACACCTGACCCTTTCTGGTCAACTTAGTCAATGGAAACGCTAATTTGGAAAATCCTTCAATGAACTTCCTGTAATAACCTGCAAGGCCAAGAAAACTACGGATCTCAGAAGCATTCTTCGGCGCTTCCCACTGAGATACCGCTTCTACTATCGTAGGATCAACAACAATCCCATTCTTGGAAATTACATGGCCAAGAAAACTCACTTCACTTAACCAGAATTCACATTTGGACAACTTCGCATAAAGCTTCTTTTCTTTCAACAATTCCAATACAACTCTGAGTTGTTCTGCATGCTCTTCATCACTCTTTGAATAGATCAAAATATCATCAATAAATACCACCACAAACTTATCAAGATACAGATGAAATATCCTGTTCATATACTCCATGAAAACACCAGGTGCATTAGTAACTCCAAACGGCATAATAGAATACTCATAATGTCCATACCTCGTTCTAAATGCAGTTTTCTGAATATCCTCCGTCTTCACACGAATCTGATGATATCCAGACCTCAGATCAATCTTACTGAATAAACAAGCTCCAACTAGTTGATCCTTCAAATCATTAATCCTCGGCAATGGATACCGATTCTTGATTGTAACTTTGTTCAACCTCCTGTAATCAACACATAATCTCATTAACCCTTCCTTCTTCTTAACCAACAACACCGGAGCACCCCACGGTGAAACACTAGGACGAATAAACTTCTTCTCAAGTAACTCCTCTAACTGCTTCTTCAATTCAGATAATTCAGATGCCGACATGCGATAAGGCGCCATCGACACCGGACTAGTTCCAGGAATCAAATCTATAGTAAACTCCACTTCTCTCTCGGGTGGCAGCTCACTAACATCCTCCGGAAACACTTCAGGGAATTCAATCACCACTGGAAACTCATCACCCTTCGCCTTTCCCTCCGCTCCTGTTGCAGAATACAACATAAACACCACTGCACCATATTTTACAACTAAATTCATCTGTTTAATCGACATAGTCACATCTTCGACACCAACCTCTTCCGGAAAAATAACCATCTTCGCAAAACAGTTGATATGAACCTGGTTGAATTCCAACCAGTTCATTCCAAGGATGATATCAAGTTTTTCTAATGGTAGGCACACTAAATCTATACCGAAACCCCTACCAAAAATCACAATAGGACAATTCCTACAAACATATGAAGTAGTCACTGAACCCGACGCAAGAGTGTCAATAACCAAACTTCCATCCATATTAGAAATATCCAAGTTCAATCTTTTAGCACAATCCAAAGCAATAAAAGAATGTGTTGCTCCAGTATCAATAATCGCAATCAAAGGTATGTCATTAATAAAACATGTACCTTTAATCAACCGATCATATGGCTTAGTCTCTGATCCAGACAAGGCCAACACTTTACCACCAGCTTGCTCCTTTTTGGGTTTTGTACACTGAGGACGAGTATGACCCTCTTCACCATAATTGTAACTAGTCACCACTCTCACTCTGCAATCGTTAGATACATGACCGAGTTTCCCACACTTGAAACACTTCCTATCATTACTCTTGTAATCTACCATACGATGTCCCGTCTCACCGCACTTAAAGCACTTAATTGAAGAACCAGAATCTCCCCCACTAGGCTTCTTCCAACCACCGGATCTCTGATTATTCTTATCATAAGGCTTACCATGATCCATCTGTTGCTTACCCTTTCGATCAACATACCCTCGAGCATTTGTTCGAGTGCTAGCAAGATCCTCTTCCAAAATCCTACTACCAAATCGGAAAACCGGATCGGCGATACGATACCTGCTTGATCTCATCACGAAGACCATTCTCAAATTTGATACATTTGGAAAATTCTCCATCTGCATCGTTAGTATAATGAGCATGGTACTTCGCCAACTTCGTAAATTTCGAAGCATACTCACTCACCGTCTTATTACACTGTTTGAGCTCCAGAAATTCAATCTCTTTCTTGCCCCGAATGTATTCAGGGAAATACCTCCTCAGAAATGCCCTCCTGAGTACAGCCCAATTCAGTGCAACACCATCTTGCTCCATTTCTGTCCTGGTAGCAACCCACCAGTCATCATCTTCCTCCGCCAGCATGTGAGTACCATATCTCACCTTTAGCTCATCAGCACAATCAATTACTCTGAAGATCCTCTCGATCTCCTTCAACCACCTCTGAGCAACTTCGGGATCATGTGTGCCCTTGAACAATGGAGGATTATTTCGTTGGAAATTCCTCAACCTATCAGCACCGATACCAGTTCCCGGCTGATTCCTCCAAGTACACCAGCTAGCATTCCCAAGGCTTCAGCAATAGCAGCATCATCTCTTCTGTTACCTCTTCCAGCCATTGTTCTTTAACATCACAAAACAATCTCGTCAGCACACAAGTATCGACAGTGTTACCTTGCACTAGTCGCATACAAAAGGGATAACGACACTAAGACACAACCGACTATGCTCTGATACCACTATTGTAACACCCCTTCTAAAATACCCCGCGAATGTATTGATTAAATCAGAGTTAACATGGAACAAGGGATGTCACAATTCAGAATAAAATAAAACCTCAATAAACAGTAGTCATGCTTCACTGAAGGACTTATTAAAATAATCTATCAAATTGAGATCATGTTTTACACAGCGGAAAAGTACCACAAAACCAAAACGGAATAAAACCAAATCATAATTATTCTCAAAATAACTCAAATAACAAATGAATACTAATAATTTTCTCAGCTAAATGTTCCCCAGTGTTACAACCTATCAGAGCATGAAACTAACACGTGGACACAAAATAACATAGCTCTAGAGCCATCCTCACCAACTCCTGAGTTGCTAACTTCAATCTGAAATCATTAAAGTAAGGGTGAGATTTCTTCATAATTGATATGCATTATAAGTTCCTCAGACAACATAATATCACAAGTATATTAATCCACCAATTCTAGCATAATTCAGATTTCAACACACAATTACAACCACACATTTCATTATGCACAACAACAACAACAGAATTGTAACACTGGAAACCATCCTAACATGTTACAATCCCATGCAAATACAAATGCATACTCAATGCATGTGGTACCAAAATGTGAACTAAGTCACACACTGATCCATCATCACCCGGATACAGTAATCATCGATTCGTCCATAATCACCCGGACACGAATCCAACCTCACCACCCATCATCACCCGGGTACGGTTATTGGCAATACAAGTCAAATTCCACACAATGGGAATTAACTTCACCAAAATGCATATGCATGCACAACACCAGCATGCAGCATTCAATGAATCTATGAATACACCAATTATCATAAACCGAATCAAAACCAAAAACATGATATCCTCAACGATCATGCACACATCAAACAGCATAAACATGCATTCCATTCACCAAATCCTGATACAATTAAATGTCACAGGTACACTACTGCATATACACCAAGTATGCATTAAATAACAACCCACCTCAATCGGAAGTCGACACATTTTCAAAATCAATTCAAGTTACAAAAATTTCCTTCCTTTCATAAAATAGAGCATTAAATTTAAGAAACAACGTCCAAAACGACGTTCAAAACGGACTTACAATTTGAAAGTTATGAATTTTTAAAGTTTGGAATTTTTCAAAAAGTAACAGTGGTAACCGGTTCCTCCCAGGGAGAACACGGTTCCCACAAAGTTCAAAAACACGCCCCCTGGAAAAATGTATGGGGAACCCGGTTCCTCCAGGCAGGAAATCGGTTCCCAGAAGAAAACTAGTTTTCTTTGGAAAATTATCACGTGGAACCCGGTTCCTCCCCAGGAGTAACCGGTTCCTGAGTTCAAAAATGCCCAATTTTTCTAACTAACACACTGGGAACCCGGGTTCTCCCACTGGGGTTTCTAACTAACTAACACACCAGTTTTACAATAGTAGGTTTCCAAAACCATTTTCCTACTCTTTCCAATCGTATCCATACGTTCCAATGCAGTAGAATCACTCAACCAACATCAATAACATGCAATATAACATACTTTGATCACTCCTTATGACCCTATAACATACAAATCACTTAATTCTACACAATCTGACACAAATTGGGATAATTCTACGAAAACCTAGAATTACTAAATTGAGATTCTCGACATACTACGATCAATCCTATTGAAATCAAAACCGATAATACATGTTAATTAATCGAAACCACCCCTTACCTTATGGGTTCTTCGAATTCTAGCAACTTTCACTCTTTTCCTCTTTCTCCTCTCTTCTCCAATGTTACGAATGATGAAAAACCTTCTATTCCTCTTTTTTCCTTCTTTTCCCTTTTATTATTCCTTTTATTATTCCAATAAATAAATAAAATAATAATTAGGAAAGGTAGAGTATTTTACTCGTCACACCCCCATTACTCCTCACACTCCCAACTCCTCATTTCATTTATTTAATTAATTAAATCTAATAATTCAAAATATTAATAATTAATCTCTAATTAAATTAATAATTAAAATTCTAATAATTTTAAATATTAAATTATTTGGGGTGTCACAATTTACATTCACTTCACATTTCTTCAGATCTATGTTCAATTCAAATTTCATCGTATTTTCTTAAGATTTAAGTTCACGTGAAGTTTCATCACGTTTCCCGAAAATTTTCTAGAGATTATATTCATTTCAAATTTCATCACATTTTCTAAAGACTTATATTCACTTCAAATATCATCAGATTTCTTAAGATTTATGTTCACTTCGTGTTTCTTCAGAACTTCTTAAGATTTATATTCTGTTCAAACTTCTTCAAATCTATGTTCACTTCAGATTCCATCCGATTTTCCTAAGATTTATGTTCACGTCAAGTTTCGTCAGGTTTTCCTCAAATTTTCCAAAGACTTATATTTATTTCAAATTTCGTCACAATTTCTACAAACTTATATTCAATTCAAATATCCTCATATTTCTTAAGGTTTATGTTTACTTCGTATTTCTTCAGAATATCTTAAGGATCTATATTCACTTCAAATTTCTATAGATCTATGTTCACTTGAGATTCCATAAGATATTCTTAAGATTAATGTTCACGTCAAGTTTCATCAAGTTTTCCTCAAATTTTCTAGAGACTTATATTCTTTCCAAATTTCATCACATTTTCTAAAGACTTATATTCACTTCAAATATAATCAGATTTCGTAAGATTTTTGTTCACTTCGTATTTCTTCCGAATTTCTTAAGATTTATATTCACTTCAAATTTCAAAATATCTATGTTCACTTGAGATTCCATCAGATTTTCTTAAGATTTATGTTCACATGAAATTTCATCAGGTTTTCCTCAAACTTTTCTAGAGTCTTTCACTCATTTTAAATTTCATCACATTTTCTTAAGACTTACATTCACTTCAAATATCATCAGATTTCTAAAGGTTTATGTTCACGTCGTATTTCTTTGGAATTTCTTAAGATTTGTTTTCACTTCAAATTTTTACATATTAATGTTCACTTGAGATTCCATTAGGGTTTCCTCAAATTTTCTAGAGACTTATATTAATTTAAAATTTCATCACATTTTCTAAAGACTTATATTCATTTCAAATATCATCAGATTTCTTAAGATATATGTTCACTTCGTATTTCTTCAGAATTTCTTATGATTTATATTCACTTCAAATTTCTTCAGATCTATGTTCAATTCAGATTCCATCGTATTTTCTTAAGATTTATGTTCACGTGAAGTTTCATCAGGTTTTCCTCAAATTTTGTAGAGACTTATATTCATTTCAAATTTTCTCACATTTTCTAAAGACTTATATTCACTTCAAATATCATCAGATTTCATAAGGTTTATGTTCACTTCGTATTTCTTCAGAACTTCTTAAGATTTATATTCACTTCAAATTTCTTCAGATCTATGTTCACTTGAGATTCCATCCGATTTTCCTAAGATTTATGTTCACGTCAAGTTTCATTAGGTTTTCTTCAAATATTCTAGAGACTTATATTCGTTTCAAATTTCATCACATTTTCTACAGACTTACATTCAATTCAAATATCATCATTTTTCTTAAGGTTTATGTTCACTTCGTATTTCTTCAGAATATCTTATGGTTTATATTCATTTAAAATTTCTTCGGATTTATGTTCACTTGAGATTCCATCAGATTTTCTTAAGATTAATGTTCACGTCAAGTTTCATCAGGTTTTCCTCATATTTTCTAGAGACTTATATTCTTTTCAAATTTCATCACATTTTCTAAAGACTTAAATTCACATCAAATATCATCAGATTTCATAAGGTTTATGTTCACTTCGTATTTCTTTAAAATTTCTTAACATTTATATTCACTTCAAATTTTTACATATCTATGTTCACCTGAGACTCCTTTAGGGTTTCCTCCAATTTTCTAGAGACTTATATTTATTTCAAATTTCATCACATATTCTAAAGACTTATATTAACTTTAAATATACTCAGATTTCTTAAGATTATTGATGACTTCGTATTTCTTCATAATTTCTTAAGATTTATATTCACTTTAAATTTCTAGATATCTATGTTCACTTGAGATTCCACCGTATTTTCGTAAGACTTATGATCACGTGAAGTTACATCAGGTTTTCTTCAAATTTTCTAGAGACTTATATTCTTTTCAAATTTCGTCACATTTTCTAAAGACTAATATTCACTTCAAATATCATCAGATTTCTTAAGATTTTTATTCACTTCGTATTTCTTCAGAATTTCAAAAGATTTTTATTCACTTCAAATTTCTACATATCTATGTTGATTTGAGATTCCATCTGATTTTTTTAAGATTTATGTTCACATGAAGTTTCATCAGGTTTTCCTCAAATTTTCTAGAGACATACACTTATTTCAAATTTCATCACATTTTCTAAAGACTTACATTCACTTCAAATATTAACAGATTTCATAAGGTTTATGTTCACTTCGTATTTCTTTAAAATTTCTTAAGATTTATATTCACTTCAAATTTTTACATATCTATGTTCACTTGAGATTCCATTAGGGTTTCCTCAAATTTTTAGAGACTTATATTAATTTCAAATTTCACAACATTTTCTAAAGACTTACATTCACTTTAAATATCATCAGATTTCTTAAGGGATATGTTCACTTCAAATTTCTTTAGAATTTCATATGATTTATATTCACTTCAAATATTTACATATCTATGTTCAGTTGAGATTCCATTAGGGTTTCCTCAAATTTTCTAGAGACTTATATTAATTTAAAATTTCACCACATTTTCTAAAGACTTATATTCACTTCAAAAATCATCAGATTTCTTTAGATTTTTGTTCACTTCGTATTTCTTCGGAATTTCTTAAGATTTATATTCAATTCAAATTTCTTCAGATCTATGTTAAATTCAAATTCCATTGTATTTGTTAAGATTTATGTTAACGTGAAGTTTCATCAGGTTTTCCTCAAATTTCCTAGACAATTATATTTATTTCAAATTTCATAACATTTTCTAAAGACTTATATTCACTTCAAATATCATCAGATTTCTTAAGGTTTATGTTCACCTAGTATTTCATCAGAACTTCTTGAGATTCCATCCGATTTTCGTAAGATTTAAGTTCACGTCAAGTTTCATTAGGTTTTCCTCAAATTTTCTATAGACTTATATTAATTTGAAATTTCATCACATTTTCTTCAGACTTATATTCAATTCAAATATTATCATATTTCTTAATGTTTATGTTCACTTCGTATTTCTTCAGAATATCTTAAGGTTTATATTCACTTCAAATTTCTTCAGATTTATGTTCACTTGAGATTCCATCAGATTTTCTTAAGATTAATGTTCACGTCAAGTTTCATCAGGTTTTCCCTAAATTTTCTAGAAACTTATATTGTTATCAAATTTCATCACATTTTCTAAACACTTACATTCACTTAAAATATTATCAGATTTCTTAAGATTTTTGTTCACTTCGTATTTCTTCAGAATTTCTTAAGATTTATATTCACTTCAAATTTCTACATATCTATGTTCACTTGAGATTCCATCAGATTTTCTTAAGATTAATGTTCACGTCAAGTTTCATCTGGTTTTCCTCATATTTTCTAGAGACTTATATTAATTTAAAATTTCACCACATTTTCTAAAGACTTATATTCACTTCAAATATCATCAAATTTCTTAAGATTTTTTTTCACTTCGTATTTCTTCTAAATTTCTTAAGATTTATATTCACTTCAAATTTCATCACATATTCTAAAGACTTATATTCACTTTAAATATACTCAAATTTCTTAAGATTATTGATCACTTCGTATTTCTTCCGAATTTCTTAAGATTTATATTCACTTTAAATTTTTATATATCTATGTTCACTTGAGATTCCACCGTATTTTCATAAGACTTATGATCACGTGAAGTTACATCAGGTTTTTTTCAAATTTTCTAGAGACTTATATTCTTTTCAAATTTCGTCAAATTTTCTAAAGACTTATATTCACTTCAAATATCATCAGATTTCTTAAGATTTTTATTCACTTTGTATTTCTTCAGAATTTCTTAAGATTTATATTCACTTCAAATTCCTACATATCTATGTTCATTTGAGATTACATCAGATTTTCTTAAGATTTATGTTCACATGAAGTTTCATCAGGTTTTCCTCAAATTTTCTAGAGACATACACTTATTTCAAATTTCATCACATTTTCTAAAGACTTACATTCACTTCAAATATCATCAGATTTCATAAGGTTTATGTTCACTTGGTATTTCTTTAAAATTTCTTAAGATTTATATTCACTTCAAATTTTTACATATCTATGTTCACTTGAGATTCCATTAGGGTTTCTTCAAATTTTCTAGAGACTTATATTAATTACAAATTTCATAACATTTTCCGAAGACTTATTTTCACTTCATATATCATCAGATTTCTCAAGGTTTATATTCACTTCGTATTTCTTCAGAACTTCTTATGATTATATTCACTTCAAATTTCTTCAGATCTATGTTCACTTGAGATTCCATCCGATTTTCCTAAGATTTATGTTCACGTCAAGTTTCATCAGGTTTTCCTCAAATTTTCTAGAGACTTATATTCATTTCAAATTTCATCACATTTTCTACAGACTTATATTCAATTCTAATATCATCATATTTCTTAATGTTTATGTTCACTTCGTATTTCTTCAGAATATCTTTAGGTTTATATTCACTTCAAATTTCTTCAAATTTATTTTCACTTCAGATTCCATCAAATTTTCTTAAGATTAATATTCACGTCAAGTTTGATCAGGTTTTCCTCAAATTTTCTAGAGACTTATATTCTTTTTAAATTTCATCACATTTTCTAAAGACTTATATTCACTTCAAATATCATCATATTTCTTTAGATTTTTATTCACTTCGTATTTCTTCAGAATTTCTTCAGATTTATATACACTTCAAATTTCTACATATCTATGTTAATTTGAGATTCCATGAGATTTTCTTAAGATTTATGTTCACATGAAGTTTCATTTCTAGAGACTTACACTCATTTCAAATTTCACAGCATTTTTTAAAGACTTACATTCACTTCAAATATCATCATATTTCTTAATGGTTATGTTCACTTCATATTTCTTTAGAATTTCTTAAGATTTATATTCACTTCAAATTATTACATATCTATGTTCAGTTGAGATTCCATTAGGGTTTCCTCAAATTTTTCTAGAGACTTATATTAATTTCAAATTTCATCAGATTTTCTAAAGACTTATATTCACTTCAAATATCATCAAATTTCTTAAGATTTTTGTTCACTTCATATTTCTTCGGAATTTCTTAAGATTTATATTCACTTCAAATTTCTTTAGATCTACGTTTAATTCAAATTCCATCCTATTTTCTTAAGATTTTTGTTCACGTGATGTTTCATCAAGTTTTCCTTAAATTTTCTAGAGACTTATATTCACTTCAAATATCATCAGATTTCTTAAGATTTTTATTCACTTTGTATTTCTTCAGAATTTCTTAAGATTTATATTCACTTCAAATTCCTACATATCTATGTTCATTTGAGATTACATCAGATTTTCTTAAGATTTATGTTCACGTGAAGTTTCATTAGGTTTTCCTCAAATTTTCTAAAGACTATATCTTATTTCAAATTTCATCACATTTTCTAAAGATTTACATTCACTTCAAATATCCTCAGATTTCTTAAGGTTTATGTTCACTTCATATTTTTTTAAAATTTCTTAAGACTTATATTCACTTCAAATTTTTACATATCTATGTTCACTTGAGATTCCATCAGGGTTTCCTCAAATTTTCTAGAGACTTATATTTATTTCGAATATCATCACATTTTCTAAAGATTTATATTCACTTCAAGTATCATCAGATTTCTTAAGGTTTATGTTCACTTCGTATTTCTTCAGAACTTCTTAAGATATATATTCACTTCAAATTTCTTCTGATCTATGTTCACTTGAGATTCCATCCGATTTTCCTAAGACTAATGTTCACGTCAAGTTTCATCAGGTTTTCCTCAAATTTGCTAGAGACTTATATTCATTTCAAATTTCATCACATTTTCTACAGACTTATATTCAATTCAAATATCATCATATTTCTTAATGTTTATGTTCATTTCGTATTTCCTCAGAATATCTTTAGGTTTATATTCACTTCAAATTTCTTCTGATTTATGTTCACTTGAGATTCCATGAGATTTTCTTAAGATTAATGTTCAAGTCAAGTTTCTTTAGGTTTTCCTCAAATTTTCTAGAGACTTATATTCTTTTTAAATTTCATCACATTTTCTAAAGACTAATATTCACTTCAAATATTGTAACACCCCAATTCTACCCAAAGTTTAATATGCAAAAGTCAGAGTAATTTTAAATTTTCTTAAATTAAATACTGAGGCGTTACAACATCAAAAACAACTCACTATAAAACAGTTACTTTAAAGTATAATTTTCGGATACATAGCATCGCAGGAGAACATAAATTCATTCATAGGAATCAACACATCTCCTTTATTAAACTTCCTCATCAAAATCATGTTTTTATAATTTATGATTCTTATTTACAAAAGGAAAGCAACAAAAGAACAACCACAAAGACAACATAAATATTTCTCCCGAGTGCTACGTATCGGGCGACAAACCGACTAACAACTATAAACTCCATCTTCATAACGTTACCAATATAGGTAGCGGTAGCAACAAGTAAAGGGTGAGATACTCCAAAACATATAATTAAGGGCATGATAAAATATATATATATATATATATATATATATATATATATATATATAGTTTCGGAATTATAAAGGGTATAGATTAATAAGTGTAATTCCAACACATAATCGAAACTCACTTACTTTACTAGTCATCCTATTGTGTATAATCTACACTTTATCACCATAACCTCATCGGCATAAACGTCACAACAACACATAAACTTCCATCACTATGAAATCGTCACAAGCTGTACATCACTAATTAACACGGCAGTCTTAAACAACAACGTCAACCAACAACATTAAATAATGCTAATAATATAAGCAACACAAACAAATCATCACAAATTGGCTAAAACCCATCTTCGCTTTTGGCATAAAGCCCATCTTCGCTTTTGGCATAAAGCCCATCTTCGCTTTTGGCATAAAGCCCATCATTACAACATCATCACAAACGTCATCACATCATATATCATCACAATTTAATATCATCCATCAATCAACAAAACCCAACGCCAAACAACTCAAACATAAACATAACCGACTCCATGAGACACGACTATGTTATGCATGTGGTACCCATCGCTTTGTCCGTAATTAGGGACACTTGGCATAAAGCCGATCTTCGCTCGGCATAAAAGCCATCATTGCTTGGCATAAAAGCCCTCTTCGCTTATGAGATGTATGTGACTCGACAATAAAACAACACAACATAAAACATCATCATCGCTCATCCAAATTGGCATAAAGCCCACATCGCCATAATTTATCCAAAACAAGATAAATATATCATCGCATCATAATTTCATTATGCAAACATCATTAATAAATTCACCTAAAGTCATGCATTCACAAATCGGAAGCATTTATTAACAACATCAATTTAATCGTCACATCATCATGTACAAAACATATATCATCGCATTGCATAGCAACAAGTATTCATTAATAAATACACCGTCGCAAATCTTACGTTTATTCACACCGCATTATTATTAATTAATTCACTAACTTCCGAAAACGGGAAAATAGTCAAACACCTAAAATCGTCGCGAAAGCCATTCCTAACAACCGGTATTAATCATAATCGTCGACGTCGAAATCAGATTGTCCATACGTACCTTAAATCTACTAAAACACCGTCCGATTCAATTTTACCGTAAATCGGCTTATTTCGGGTCGCCTTGTAAAAACTCGTAATTTCCAAAAACTAACCTCACCACTACGTTCTACACGTCGAACTTAGCTAGCACGTCAATTTTCGTTGAATTCGGAGCAATTTGCTCCGTCACTGAATTTACCGGAATCGGAAAATCGGAACATCATCGGGTTCTAAATTTAATCGGCTATCTTACCCCCTAATTATATTTTATTGGTATAAGCTATTGTAGTATGGAAAATGAAGAAAACAAAAAAGAACAGAACCATGATCTGCAGGGAAATTATGCAGGTGAAAATTTGACAGAAAAACAAAATGCTGTAAACATGAAAAATCCAAAACGCAAACTCACACCCCCCTTCCTTCACACCCGGGATGTTCGTCCCTTGTTCTTAAAGAAATGGAGGCGGGTGCCTCTTAAGGGGGACGGTCGCCACACTTAGGGAGGTGGGCGCCTCCCCCTCCTAGCTTCTTCCATGCTTCATCGTTCCCCTTTCCCTGCATTTCTTCTGTAACTTACAGTTTTCCAATTTTTCTTTTATAAATTTTACAGGTAGTTTTTATTGCCATTTCCATTACTTATTTTCTTCTATAACTTCCTTACTACAATACTACTAACAACATACTCCTCATCCTTACTTCTAATTCAATTTTTCTACACTACTTCAACAATCAATTAACACAACCCTTAAAACCAACTATCCATTTTCTCCTAAATCTAAACTAATTCCACCAACCCTAACAACATGAGATGGAAATCAAATCCATTCAAACACTCAACATCAAAACCTCAACACCAATATTCATCACAAATCCACAATATATGTATCAAAACCCTAACTATAGGAAGTGGAAGAATCAAACCCCTTACCTCAAGATATTGGATGATCCAAGATGATGCTACAAAGCTCAACCTCAAGCTTCCTCTCTTGCTCTTTTGCTCATGATCATCCTCATCTTCTCCTCTTGTTCTTCTCATGCCAAAACCCTCTTCTTTCCTCTATGTTTCTATTTTTGGTAGTGTAGGGAAAAAATGGGAAGGAAACAAAGGAAAAAGGGTTTTATAAAGTTGTTTTCTTACTAGCCATCATAATTTCTATGTTTGGTTTTGATATGTAAAATGGAAGGAAAATGAGGAGAAAGGTTTTATAAAGGTATTTCTACTAGTAAGCCAAGGGTGAAAACCCAAACCTTAACAATTGCTCCCCACACCCCCAACTTACTAATTATATCATCAATTCAATTAATTCAATCAATTAAAATAATTCCGGGGAATTAAGATATCGGATCCGAATAATATTTTTACCGGACCGAATGGAACGTCGCTAGATAAATTAATAGATATATTAATTAATATAAATATTCTCATCGCAAAATAATTATCGATTGGTAATTCGAAAATATTAATATAATATAATATTAATTAAAACAGGGCGTTACAAATATCATCAGATTTCTTAAGATTTTTATTCACTTCGTATTTCTTCAGAATTTCTTAAGATTTATATACACTTAAAATTTCTATATATCTATGTTCACTTGAGATTCCATCAGATTTTCTTAAGATTTATGTTCACATGAAGTTTCATCAGGTTTTTCTAAATTTTTTTAGAGACTTACACTCATTTCAAATTTCACAACATTTTCTAAAGACTTACATTCACTTTAAATATCATCAGATCTCTTAAGGGATATGTTCACTTCATATTTCTTTAGAATTTCTTAAGATTTATATTCACTTCAATTTTTTACATATCTATGTTCAGTTGAGATTCCATTAGGGTTTCCTCAAATTTTCTAGACACTTATATTAATTTAAAATTTCACCACATTTTCTAAAGACTTATATTCACTTCAAATATCATCAGATTTCTTTAGATTTTTGTCCACTTCGTATTTCTTCAGAATTTTTGAAGATTTATATTCAATTCAAATTTCTTCAGATCTATGTTCAATTCAAATTCCATTATATTTTCTTAAGATTTATGTTAACGTGAAGTTTCATTAGGTTTTCCTCAAATTTCCTAGACAATTATACTTATTTCGAATTTCATCACATTTTCTAAAGACTTATATTCACTTCAAATATCATCAGATTTCTTAAGGTTTATGTTCACCTCGTATTTCATCAGAACTTCTTAAGATTTATATTCACTTCAAATTTCTTCAAATCTATGTTCACTTGAGATTCCATCCGATTTTCCAAAGATTTATGTTCACGTCAAGTTTCATTAGGTTTTCCTCAAATTTTCTATAGATGTTAAGAACCAAATTGTAGCTATTTTATACATGATGTTGTGAGCCTTAACAATTCCTTTTTAATTAATTAGTAGTATTTATTCTAGTATTTTGGTTTAATTAGGTTTTTATTTAGTTTTTGTTCATAATATATTATTTAACTTAGTTTACTTTTAATTGTAGGTTTTTATTGATTAATTCTCTCAAGCTTGGATTCAAGGACACTTGAAGAGCTCTTGGGATGATTCTTTTTGAAGAAATTTTTGGATGAAGAAGCATGCTTCAGGCTCAGGAATAACAAGCGGTGCGAAAAAAAAAAAAGGACAGACCCATGCTTTAACCTTTTGTGTCACCTAACCCATCACTTCCAGCTGGCTTTTGGTGTGTTAAGGAAGGGGGCTTCACTTCATCATCATTATCTTTCATTGTGTAAAAATTAGGGCATAGAATTTGTAAGAAAAACATAGTTTTTCATCTTGATTTCTTCATGTTCATCATCTCCTCCAACAATCTTGAAAACAAAGCAACCATGGAAATGAGTGGCTAAGTTCTTTTTGTGTCAAGATTAGAGGTAGTTGATCTAAATAGTATGTATTCTTCTTAATCCATTTGTGTATGAACATGGTTGATGATTAATATATGTTGAATATCTTTGTTCTTCTATTTTCTTATGCTTTGAGTTTTGATTGAAAAAGAATGCTTCAAAGTAGACCTAGGATATTCATCCACTAATGAACAAATGCTATAACTAGATTTGTGAGTTAGTGTTTACAAATATTGAACTTAATGATTATTATGTCAATAGTTGTAGTGAGAAATCATACAAAGATTTACATGATAACATTCACAATCTTGGTGGGAAATCCACAAGATTGAGAGGATATGTATTTATAGAAATCATCAAACTAATTCATCACTTGATTAATAGAATGCATATGAAACTAGGTCAATGAAACTAATCTTGACATGCTTCCATCAATTGAAAACAAACTCCAACTCTCTTGAATCCAAACCATAACTCTCTTTTGAAAAGATTAATTTAGTTACTTGTTTGGAAATTCATGTTACTAGTAGCTTAGGAAACAAACCCTTTGGTTACATTAATCTTAAAATACACTTTTCTATTGAAAGACTACAATATACACCAATCCCTGTGGAATCGATAATTAAAAATACTTGTTCGCGGGAAATCCTACAACAATAGACTTATATTAATTTGAAATTTCATCACATTTTCTTCAGACTTATATTCAATTCAAATATTATCATATTTCTTAATGTTTATGTTCACTTCGTATTTCTTCAGAATATCTTAAGGTTTATATTCACTTCAAATTTCTTCAGATTTATGTTCACTTGAGATTCCATCAGATTTTCTTAAGATTAATGTTCACGTCAAGTTTCATCAGGTTTTCCCTAAATTTTCTAGAGACTTATATTCTTTTCAAATTTCATCACATTTTCTAAAGATTTACATTCACTCCAAATATCATCAGATTTTTTAAGATTTATGTTTACTTCGTATTTGTTTAGAATTTCTTAAGATTTATATTCACTTCAAATTTTTACATATCTATGTTCACTTGAGATTCCATCAGGTTTTCCTCAAATTTTCTAGAGACTTATATTCATCAGGTTTTCTTGATCGTTGCGACGGTGCAAGGTTGGAGATTACTTAATGCAATTTTGGGAATTGAATTATTATAAGGGACGACTTCGTTGAAGTTAAGTGTATACGTCGAAGTTTCACAAGTGAAATATTTGGACAGTATTGGAAGAGGTCAAAACTATGTCGTGTATTTTAGAAGACCAATGGACGTTGGTTAATCGAGGATGAAAGAGTGATTCTTCGGGTTGAGGAACTAACCAAGTTGTTTTACGTTTGTCATCTTCTGCATCAAAGTGAAGGTGCATGGTTTAGAATGTCGCACATTGAATTGTTTACGAAATAAGCGAGGTTTTTGGATTTGGACTAGTGGGTTGTAGTCGCGAGTCGTCTGTATAAGCCCTAGAGTGAGTGGTGTATCACTGTTCTGTTATGTTTATGTAGCACGCGAGGTTTTACCCTATTTTGACTGTTTTAGTTTTGGTTTGTATAGCCATTTTGTTGTTTTCGTTTTAGCGATGGTGACAGTGTTGTGTTGTAGGGCTTTATGTTCCTATCTTTGGTGACTCATTTTCATAGTGTCGGTTCGAGTGTGTGGCTAATTCTATGGTTGAGACGTTAGGATAGTATCTATCTTGTTTGTTTGGTTCTCGAGAGAACCGGTGTATTTACGACTTGTTTAGTGGTTGGGTGTTAGTTGCTTGTCGGGTGCATTGTATGGGCTTTGTATCTCGGCATGGTTGTTCTTATCTAGACGTTGTGGTTAGGGAGATACCCTTGTGTTTGGTGTATTTTATATGTTGTTTAATTGACGCGAGGATTGTGTGGACGAATGCGTAGGCATGTCTCGTATTGTTCGTTTTGGTCGAAATTTCGAGGACGAAAAGTTTATAAGTGAGGGAGAGTTGCAATGCCAGTTTTTAATTAATACTATATTATATTAATATTTTCGAATTACCGATCGATATTTATCTTGCGACGAGAATATTCATATTGATTAATATATCTATTAATTTATCTGGCGACGTTGTGTTCGGTCCGGGTTTTATTCCGTTCGGTTCGGTAAAATATTATTCGGATCCGATATTTAATTCCCTGAAATTATTCTAATTGATTGAATAAATAATATTAGTAAATATTATTAATGTGTTACATTTATAAGAATAAATTAGGAGTGTGAGGATTATTTGGGAAGAGTTGGGTTTACACCTTAGTTTATTAGTAAAGTTATCATAAAACCACTTTCCTCATTTTCTTTCCATCCAAACATTTTCCTTGTTTTTCTTTCCAACCTAACACACCAAAACCAAACAAGAGCATGTGAGGAAGCTAGTAGAAATAACTTATAAAAGACATTTTTCCTCATTTCTTCCCATTTGAAAAACAAAGCCAAGAATAGAAACTTGGGAGAGGAAACAGAGGGTTTTGAGAGAAGAAGAACAAGAGGAGATGATGAGGAAGATCTTGAGCAAGAGCTTGAGGTTGGGATTGGTAGCATCACCATGGATCATCTCCAAGATAGAGGTAAGGGGTTTGATCTTCCAATTCTTATAATTAGGGTTTGATTGGTATATTTTTGATTTGGGATAAAATTGATCTTTAGGATTTATGAGTGTTGTGGGGTGATTTTGATAGAGATTAGAGGAGTTGATTTTGAAGTATAGTTGTTGTTGTGGTTGTATTACTATTGGGTTAAATGGAAATTATTGGGTTAAATGGAAATGAAGAACTAAAGTGAAATAAGAAAAGAAAAACAAAAAAATGAAGAAAACTGTTTAAACTAAAAACGCAGGGAATGGAAATGATGGAAGAAGGATTAGGGGGTGAGGCAATGGAGATGGTCTCCTTCATTACTGAGGCAGCCGCCTCATATTGATATAAGGAAAGGGTACGTTCGTCCTGGCTTTAGGGAAGGAGGCACAAAAAAAATGGTTTGTTCCTTCTTAGTTTTGCCGTAAACCCAACTTTGCCGTTTTTCTGTCAATAATGAAACCTGCATAATTTAATCCTTGTAATTAGCTACTGGTTGTTCTTAGTATGCCAATTCTACGTAGCAACCCTTGGTACATATAAAATATAATTAAGGTATAAGTTAGCCGATTAAATTTGGAACCCGATTATGTTCCGATTTTCCGATTCCGGTAAATTCGGCGACGGAGCAAGTTGCTCCGAATTCAACAAAAATTGACGTGCTAGCTAAGTCTGACGTGTAGAACGTAGTGGTGAGGTTAGTTTTTAAAAATTACGAGATTTTACGAGGCGACCCGAAATAAGCCGATTTACGGTGAAATTGAATCGGACGGTGTTTTAGTAGATTTAAGGTACGTATGGACACTCCGATTTCGACGTCGACGATTATGATTAATACTGGTTGTTAGGAATGGTTTTCGTGACGATTATAGGTGTTTGACTATTTTCCCGTTTTCGGAATTTAGTGAATTAATTAATAATGATGCGGTGTGAGTAAACGTAAGATTTGTGACGGTGTATTTATTAACGGATACTTGTTGATATGCAATGCGATGATATATGTTTTGTACATGATGATGTTGTTAATATATGCTTCCGATTTGTGAATGCATGACTTTTGGTGAATTTATTAACGATGTTTGCTTAATGCAATTATAATGCGATGATATATTTATCTTGTTTTGGATAAATTATGGCGATGTTGGCTTTATGCCAATTTGGATGAGCGATGATGATGTTTTTTTTGTGTTGTGTTGTTTTATTGTCGAGTCACATACATCTCATAAGCGAAGAGGGCTTTTATGCCAAGCAATGATGGCTTTTATGCCGAGCGAAGATCGGCTTTATGCCAAGTGTCCCTAATTACGGACAAAGCGATGGGTACCATATGCATAACATAGTCGTGTCTCATGGAGTCGGTTATGTTTATGTTTGAGTTGTTTGGCGTTGGGTTTTGTTGATTGATGGATGATATTGAATTGCGATGATATATGATGTGATGACGTTTGTGATGATGTTGTAATGATGGGCTTTATGCCAAAAGCGAAGATGGGCTTTATGCCAAAAGCAAAGATGGGCTTTATGCCAAAAGCGAAGATGGGCTTTAGCCAATTTGTGATGATTTGTTTGTGTTGCTTATATTATTAGCATTATTTAATGTTGTTGGTTGACGTTGTTGTTTAAGACTGCCGTGTTAATTAGTGATGTATAGCTCGTGACGATTTCATGGTGATGGAAGTTTATGTGTTGTTGTGACATTTTTGCCGATGAGGTTATGGTGATAAAGTGTAGATTATACACAATAGGATGACTAGAAAAGTAAGTGAGTTTCGATTATGTGTTGGAATTACACTTATTAATCTATACCCTTTATAATTCCGAAACTATATATATATATATATATATATATATATATATATATATATATATATATATCATGCCTTCAATTATATGTTTTGGAGTATCTCACCCTTTACTTGTTTCGCCGTTACCTATATATATTGGTAACGTGCAGGTTATGAAGACGAAGATTATAGCTGCTATTAGTTGAGTCGGTGTCGCTCTGATACGTAGCACTCGGGGGGAATATTTATGTGGTCTTGTTGTTGTTCTATTGGTGTTATTCCTTTATGTACAAGAATAATAAATTATAAAAACATGATTTTGATGAGGAAGTTTAATAAAGGAGATGTTTTGATTTCTATGAATCAATTTATGTTGTCCTGCGATGCTATGTATTCGAAATTTATACTTTAAAATAAACTGTTTTAAAGTGAGTTGTTTTGATGGTGTAACGCCTTAGTATTTAATTTATGAAATTTTAAAATCACTCTGATTTTTGCATATAAAACTTTGGGTAGAATTGGGGTGTTACAATAGTGGTATCAAAGCAGGTCGGTCTGTCGACCAAGTTGTTAGTGTGTTTAATCCTGTTGTATACGACATGTGTGTGAAACACTGTCGATACTTGTTTGTTTCAAATTGTTTGTCTGCAGAGATGAGTTTGAAACAAGTGGGGGAGAAGTTTTACTTCTTGGTGGCGCTTGGGATTGGAGTTGGAGCCTCAAGCAGTGTTACACTTTAGTAACTTGAAGTGTAAGTTTGAAGACGTTGTAGTTGGTAGAGATGGTTTATGTCACCATCATGATTGTCATCTATTAACAAATTGAGGGACTGATCATCCTTAATCTCTTGTTGATAGTAGTCGAAAATTGTGTTGGTTGGGATAGAATTGTCTTTCCAGCTTAATAGTGTATGAAGCAGATGTGTTGGCGCAAGGTGGTGCATGGTTACTTGAGTTGTAGGTGAATTTGGATTTTGGTGAGGAACGAGATTTTGGCAAGCGAGCTTCTTGTTGTGATTCTTCCGAAGCTTATTGTGAAGATGTAAGTGAATTACCGCAGTAGTGCGAAGTGAAGCTTTGATGGATTTAGTTTTTGGAACGGGTTGTGATTCGATGTATCCTTAAAGGATGTTTGATTATGAGTTAGAGTTGAAAAGTCAACTTGAGGATTGGTTTGAGTAGAGTTTGTTTATTCGAGCGGGTTGCCGTGGAGTGCTACCGCTGTGTTGTTCGATAAGAGCCAAAGTTACCCGAGTTGGTGTGTCGTTTGTAGGCAGGTAACGAAGTGGATATTGAGGACGAGTGTCTACTTCCGAGGATTGATATTTGGATGAACCAGTCACTTGGAATTTTTGCGTTTAGTGAGATCGATGTGAAGTCTGGCTATCTACGGGTTAGTGTGAGAACCGAAGACGTTTAGACTATGTTTTTCAAGATAGTGTATGGTCATGGCGAGTATTTGTTGATGTCATTAGTGTGACTAATGCGTCAGGTATGATTTTGGGATGTTCGGACAGTGCTCTCATGAGTAGCTGTAAGAGTTATTTCGTGTTCATGGATATTAATTGGTTCACATCAAGTCAAGGAATTGTGGCACGCAGCCGAGCGTTATGTATCAGTCGTGAAGTTAGACCAGTGTATGTCGAGTGTTTTAAGGATAGAATTTTGAACTGTTGGGCGTGAGTGCCTTTGTAAGCAACTTAGACGATGATATTTTGGACGGTTCCGTGAAGATTTATTTTGTATCTTGTAAAAGACTTTAAGGGGTTATTTCAGAGCTTAGAAGTTCCTTTATTTTGGATGGTTAACTTTGTGAGTTTGACGGAATATCCTTTTTATAAGTTGGTTTTGATCGTGAGTACTTTGATTTGAGATGGTTAAGTTGCTATTTGGACTTCGCAGTGGGAAGCGAATTTGTTTAAGCTAGTGGAAAGATTAGCGAATGCTTTGATTTTGGTTTTGTTTAGTACTGAAGAACCTTGTGCGGCGTATTGTGATATTCCATTTTGGACTTAAGATGTATTTTGACATAGAGTTGGAAAAGTGTATTACTACCTTGGAACGATTTGAATTTCATAAGTAGAAATGGTCGCACTTGTGAGTTAGAGGTTGATGCTGTTGTGATCATTTGGAATTTTAGAGGTGCAGGTGTTAGCAACGAGGAGATTGGAATTGTTGAGGACAATTCAAGTATGAGTGCAATCTATAAAGAGACATCATCTGGTGTCGAGTTTAGTATGTTGATATCGCGGTTAACCCAAGATTATCTGATTTGGGATTTGTTACTTTGAAGAATGTTGCATGTTTGTTTTTGGGACACTTGTTAAAATTTAAGTTTAGAAGGTTATTGAGGATTTGTTCACTGCTAACATATGAATTTTGTTGGACACTAATAGCCGTGGTGGATTATTGGTTTGTGACTAAGATAAGTCTTGATGGTAAGGAATTTGTGAGGGGTTGGTAACCACAGATACTTTAAGATGATTGATGTTTTATAAAGGAGAATGTTCTATTTGTGACTGAAGTCGGTCGCGACGGTGTTCGTGTTGGATTCTGTAAAGTTTAGGTTATGGTTCTAAGTCCAACCTGTGTTGTGATTACAGGGGTAAGAGATGATGTTGATAAGTAGAGTTCTCGAGAGAGTGTTGTGATTGAGTTACCACTTGGGACGATGGAAAGTTATGAAAGGTGTTTCAAATCAGAAGCCTGTGTATTGATCATTGCGACGGTGCAAGGTTGGAGATTACTTAATGCAATTTTGGGAATTGAATTATTATAAGGGACGACTTCGTTGAAGTCAAGTGTATACGTCGAAGTTTCACAAGTGAAATATTTGGACAGTATTGGAAGAGGTCAAAACTATGTCGTGTATTTTAGAAGACCAATGGACGTTGATCAATCGAGGATGAAAGAGTGATTCTTCGGGTTGAGGAACTAACCAAGTTGTTTTACATTTGTCATCTTCTGCATCAAAGTGAAGGTGCATGGTTTAGAATGTCGCACATTGAATTGTTTACGAAATAAGCGAGGTTTTTGGATTTGGACTAGTGGGTTGTAGTCGCGAGTCGTCTGTATAAGCCCTAGAGTGAGTGGTGTATCATTGTTCTGTTGTGTTTGTGTAGCACGCGAGGTTTTACCCTATTTTGACTGTTTCAGTTTTGGTTTGTATAGCCATTTTGTTGTTTTCGTTTTAGCGATGGTGACGGTGTAGTGTTGTAGGGCTTTATGTTCCTATCTTTGGTGACTCGTTTCCGTAGTGTCGGTTCATGTGTGTGGCTAATTCTTTGGTTGAGACGTTAGGATAGTATCGATCTTGTTTGTTTGGTTCTCGAGTGAACCAGTGTATTTACGACTTGTTTAGTGTTTGGGTGTTAGTTGCTTGTCGGGTGCATTGTATGGGCTTTGTATCTCGGCATGGTTGTTCTTATCTAGACATTGTGGTTAGGGAGATACCCTTGTGTTTGGTGTATTTTATATGTTGTTTAATTGAAGCGAGGATTGTGTGGACGAATGCGTAGGCATGTCTCGTATTGTTCGTTTTGGTCGAAATTTCGGGGACGAAAAGTTTATAAGTGGGGGAGAGTTGTAACGCCCGTTTTTAATTAATACTATATTATATTAATATTTTCGAATTACCGATCGATATTTATCTTGCGACGAGAATATTCATATTGATTAATATATCTATTAATTTATCTGGCGACGTTGTGTTCGGTCCGGGTTTTATTCCGTTCGGTTCGGTAAAATATTATTCGGATCCGATATTTAATTCCCCGAAATTATTTTAATTGATTGAATAAATAATATTAGTAAATATTATTAATGTGTTACATTTATAAGAATAAATTAGGTGTGAGGATTATTTGGGAAGAGTTGGGTTTACACCTTAGTTTATTAGTAAAGTTATCATAAAACCACTTTCCTCATTTTCTTTCCATCCAAACATTTTCCTTGTTTTTCTTTCCAACCTAACACACCAAAACCAAACAAGAGCATGTGAGGAAGCTAGTAGAAATAACTTATAAAAGACATTTTTCCTCATTTCTTCCCATTTGAAAAACAAAGCCAAGAATAGAAACTTGGGAGAGGAAACAGAGGGTTTTGAGAGAAGAAGAACAAGAGGAGATGATGAGGAAGATCTTGAGCAAGAGCTTGAGGTTGGGATTGGTAGCATCACCATGGATCATCTCCAAGCTAGAGGTAAGGGGTTTGATCTTCCAATTCTTATAATTAGGGTTTGATTGGTATATTTTTGATTTGGGATAAAATTGATCTTTAGGATTTATGAGTGTTGTGGGGTGATTTTGATAGAGATTAGAGGAGTTGATTTTGAAGTATAGTTGTTGTTGTGGTTGTATTACTATTGGGTTAAATGGAAATTATTGGGTTAAATGGAAATGAAGAACTAAAGTGAAATAAGAAAAGAAAAACAAAAAAATGAAGAAAACTGTTTAAACTAAAAACGCAGGGAATGGAAATGATGGAAGAAGGATTAGGGGGTGAGGCAATGGAGATGGTCTCCTTCATTACTGAGGCAGCCGCCTCATATTGATATAAGGAAAGGGTACGTTTGTCCTGGCTTTAGGGAAGGAGGCACAAAAAAAATGGTTTGTTCCTTCTTAGTTTTGCCGTAAACCCAACTTTGCCGTTTTTCTGTCAATAATGAAACCTGCATAATTTAATCCTTGTAATTAGCTACTGGTTGTTCTTAGTATGCCAATTCTACCTAGCAACCCTTGGTACATATAAAATATAATTAAGGTATAAGTTAGCCGATTAAATTTGGAACCCGATTATGTTCCGATTTTCCAATTCCGATAAATTCGGCAACGGAGCAAGTTGCTCCGAATTCAAGAAAATTGACGTGCTAGCTAAGTTTGACGTGTAGAATGTAGTGGTGAGGTTAGTTTTTAAAAATTACGAGTTTTTACAAGGCGACCCAAAATAAGCCAATTTACGGTAAAATTGAATCGGACGGTGTTTTAGTAGATTTAAGGTACGTATGGACAATCCGATTTCGACGTCGACGATTATGATTAATACCGGTTGTTAGGAATGGTTTTCGTGACGATTATAGGTGTTTGACTATTTTCCCGTTTTCGTAATTTAGTGAATTAATTAATAATGACGCGGTGTGAGTAAACGTAAGATTTGCGACGGTGTATTTATTAACGGATACTTGTTGATATGCAATGCGATGATATATGTTTTGTACATGATGATGTTGTTAATATATGCTTCCGATTTGTGAATGCATGAATTTTGGTGAATTTATTAGCGATGTTTGCTTAATGCAATTATAATGCGATGATATATTTATCTTGTTTTGGATAAATTATGGCGATGTGGGCTTTATGCCAATTTGGATGAGCGATGATGATGTTTTTTTTGTGTTGTGTTGTTTTATTGTCGAGTCACATACATCTCATAAGCGAAGAGGGCTTTTATGCCAAGCGATGGTGGCTTTTATGCCGAGCGAAGATCGACTTTATGCCAAGTGTCCCTAATTACAGACAAAGCGATGGGTACCACATGCATAACATAGTCGTGTCTCATGGAGTCGGTTATGTTTATGTTTGAGTTGTTTGGCGTTGGGTTTTGTTGATTGATGGATGATATTAAATTGTGATGATATATGATGTGATGACGTTTGTGATGATGTTGTAATGATGGGCTTTATGCCAAAAGCGAAGATGGGCTTTATGCCAAAAGCGAAGATTGGCTTTATGCCAAAAGCGAAGATGGGCTTTAGCCAATTTGTGATGATTTGTTTGTGTTGCTTATATTATTACCATTATTTAATGTTGTTGGTTGACGTTGTTGTTTAAGACTGCCGTGTTAATTAGTGATGTACAGCTTGTGACGATTTCATAGTGATGGAAGTTTATGTGTTGTTGTGACGTTTATGCCGATGAGGTTATGGTGATCAAGTGTAGATTATACACAATAGGATGACTAGTAAAGTAAGTGAGTTTCGATTATGTGTTGGAATTACACTTATTAATCTATACCCTTTATAATTCCGAAACTATATATATATATATATTTTATCATGCCTTCAATTATATGTTTTGGAATATCTCACCTTTTACTTGTTTCGCCGTTACTTATATATATTGGTAACGTGCAGGTTATGAAAACGAAGATTATAGCTGCTATTAGTTGAGTCGGTGTCGCTCTGATACGTAGCACTCGGGGGGAATATTTATGTGGTCTTGTTGTTGTTCTATTGGTGTTATTCCTTTATGTACAAGAATAATAAATTATAAAAACATGATTTTGATGAGGAAGTTTAATAAAGGAGATGTTTTGATTTCTATGAATCAATTTATGTTTTCCTGCGATGCTATGTATTCGAAAATTATACTTTAAAATAAACTGTTTTAAAGTGAGTTGTTTTGATGGTGTAACGCCTCAGTATTTAATTTATGAAATTTTAAAATCACTCTGATTTTTGCATATTAAACTTTGGGTAGAATTGGGGTGTTACACTTACACTCATTTCAAATTTCACAGCATTTTCTAAAGACTTACATTCACTTCAAATATCATCATATTTCTTAAGGGTTATGTTCACTTCATATTTCTTTAGAATTTCTTAAGATTTATATTCACTTCAAATTATTACATATCTATGTTCAGTTGAGATTCCATTAGGGTTTCCTCAAATTTTTCTAGAGACTTATATTAATTTCAAATTTCATCAGATTTTCTAAAGACTTATATTCACTTCAAATATCATCAGATTTCTTAAGATTTTTGTTCACTTCATATTTCTTCGGAATTTCTTAAGATTTATATTCACTTCAAATTTCTTTAGATCTACGTTTAATTCAAATTCCATCCTATTTTACTAAGATTTATGTTCACGTGAAGTTTCATAAGGTTTTCCTCAAATTTTCTAGAGACTTATATTCATTTCAAATTTTATCACATTTTCTAAAGACTTATATTCACTTCAAATATCATCAGATTTCTTTAGATTTTTATTCACTTCGTATTTCTTTAGAATTTCTTAAGAGTTATATTCACTTCAAATTCCTACATATCTATGTTCATTTGAGATTACATCAGATTTTCTTAAGATTTATGTTCACATGAAGTTTCATTAGGTTTTCCTCAAATTTTCTAGAGACTATATCTTATTTCAAATTTCATCACATTTTCTAAAGACTTACATTCACTTCAAATATTCTCAGATTTCTTAAAGTTTATGTTCACTTCGTATTTCTTAAAGATTTCTTAAGATTTATATTCACTTCAAATTTTTACATATCTATGTTCACTTCAGATTCCATTAGGGTTTCCTCAAATTTTCTAGAGAATTATATTTATTTCAAATATCATCACATTTTCTAAAGACTTATATTCACTTCAAGTATCATCAGATTTCTTAAGGTTTATGTTCACTTCGTATTTCTTCAAAACTTCTTAAGATTTATATTCACTTCAAATTTCTTCTGATCTATGTTCACTTGAGATTCCATCCGATTTTCCTAAGATTTATGTTCACGTCAAGTTTCATCAGGTTTTCCTCAAATTTTCTAGAGACTTATATTCATTTCAAATTTCATCACATTTTCTACAGACTTATATTCAATTCAAATATCATCATATTTCTTAATGTTTATGTTCACTTCGTATTTCCTCAAAATATCTTTAGGTTTATATTCACTTCAAATGTCTTTTGATTTATGTTCACTTGAGATTCCATCAGATTTTCTTAAGATTAATGTTCAAGTCAAGTTTCATCAAGTTTTCCTCAAATTTTCTAGAGACTTATATTCTTTTTAAATTTCATCACATTTTCTAAAGACTAATATTCATTTCAAATATCATCAGATTTCTTAAGATTTATATTCACTTCAAATTTCTACATATCTATGTTCACTTGAGATTCCATCAGATTTTCTTAAGATTTATGTTCACATGAAGTTTCATCAAGCTTTTCTCCAATTTTTTAGAGACTTACACTCATTTCAAATTTCACAACATTTTCTGAAGACTTACATTCACTTTAAATATCATCAGATTTCTTAAGGGATATGTTCACTTCATATTTCTTTAGAATTTCTTAAGATTTATATTCACTTCAATTTTTTACATATCTATGTTCAGTTGAGATTCCATTAGGGTTTCCTCAAATTTTCTAGAGACTTATATTAATTTAAAATTTCACCAAATTTTCTAAAGACTTATATTCACTTCAAATATCATCAGATTTCTTTAAATTTTTGTCCACATCGTATTTCTTCAGAATTTCTTAAGATTTATATTCAATTCAAATTTCTTCAAATCTATATTCAATTCAAATTCTATTATATTTTCTTAAGATTTATGTTAACGTGAAGTTTCATCAGGTTTTCCTCAAATTTCCTAGACAATTATATTTATTTCGAATTTCATCACCTTTTCTAAAGACTTATATTCACTTCAAATATCATCAGATTTCTTAAGGTTTTTGTTCACCTCGTATTTCATCAAAACTTCTTAAGATTTATATTCACTTCAAATTTCTTCAAATCTATGTTTACTCGAGATTCCATCCGATTTTCCAAAGATTTATTTTCATGTCAAGTTTCATTAGGTTTTCCTCCAATTTTCTAGAGACTTATATTAATTTGAAATTTCATCACATTTTCTTCAGACTTATATTGAATTCAAATATTATCAAATTTCTTAATGTTTATGTTCACTTCGTATTTCTTCAGAATATCTTAAGGTTTATATTCACTTCAAATTTCTTCAGATTTATGTTCACTTGAGATTCCATCAGATTTTCTTAAGATTAATGCTCACGTCAACTTTCATCAGGTTTTCCCTAAATTTTCTAGAGACTTATATTCTTTTCAAATTTCATCACATTTTCTAAAGATTTACATTCACTCCAAATATCATCAGATTTTTTAAGGTTGATGTTTACTTCGTATTTCTTTAAAATTTCTTAAGATTTATGTTCACTTCAAATTTTTACATATCTATTTTCATTTGAGATTCCATTAGGGTTTCCTCAAATTTTCTAGAGACTTATATTTATTTCAAATTTCATCACATTTTCTAAAGACTTATATTCACTTAAATTAATATGAAATTTCTTAAGATTTTTATTCACTTCGTATTTCTTCAGAATTTCTTAAGATTTATATTCACTTAAAATTTCTACATATCTATGTTCACTTGATATTCCATCAGATTTTTTTAAGATTTATGTTCACATGAAGTTTCATCAGTTTTCCTCAAATTTTCTAGGGACATATATTCATTTCAAATTTCATCACATTTTCTAAAGACTTAAATTCACTCCAAATATCATCAGATTTCTTAAGGTTTATGTTCACTTCGTATTTCTTTAAAAAATTTTAAGATTTATATTCACTTCAAATTTTTTGACATCTACGTTCACTTGAGATTCCATTAAGGTTTCCTCAAATTTTCGAGAGACTTATATTTATTTCAAATTTCATCACATTTTCTAAAGACTTATATTCACTTCAAATATCATCAGATTTCATCAGATTTTTTTTCACTTCATATGTATTCGGGATTTCTTAAGATTTATATTCACTTCAAATTTCTTTAGATCTATGTTTAATTCAAATTCCATTGTATTTTCTTAAGATTTATGTTCACGTGAAGTTTCATCAGGTTTTCCTCAAATTTTCTAGAGACTTATATTCATTTCAAATTTCATCACATTTTCTAAAGACTTATATTCACTTCAAATAGCATCAGATTTTCTTTAGATTTGTGCTCATTTAGTATTTCTAGAAAATTTCTTTAGATTTATATTCAGTTTAAATTTTTACATATCTATGTTCACTTGAGATTCCATTTGGGTGTCCTTAATTTTCTAGAGACTTATATTCTTTTCAAATTTCATCACATTTTCTAAAGACTTAAATTCACCTAAAATATCATCAGATTTCTTAAGATTTTTATTCACTTCATATTTCTTAAGAATTTCTTAAGATTTATATTCACTTCAAATTTCTACATCCCTATGTTCACTTGAGATTCCATCAGATTTTCTTAAGATTTATGTTCACATGAAGTTTCATTAGTTTTCATCAAATTTTCTTGGGACTTATATTCATTTCAAATTTCATCACATTTTCTAAAGACATACATTCACTCCAAATATCATCGGATTTCCTAAGGATTATGTTCACTCAGTATTTCTTTAAAATTTCTTAAGATTTATATTCACTTCAAATTTTTACATATCTATGTTCACTTGAGATTCCATTAAGGTTTCCTCAAATTTTCGAGAGACTTATATTTATTTCAAATTTCATCACATTTTCTAAAGACTAATATTCACTTCAAATATCATCAGATTTCTTAAGATTTTTTTTCACTTCATATTTCTTCAGAATTTCTTAAGATTTATATTCACTTCAAATTTCTTTAGATCTATGTTTATTTCAAATTCCATTCTATTTTCTTAAGATTTATGTTCACGTGAAGTTTCATCAGGTTTTCCCCAAATTTTCTAGAGACTTATATTCATTTCAAATTTCATCACATTTCCTAAAGACTTATATTCACTTCAAATAGCATCAGATTTTCTTCAGATTTGTGCTCATTTAGTATTTCTACAAAATTTCTTTAGATTTATATTCGGTTTAAATTTTTACATATCTATGTTCACTTGAGATTCCATTTGGGTTTCCACAAATTTTCTAAAGACTAATATTAATTTTAAATTTCATCACATTTTCAAAAGACTTATGTTCACGTCAAATAACATTAGATTTCTTAAGATTTTTGTTCACTTCGTACTTCATCGGAACTTCTTAAAATTTATATTCACTTCAAATTTCTTCAGATCTATGTTCAATTCAGAATCCATCGTATTTTATTAAGATTTATGTTCACATGAAGTTTCATCAGGTTTTTCTCAAATTTTCTAGAGACTTATATTTATTTCAAATTTCATCATATTTTCTAAAGACTTATATTCACCTAAAAAATAATCAGATTTCTTAAGATTTTTATTCACTTCGTATTTCTTCAGAATTTCTTAAGATTTATATTCACTTCAAATTTCTACAGATCCATGGCCACGTGAGATTCTATATGATTTTCTTAAAATTTATGATCACATGAAGTTTCATCAGTTTTCCTCAAATTTTCTAAGGACTTATACTCATTTCAAATTTCATCACATTTTCTAAAGACTTACATTCACTCCAAATATCAACAGATTTCTTAAGGTTTACGTTCACTTCGTATTTCTTTAAAATTTCTTAAGATTTATATTCACTTCAAATTTTTACATATCTATGTTCACTTGAGATTCCATTAGGGTTTTCCTCAAATTTTCGAGAGACTTATATTTATTTCAAATTTCATCACGTTTTCTAAAGACTTATATTCACTTCAAATATCATCAGATTTCTTAAGATTTTTTTTCACTTCATATTTCTTCAGAATTTCTTAAGATTTATATTCACTTCAAATTTATTTAGATCTATGTTTAATTCAAATTCCGTCGTATTTTCTTCAGATTTATGTTCACGTGAATATTCATCAGGTTTTCCTCTAATTTCCTAGACAATTATATTTATTTCAAATTTCATCACATTTTTTAAAGACTTATATTCACTTCAAATATCATCAGATTTCTTAAGATTTTTGTTCACTTTATATTTCTTCGGAATTTCTTAAGATTTATATCCACTTCAAATTTCTTTAGATCTATGTTTAACTCAAATTCCATCGTATTTTCTTATGACTTATGTTCACGTGAAGTTTCATCAGCTTTTCCTCAAATTTTCTAGAGACTTATATTCATTTCAAATTTCATCATAATTTCCAAAGACTTATATTCACTTCAAATATCATCAGATTTTCATCAAATTTGTGCTCATTTAGTATTTCTACAAAATATCTTAAGATTTATGTTCAGTTCAAATTTTTACATATCTATGTGCACTTGAGATTCCATTTGGGTTTCCCCAAATTTTCTAGAGACTTATATTAATTTCAAATTTCATCACATTTTCTAAAGACTTATATTCACTTCAAATATCATCAGATTTCTTAAGATTTTTGTTAACTTCGTATATCTTCGGAACTTCTTAAGATTTATATTCACTTCAAATTTCTTCAGATCTATGTTCAATTCAGATTCCATCGTATTTTCTTAAGATTTATGTTCACATAAAGTTTCATCAGGTTTTCCTCAAATTTTCTAGAGACTTAAATTCATTTCATATTTCATCAAATTTTCTAAAGACTTATATTCACTACAAATATCATCAGATTTCTTAATGTTTATGTTCACTTCGTATTTCTTAAGAATATCTTAAGGTTTATATTCACTTCAAATTTCTTCAGATTTATGTTCACTTGAGATTCCATCAGATTTTCTTAAGATTAATGTTCACGTCAAGTTTCATCATGTTTTCCTTAAATTTACTAGAGACTTATATTTATTTCAAATTTCATCACATTTTCTAAAGACTTATATTCACTTAAAATATCATATCATTTCTTAAGATTTTTATTCACTTCGTATTTCTTCAGAATTTCTTAAGATTTATATGCACTTCAAATTTCTACATATCTATGTTCACTTGAGATTCCATCAGATTTTCTTAAGATTTATGTTCACATGAAGTTTCATCAATTTTCCTCAAATTTTCTAGGGACTTATATTCATTTCAAATTTCATCACATTTTCTAAAGAATTACATTCACTCCAAATATCATCATATTTCTTAAGGATTAAGTTCACTCTGTATTTCTTTAAAATTTCTTAAGATTTATATTCACGTCAAATTTTTACATATCTATGTTCACTTGAGATTCCATTAGGGTTTCCACAAATTTTCGAGAGACTTATATTTATTTCAAATTTCATCACATTTTCTAAAGACTTATATTCAATTCAAATATCATCAGATTTCATAAGATTTTTTTTCACTTCATATTTCTTTGGCATTTCATAAGATTTATATTCACTTCAAATTTCTTTAGATCTATGTTTAATTCAAATTCCGTTGTATTTTCTTAAGATTTATGTTCACGTGAAGTTTCATCAGGTTTTCCTCAAATTTTCTAGAGACTTATATTCATTTCATGTTTCATCACATTTTCTAAAGACTTATATTCACTTCAAATAGCATCAGATTTTCTTCAGATTTTTGCTCATTTAGTATTTCTCCAAAATTTCTTTAGATTTATATTCAGTTTAAATTTTTACATATCTATGTTCACTTGAGATTCCATTTGGGTTTCCTCATATTTTCTAGAGACTTATATTCTTTTCAAATTTCATCACATTTTCTAAAGACTTAAATTCACTTAAAATATCATCAGATTTCTTAAGATTTTTATTCACTTCGTATTTATTCAGAATTTCTTAAGATTTATATTAACTTCAAATTTCTACATATCTATGTTCACATGAGATTCCATCAGATTTTCTTAAGATTTATGTTCACATAAAGTTTCATCAGGTTTTCCTCAAATTTTCTAAAGACTTACACTTATTTAAAATTTCATCACATTTTCTAAAGATTTACATTCACTCCAAATATCATCAGATTTTTTAAGGTTTATGTTTACTTCGTATTTCTTTAAAATTTCTTAAGATTTATATTCACTTCAAATTTTTACATATCTATTTTCATTTGAGATTCCATTAGGGTTTCCTAAAATTTTCTAGAGACTTATATTTATTTCTAATTTCATCACATTTTCTAAAGACTTATATTCACTTAAATTATCATCAAATTTCTTAAGATTTTTATTCACTTCGTATTTCTTAAGAATTTCTTAAGATTTATATTCACTTCAAATTTCTACATATCTATGTTCACTTGAGATTCCATCAAATTTTCTTAAGATTTATGTTCACATGAAGTTTAATTAGTTTTTCCTCAAATTTTCTAGGGACTTATATTCATTTCAAGTTTCATCACATTTTCTATAGACTTACATTCACTCCAAATGTCATCAGATTTCTTAAGGTATATGTTCACTTCGTATTTCTTTAAAATTTCTTAAGATTTATATTCACTTCAAATTTTTACATATCTACGTTCACTTGAGATTCCATTAGGGTTTCGTCAAATTTTCGAGAGACTTATATTTATTTCAAATTTCATCACATTTTCTAAAGACTTATATTCACTTCAAATATCATCAATTTCTTAAGATTTTTGTTCACTTCATATTTTTTCGGAATTTCTTAAGATTTATATCCACTTCAAATTTCTTTAGATCTATGTTTAACTCAAAATTCCATCGTATTTTCTTAAGATTTATGTTCGCGTGAAGTTTCATCAGGTTTTCCTCAAATTTTCTAGAGACTTATATTAATTTCAAATTTCATCACATTTTCTAAAGACTTATAGTCACTTCAAATATCATCAGATTTCTTAAGATTTTTGTTCACTTCGTATTTCTTCGGAACTTCTTAAGATTTATATTCACTTCAAATGTCTTCAGATCTATGTTCAATTCCGATTCAATCGTATTTTCTTAAGATTTATGCTCACATAAAGTTTCATCAGGTTTTCTTGAAATTTTCTAGGGACTTATATTCATTTCATATTTCATCACATTTTCTAAAGACTTATATTCACTACAAATATCATTAGATTTCTTAAGGTTTATGCTCACTTCGTATTTCATCAGAACTACTTAAGATTTATATTCACTTCAATTTTCTTCAGATCTATGTTCACTTGAGATTGCATCCGATTTTCCTAAGAATTATGTTCACGTCAAGTTTCATCATGTTTTCCTCAAATTTTCTATAGACTTACATTCATTTCAAATTTCATCACATTTTCTACAGACTTCTATTCAATTGAAATATCAGCATATTTCTTAATGTTTATGTTCACTTCGTTTTTCTTTAGAATATCTTAAGGTTTCTATTCGATTCAAATTTCTTCAGATTTATGTTTACTTGAGATTCCATCAATTTTCCTTAAGATTATTGTTCACGTCAAGTTTCATCAAGTTGTCCTCAAATTTTCTAGAGACGTGTATTTATTTCAAATTTCTTCACATTTTCTAAAGACTTATATTCACCGAAAATATCATCAGATTTCTTAAGATTTTTATTCACTTCGTATATCTTCATAATTTCTTAAGATTTATATTCACTTCAAATTTCTACATATCTATGTTCACTTGAGATTCCATCAGATTTTCTTAAAATTTATGTTCACATGAAGTTTGATCAATTTTCCTCAAGTTTTCTAGGGACTTATATTCATTTCAAATTACATCACATTTTCTAAAGACTTATATTCACTTAAAATAGCATCAGATTTTCTTCAGATTTGTACTCATTTAGTATTTCTACAAAATTTCTTAAGATTTATATTCAGTTTAAATTTTTACATATCTATGTTAACTTGAGATTCCATTTGGGTTTCCTCTAATTTTCTAGAGACTTATATAAATTTCAAATTTTATCACATTTTCAAAAGACTTATGTTCACTTCAAATATCATCAGATTTCCTAATATTTTTGTTCACTTTGTACTTCTTTGGAACATCTTATGATTTATATTCACTTCAAATTTCTTCAGATCTATGTTCAATTCAGATTCCATCGTATTTTCTTAAGAGTTATATTCACATCAAGTTTCATCAGGTTTTCCTCAAATTTTCTATAGACTTATAGTAATTTCAAATTTCATCACATTTTCTACAGACTTATATTAAATTCAAATATCATCATATTTCTTAACGTTTATGTTCACTTCGTATTTCTTCAAAATATCTTAAGGTTTATATTCACTTCAAATTTCTTCAGATTTATGGGCACTTGAGATTCCATCTGATTTTCTTAAGATTAATGTTCACGTCAAGTTTCATCATGTTTTCCCTAAATTTTCTAGAGATTTATATTCTTTTCAAATTTCATCACATTTTCTAAAGACTTATATTCACTTAAAATATCATCAGATTTCTAAAGATTTATGTTCACTTCGTATTTCTTTAAAATTTCTTAAGACTTATATTCTCTTCAAATTTTTACATATCTATGTTCACTTGAGATTCCATCAGGTTTTCCTCAAATTTTCTAGAGACTTACACTCATTTCAAATTTCATCACATTTTCTAAAGACTTATATTCACTTCAAATATCATCAGATTTCTTAAGATTATTTTTCACGTCATATTTCTTCAGAATTTCTTAAGATTTATATTCACTTAAAATTTCTTTAGATCTATGTTTAATTCAAATTCTGTCGTATTCTTAAAATTTATGTTCACGTGAAGTTTCATCTGGTTTACCTCACATTTTGTAGAGACTTATATTCATTTCAAATTTCATCTCATTTTCTAAAGACTTATATTCACTTCAAATATTATCAGATTTCTTAAGGTTTATGTTCACTTCTAATTTCTTCATAACTTCTTAAGATTTATGTTCACTTCAAATTTCTTCAGATCTATGTTCACTTGAGATTCCATCCGATTTTCCTAAGATTTATGTTCACGTCAAGTTTCATCAGGTTTTCCTCAAATTTTCTAGAGACTTATATTCATTTCAAATTTCATCACATTTTCTACAGACTTATATTCAATTCAAATATCATCATATTTCTTAAGGTTTATGTTCACTTCGTATTTCTTCAGAATATCTTATGGTTTATATTCACTTCAAATTTCTTCAGATCTATGTTCACTTGAGATTCCATTAGATTTTCTTAAGATTAATGTCCACGTCAAGTCTCATCAGGTTTTCCTGAAATTTTCAAGAGACTTGTATTCTTTTAAAATTTCATCACATTTTTAAAGACTTCTATTCACTTCAAATATTATCAGATTTCTTAAGATTTTTGTTCACTTCGTATTTCTTCAGAATTTTAGAAGATTTCTATTCACTTCAAATTTCTACATATAAATGTTCATTTGAGATTACATCAGATTTTCTTAAGATTTATGTTCACATTAAGTTTCATCAGGTTTTCCTCAAATTTTCTAGAGACTTACACTTATTTCAAATTTCATCACATTTTCTAAAGACTTACATTCACTTTAAATATCATCAGAGTTCTTAAGGTTTATGTTCACTTCATATTTCTTTAAAATTTCCTAAGAATTATATTCACTTCGAATTTTTACATATCTATGTTCACTTTAGATTCCATTAGGGTTTCCTCAAATTTTCTATAGACTTATATTAATTTCAAATTTCATCACATTTTCTACAGACTTATATTCAATTCAAATATCATCATATTTCTTAACGTTGATGTTCACTTCGTATTTCTTCAGAATATCTTAAGGTTTATATTCACTTCAGATTTATGTTCACTAGAGATTCCATCAGATTTTCTTAAGATTAATGTTCACGTCAAGTTTCATCAGGTTTTCCCTTTATTTTCTAGAGACTTATATTCTTTTCAAATTTCACCACATTTTCTAGAGACTTATATTCACTTCAAATATCATCAGATTTATTAAGATTCTTGTTCACTTCGTATTTAATCAAAATTTCTTAAGATTTATATTCACTTAAAATTTCTTCAAATCTATGTTCCCTTCATATTTCATCATATTTTTTTAAGATTTATGTTCACGTGAAGTTTCATCAGGTTTTCCTCAAATTTTCTTGAGACTTATAATCATTTCAAATTTCATCATATTTTCTAAAGACTTATCTTCACTTCAAATATCATCAGATTTCTTAAGGTTGATGTTCACTCCCTATTTCTTCAGAAATTATTAGGATTTATATCCACTTCAAATTTCTTCAGATCTATGTTCAATTCAAATTCCATCGAATTTTCTTAAGATTTATGTTCACGTGAAGTTTCATCAGGTTTTCCTCAAATTTTATAGAGATTTATATTCATTTCAAATTTCATCACATTTTCTAAAGACTTATATTCACTTCAAATATCATCTGATTTCTTGAGATTGTTGATCACTTCGTTTTTCTTCAGAACTGCCTAAGATATATATTCACTTCAAATTTCTTCAAATCTATGTTCAATTCAAATTCAATCGTATTTTCTTAAAATTTATGTTCACGTGTAGTTTCATCAGGTTTTCCTCAAATTTTCTAGAGACTTATATTCATTTCAAATTTCATCGCATCTTCTAAAGACTTATATTCATGTTAAATATCATCTGATTTCTTAAGATTGTTGTTCACTTCGTATTCTTCAAAACTTCTTAATATTTATATTCACTTCAAATTTCTCCATATCTATGTTCACTTGAGATTCCATCCGATTTTCTTAAGATTTATGTTCACGTCAAATTTCAACAGGTTTTCCGTAAATTTTCCAGAGACTTATATTCATTTAAAATTTCATTACATGTTCTAAAGACTTATATTCACTTAAAATATCATCATTTTTCTTAAGGTTTATATTCACTTCAAATTTCTTCAGATCTATCTTCACTTGAGATTCCATCAAATTATCCTAAGATTAATGTTCACGTCAAGTTTCATCAGGTTTTCCTTAAATTTTCTAGAGACTTATATTCTTTTCAAATTTCAACACATTTTCTAAAGACTTATATTCACATCAATTATCATAAGATTTCTTAAAATTTGTGTTCACTTCGTATTTCTACAGAATTTTTTAAGATTTATGTTTACTTCAACGTTCTACATATCTATGTTCACTTGAGATTCCATCAGATTTTCTTAAGATTAATGTTGACGTCAAGTTTAATTAGGTTTTCCTCAAATTTTTTAGAGACTTATATTTTTTCAAATTTTGTAACATTTTCTAAAGACTTAAAATCACTTAAAATATGATCAGATTTCTTAAGATTTTTGTTCACTTCGTATTTCTTCAGAATTTCTTAAGATTTATATTCACTTCAAATTTCTTCAGATCTATGTTCAGGTCAGATTCCTTCGTATTTTCTTAAGATTTTTGTTCACGTGAAGTTTCATCATGTTTTCCTCATATTTTCAAGAGACTTATATTCTTTTCAAATTTCATCACATTTTCTAAAGACTTATATTCACTTCAAATATTATCAAGTTTTCTTAAGATTTGTACTTACTTCGTATTTCTACAGAATTTCATAAGATTTATTATCTCATTTTATTTCTACATATCTATGTTCACTTGAGATTCCATGAGATTTTCTTAAAATTTATGTTCACCTGAAATTTCATCAGGTTTTACTAAAATTCTCTAGAGACTTACACTTATTTCAAATTTCATCACATTTTCTAAAGACTTATATTCACTTCAAATATCATCAGATTTCTTAAGGTTTATGTTCACTTCGTATTTCTTCAAAATATCTTAATATTTATTTTCACTTGAAATTATTACATATCTATGTTCACTTGAGATTCCATTAGGGTTTCCTCAAATTTTCTGGAGACTTATATTGATTTCAAATTTCATTACATTTTCTAAAGACTTATATTAACTTCAAATATCATCATATTTCTTAAGGTTTATGTTCACTTCGTATTTCTTCAGAATATCTAATGGTTTATATTCACTTCAAATTTCTTCAGATATATGTTCACTTGAGATTCCATCAGATTTTCTTAAGATTAATGTTCACGTCAAGTTTTTTCAGGTTTTCCTTAAATTTTCTAGAGACTTATATTCTTTTCAAATTTCATCACATTATCTAAAGACATATATTCACTTCAAATATCATCATATTTCTTAGGATTTTTATTCACGTCATATTTCATCAGAATTTCTTCAGATTTATATTCACTTCAAATTTCTTCGTATCTATGTGTACTTCAGATTCCTTCGTATTTTCTTAAGATTTATGTTCACGTGAAGTATTATCAGGATTTCCTCAAATTTTCTAGAAACTTACACTCATTTCAAATTTCATCACATTTTCTAAAGACTTATATTCACTTCAAATATCATCAGATTTCTTAAGGTTTATGTTCACTTCGTAATTCTTCAGAATTTCTTAAGATTCATATTCACTTGAAATTTTTACATATTTATGTTCACTTGAGATTCCATCAGGGTTTCCTCAAATTTTCTAGAGTCTTATATTAATTTCAAATTTCATGACATTTTCTAAAGACATATATTCACTTCAAATATCATCAGATTTCATAAGATTTTTGTTCACTTCGTAATTCTTCAGAATTTCTTAAGATTTATATTCACTACAAATTTCTACATATCTATGTTCACTTGAGATGCCATCATATTTTCTTTTGATTTATGTTCACGTGAAGTTTCATCAGATTTTCCTCAAATTTTCTTGAGACTTATATACATTTCAAATTTCTTCACATTTTCTAAAGACTTATATTCACCTCAAATATCATCAGATTTCTTAAGGTTTATGTTTACTTTGTATTTCTTCAGAATAGCTTAAGCTTTATATACGCTTCAACTTTCTTCAGATATATGTTCACTTGAGATTCAATAAGATTTTCTTAAGATTAATGTTCATGTCAAGTTTCGTCATGTTTTCCTCCAATTTGATAGAGACTTATAATCTTTTCAAATTTCATCACATTTTCTAAAGACTTATATTCACTTCAAATATCATCATATTTCTTAAGATTTTTGGTCACTTCATATTTCTTCAGAATTTCTTAAGATTTATATTCACTTCAAATTTCTTCAGATCTTTGTTCACTTCAGATTCCTTCGTATTTTCTTAAGATTTATGTTCACGTGAAGTTTCATCAGGTCTTCCTCAAATTTTCTAGAGACTTATATTCATTTCAATTTTCATCACATTTTCTAAAGACATATATTCACTTTAAATATCATCAGATTTCTTATGGTTTATGGAACGGTGATAGTTTGAGGAGTCTCTGAATCCTGCAGGGAATCTGAATGACTAGAGTCAGAGCTAGTCGAACAATAACCTTCATGCTTGGCAGGACTAGTGACCGAATCAGAGTCACTAAGAGAAGCCCAAACATCGAGTTCAACAAACTCACCAGCAGCCAAGTTGAGAGGTGATGAGGTGAAGAAGCTTTTGAAAGCGGAGTATAATCTGGCACGCTGCATTGTGGTTCAGAAGCTTCGACCTAAAAGAGAGTACAAACATCAGATAGGTATAATTCAATAGTTGAAACACATTAGAGAGTACGATGAATACCTCTGGTGGTGGAGAGGGAATTCTTGTTTCGGTTCCTCCAATGGAAGCAGTAGCAGCGTCCTCTTCTGTTTCTTTATTAACTTCAGACACGAGCGTAGGGTCGGGTGGATATCACTATCTGCATGTGAAAGTAAGGCAGCGTCGTGACAAATAGTCATGAGCACTTTACCTCGCCGCCTAGTGATGAATGGTTGATCATCGACCATTGTCGGCTCCACCTTATTATCGACCATACATCCAAGGTCTTCGACCATAGGGGATTTCTTTTTCTTCTTTGTTGCCTTTACCTCATGTGAGGACGTGTGCTTCCTTTTATGATCTTTGGATATTTGGGAGTGGGGAGACTAAGCATCAGGCGATGGCTGTAGAAATAAAGAATATATCAGGAGAAATCATAACCTTTTTTCAAAGCTATCAAAAGTAATAAGATGCTTACCTCTATCCTCCCACTATGGTGAGACTTGTTGTCCCTCTTGGACTTTTTGGATATGTTAGAGGGAGCAGCCGAATCTGTTGAGCACTTTTGACTCTGCTACATGCAAGACAGAAACGTTAGTGGTTGGTAAAATATAAGATGTCAAAGCATAGACATTTACACTTACAGAAGAATCAGCCTTCTTGATAGAAGAAGAAATGGGTTCATCATCATACAGGGTGTGGATGGGTGTGAACTGCAAGGCATCAAACACAAGTGAGGTGTCGAATAGAAGACATATGAACACAGGTGTGAGTAAAATATACCTTTTACAATGAGGGGCCTCCTTTGGCGCTAGTTTTGACAGGTTCGGTCGACGGCCCTCCTTGGCTTTCAATAGTAGTAGGTTTTTGCCTAGGAGCAACTACATGTGGCAGAGGTACAGCTAGAAAAAAAGCTAAGTCAAATAAAGTTGTGAGTCAAATTGTGAAAGGAAATGAAACTTTCCAGAAGTGGTTACCCTTGGGTACTACGACAAGCTCTCTCACATATTCAAGGTCGATATGCAGAAAGCCTGGGTAGTCATGCAACCAATGCTTCGTCGGAACCACCCCGTCGGCTTTCTTTTTGTTAGCATTTTGAATGTTCGACCAAGAGCTATACCACCAATCTGGGATAGGCAGTCGAAAAGCCAGGGCCAAAGGGCTAGTCGGCAAAGGATGGAATTTGATTTTTCTGAAGTAAAGTGCGTAAAGATATTTGTCTTCCGCGTAACTAGGGATCTTAAGGTGAGGAATCCTCTCAATTACCTTCTCCTTTAGCTCTTGGGCCGCATCATGGATGGTTCGACAAAGATTGCTTGGCAAATATACCACTCTTGATAAATTCTGAAAAGCTTGAATTTCTCTGATGTGGATTGCCTTACATTTTGTTGTCTTCCCCTGAAAAGTATTGAAAGCAACAGTCAGTTCATTCATCTTTCTAGAAGCATCATTCACAAAAGTAATGAGATACGACTACCACCAAGTTCTAAACTCTTGGGTGCAGAAGAACGCTGGTTTGAATGGAGTGAATGTAAGTTTGACTCGTTGAGCCCAAAGAGTGTCGATATTTTCCCTGACTACCTCCCAGCTTCAATCATCTAAAACATCAGTGAGTAAATCATAAGTTGGATAGAATGACTTAGGCACAATTTGACAGAGGACAAAGTGTCTAGCCACCAAGTTAGGTTGCTAGGCTGTTAAGCAAGGACTCATGTGAGTAATGGCATAAGTAAGAAACTGGGGGGTTAAAAAATTCCTCCAAAAGACCAAAGACCAATGTAGATTTCTTGCTTCGACGGGTGGAAAAGATTCGGTAAGCCATAATGTTCCACTGTTGTCGTAAGCAAATGGAGCCATCGAGGGTTTGAAATCTTCCCGCGTCAGCATAATGTCAAAAAGCATTTTGAAGACTTCATCGTTTGGAGAAGTTTTGTCTATGGGAGTCAAAGGCAAATAACATGGCCACATGGCCCCGCTCCTATCTTGAGAAGTTGAAACCTTCTTCTGTCGAAAAGGTTTCACGTCTTCAGAGAAAGTGGCATTTAGCCACAGTTGTAGAAGTTAGAAGGGACCATGGACTAATACACTATTCTTCTTTAGATTATTAGGGTCGAAGCTCTTTATTTGGTTGACCACGTCGGTCATAGAGGCGTATAAGGAGGCCAAAATTAATTGGCCTAAGGCAATTTTTTCACCCCTATACAACGGAGTAGCCAAATGGATGAATTGTTTGGCTATCTGCATCGATCTCGAACAAAACACGAAATGAGACAACCAAAGAGTCAAAAAAGCGACATGTTCTTCATCAGAGATGTCCTCAGAGTCACTATGATGGTGGTTGATGATGTTGGTGTAGGTTGGATGTTTGGAATTTGATGTGAATGGGCTCGTTGTCGGTGTGGTTGATGATTGTTCCAGCAGGCTTTATGCTTGTTAAAGCAGTCACATCCAACAATATGGGGGTCATCATGCCACACTTTGTATGGAATGTGTTGGTGGATACTTCCCAAATATATAAGGCAGCCAACAGCATGCCGCCAGAATAAGGTTGGTTGACACGAGAGAGTTCTAATAGGTCGTAAATGCCCATTTCCCTCCACTGTTGGCCCTTAATAGGTTCCAACCTTTCCATCCAAGCCCTAAACTTAGGGATGTTCAAGGGGGGAGCAGTGAGGAAGTTTATGTCAACAAACTACAAAGAAATAGGGTTTGTTGATGTAATCAGGCGACGACTAGGCTGTCTGGTGGGAAAGAATGCACCTTCGTCATCTACATAGATTTCAGAAGGAACGTCCACTGGTAATAGACCTAGAAAGGTGAGAGGTTCATCATCTACCCGAAAAGGGATGAGTACCTGTGATTTCCATATCTTAGCTTTTTCTGCAGAAAATGGAGGTTCCGATACGTAGGGTTTTCCTTCAACATGGCGGAAACAGAGAGTTTCGGCGGGAGCTGTTGAAATGTATTTGTCTGCCATTTTAAGGGAAAAAGATGAAGATGGTGAAAATAAAGAGGTATTGAAGATCTCTAGTTTTGGACTAGGAGAAAAGAGGAAAATAGTAAAGATTGATGTTTTCTGGTTTGAGATGGAAGCTTGAAAAATAATGAAAACCTTTGATGTTTGGGTTAAAGGAAAGATGACAACGGTTAGGGTTTGAGGTTCTTTCTGGGTTCTTGGTCTGAAGATTGAGAATGTAAAATACGAAGTTTTTCTGGGTTTTTCCTGGTTGAAAAAGAGAGAGCGCAGAAGAAAAGAAAGAAAATAGGAAGAATGCCTATTTATAGGCGTGGAGATGAAGAAAATGAAGAGACGAAGGAAATCGTGGCGATTCCCTAGGCTTGAAATCGTGTCCGTCGAGGGACACGTGTGGCCAGATGAAGCTGCTAGCATGGTGGGCCATACCTGCTACCTAAGTAATGATGGTCAAACATTAAATTTTCCCACATCTCGAAATAAAAGCATATACGTTTCCATGATTGTCTGACGTCACGAAAAGACGGGAACAGTGAGCTGTCTTTAAAAGGTAGTGGAAACGACCAAATCAACGGAAGCCGCAACTTCATAGATACCATTATCTCATGTTCGACAGAATCAGAAATTCAAAAATGGCATCTCTGGGGGGCATTTTGTTAATTGGAAATTTGTAAAGTATGTTTGAGGGCACTTCTTAAAGGTAAAAGCTCCTACAAGTTAAGGGCTAACCTTAGATGAAGATAGTTTTTGGGAAAAGCTTTACAAAGCTAAGTTAGAAGTACCAGAAAACACATGTCAGTTGAGAAGCTGAGTCAGAAAACCAACCCAATTGGCCAAACGGCCAGAAAAAAATGGCGTCGAAAAGAAACTAGATCGACAAAATGATGTGTTGGTTGATTCGACATAAGTTTGGGTCGAATGAAGGCGTCAGTCGAAATGGTCGTGTTGTCGAAGATGTAGCCAGGGGACTTAGGAAATATTATTACGCCTTAAGAGTATATCGAAACTGAAAGTAGTTAGTTCCTTCTAATGTCATGAAACGGGAAAAAGTCAGAATAAGGGGATCGTGGGTAGTTATCTCAGAAGATCATGGGTTCAAAGCGTTAAACAGATGGCGAAATCGTGCGCAGCAGTTGTCGCTAGCTTAAATCTCATTAGTTGATTACTTTAGCAGTTATCTTGTAAAATACTATAAATAAGTCAGTACGTTAGAATTTTAGTGTGTTCATTTTTATCTTCAAATTGCTTGCTGAAACACTGCCCAATTCCGCGCTAAAGGAAGAAAGAGTCATTCAAGCCTTTGATGTACGTGAATCACCATATTTATTTTTCAATGCAATCAATTTACATTTAAGTTTGTATTTACTGTTTTTTTACTTCTGTTTCATTTCAAATGAATCTCTTACCAAAATACTTCAACATAAACTATTGGTCACGAGTCACCAATTAGTGTTTTGTTGAGTCCTGTTTATCTAGTGCCTACAGTCGGTTAGCAGGTAGTCAGAGTTCAGTCTGTGTGGAAAGCCATTGTGCTGTTTCCCTTGGTCTCGAAAAACCGTTTCTGGTCTAAGGCCTTTGCTTACAGAATCAGTACAATATACCAAAACCATAGCACGTGTCTTCAGATCAACTGGTCGATCTTGCAAGTAACCCTTAGTTTTAGGACTTAGGGTGGACCAGCGGCTGTTTACCATTTTCCACCGTAAACAAATATATTCACTTCAAGTGTCATCAGATTTCATAAGATTTTTGTTCACTTAGTATTTCTTAAGATTTATATTCACTTCAAATTTCTTCAGATCTATGTTCACTTCATATTCCATCGTATTTTCGTAAGATTTATGTTCACGTGAAGTTTCATCAGGTTTTCCTTAAATTTTCTAGAGACTTGTACTCATTTCAAATTTCATCACATTTTCTAAAGACTTATATTCACTTCAAATATCATCATATTTCTTAAGGTTTATGTTCACTTTGTATTTCTTTAGAAGATCTTAAGCTTTATATTCACTTCAAATATCATCAGATTTCATAAGATTTTTATTCACTTCGTATTTCTTCAGAATTTCTTAAGATATATTTTCACTTCAAATTTCCTCAGATCTATGTTCCTTCATATTCCATCATATTTTCATAAGATTTATGTTCACGTGAAGTTTCATCAGGTTTTCCTCAAATATTATAGAGACTTATACTCATTTCAAATTTCATCACATTTTCTAAAGAATTATATTCACTTCATATATCATCAGATTTCTAAAGGTATATGTTCACTTCGTATTTCTTCAGAATATTTTAAGCTTTATATACACTTCAAATTTCTTCAGATCTATGTTCACTTGAGATTCCATCAGATTTTCTTAGGATTAATGTTCATGTCAAGTTTCATCAAGTTTTCCTCAAATTTTCTAGAGACTTATAATCTTTTCAAATTTCATCACATTTTCTAAAGACTTATATTCACTTCAAATATCATCATCTTTCTTAAGATTTTCATTCACTTCATATTTCTTCAGAATTTCTTAAGATTTATATTCACTTCAAATTTCCTCAGATCTTTGTTCACTTTAGACTCCTTCGTATTTTCTTAAGATTTATGTTCACGTGAAGTTTCATCAGGTTTTCCTCAAATTTTCAGAGACTTATATTCATTTCACTAGTACAAAAAATACTTTTTAAATCTTACATTTTAAATCACATGCTATCCACTTGATTTAAAAAAAATGAAAAGTTAGGACATCCATGAGACTTTTTTAGTGAATATAAATTAAGTTGGTTTACCTGATTTAAAAAATATATTTATAATTATAAAATAATTATTTATAATTAAAAAAATCATTCCCTCTCTATTCTCGAAAACATATGTATTCCTCTTTTTCATTCATATCTCATCTCAAAATTGACAAAAACCCATTTCTACCTCTCTTCCATGAACCCTAACTTCTCACTCTCATCGCAAAATAAACCCTTCGACGGCGAAACAACCCTTCCTTATCATCTCGGAGGCAAACCGAGCTCTTCCTTGACGGAGAAACAACCCTTTCTTGTTCACGTCTGTACGGTTGAGTAACCAAGCTCTAATCTTTATCATATGCTTTATTATCATTTTCGGTACGAATCAAGAAAGAGATATTTTGTCTGGAAAGATCTTCAAAACCCTAAATATTCAGAGGAGGAATTGTTATCTGACGGAAGGTGCTTTATTATCATCATTGATTTCGATTCTTCCGATATTGTATTTATTCTGTTTGTGCATATAAAATAAGAAAACGCTAATCATCTTCGTGCCTTTAGTAATTTTACTAACATCGTGGTTTATGTCGTGGCTCATATATTTCTCATTTGTTTCTCGACTTCCAACAATAGAGTGAGTTTTTCAATACCAAGACATTCAAATCAGAACCTTCAACCTTGGTAAGTTTCTTTCTCAAACCCTAAATTGTTCTATTTGTTTTTCTTCTAATTATTTCTTCTCAAGCCATAATCTATTCTACAATCTTGAAAATAATGGATGATTAATTTCTATATGGATGATTAATTATTATATGTTGTTGTTGTTCTTAAATTCTAGAGAATTCGATCTTGAGAAGCTTAAGTATAATTTGTTCTTAATTACTAATTTGTATAAAAATATGTTATGGATAGTGTCATGGTTTGAAGTTTGTTACTGTCATGGCTTAAAAACTTGAAATGTTCAAGGATAAACCAACATTGTCTAAAATCCAGATACTGCTTTTCAAAATGAAAAGGAATAGAACGTTTTGCTTGTTGTGCGGTGATGCGGTCTCATGGATGCAATGTGGTCTAGTATGGTGGAGATGCAGTCCGGACGACGATATGGCAATTCCATGTGATGGGAAAACAACTAGGAAGTTAAAAACAGAATGTAATGTTGTGAATAAAAAAGAGCACATGTTCCTAGTTGTAATAAAAAACGAGATTAATGTTTTAGTCATACATTCAAAACTAAGAAAGTTACTCTAATTTTTATATAGTATTCCTCATAATGATGATGTTATGTTAGCCAAAGATAATGCTATAAGTCGCTCTTACTTCACCTTCCACAAATATCCAATTCCTCTAAACTTCATACATCCATATCCCTCAATCATACCTTCCTAAAATTAAAACTCCTTTGAAGGTGTTTTAGATTGGAAATCAAACAAGATGTTAGGGAAAAAGATTATATCACTTAAGAAACTAGTAAAAAAGGTTAAGTTCCATGTAGTGCTTCAGCTAGTGGTTTGGTTGTTCCATGTAGTGCTTCAGCTTTTCAAGAAGTGCTTACTGCTATTGAATGTAACAATTGTAAGTTTAACATGGAACATGTTTTTGATGAATTGATTTGATGTAAGTGAATGTATCATACAATATACTGATAATCCTTCATTTTTTAGGGGGTTAGGACATAGTTATAGTCTAGCTATACTTTGATCATGTATTAATCTTAATACTAAGGATTATATCTGTTTTCCAAATCTTTAATATTATAATTGTTACACAAGAATGATTTTACACATAAAATAGTTCCAAAATCTTGAACTAAATATAAGTTGTTTATATAGAAGCATATATATGCTAATGCATATGTCATTTCAAACTTACAATAAATGCATTTGTAATTTTCGTTCTCCTTAAACTCAATATGATAAGATTTTTGCAAGTGTTGTTGATGATGACAAGTTCTGCTAGATATCAAACGGTATAAAATAATAGCAATTCGATATCAAAGACAATAATCATAAGATTTTATACTAAATAAGTAATCACAAAACAACAAAAGATAAATACTAAAAAAAAGAAGTGTTGAGTAAACTTATTGATGTAGATTAAGTAAATATTAATCCTTCAACTTGTTAATTATTATTGATGATTAATGCCTGCCGTATGCTTCTTAGAAGATCCTTTGCTGTCACACATTTTTCCTCCTTCACCTGCAACATAATTAATTAACTATGAATTATAATCATCTTGGTTTAGCCATTCAATGAATTAATTAATAAGATATATGAAAAATGGATGTACCTGAGCAACAATAGTTAGATCAAAAGAGTGACCAGGGAAGTAAGTTACAAGGCAAGAAATACTTCATGGATAGAAACCCGTATCAATCCTAACTCATCAACCTCAAGTAACACCTAAGCTAGGATTTCATGAGTTCTACATTCTATTAAAACATTTGCAGTCTAATTTATTTAGTTCATAATGAACATGATTATCTTACTAAGATTTCTAAAGTTGTTTAAGAACTTATTGAGTTTGTCAAAAAAAAAAGTGAGCTAAATATCCAAAAGAAATAGAAACATAAATGAAAATAAGAATTTGAGCACACCTTATCAAACTCAATATTTAATATAGCAGATTTAATGTCACAAGGAAATCTGAGGACCAACTCCATCATCCCTGTTGATACTTTGTCTTCCGAAGGCGAAACACTCATTCTCTCAACAAAATCGTTGACTGCTTGAGGCTTTCCATCTACTAACAATTGTAAGGTATGATAATATACCTTAATATACCAAGGCACAATTTGGAGAACATTAACTTGTAACTTACACTTCTCTTCAACATTATTAGCTACATCGAAACCCTTTGTCAATTCTGTAGACTTCAAGGATATATCCATCTACACATATATAAATTCTTCTTTAATTACATTAGACTAAGTAAGCACCATAATTTATTATTTGTGTATGTATTTTTTTCAGAACTAGTTATGGATCGTAGTTGGATGAATTCTAACCGTTTGAGTGAAGAGTATGAGAAAGGAGTGGGTGATTTTATACAATTTGCTTTTGAAAAACTTCCCGATAATAACGGAAAGTTTTATTGTCCTTGTGTTAAATGTTTGAATATTCCCTCGTTACATTTTGAGTTGATAAAAAGTCATCTTATTTGTCACGGGATTAACCAAAATTATACCAAATGGATATGGCATGGAGAGTCGCTAAACATTCCAACTGCGTCGAGTACAAATGAAATCAATGTAGATATGGACAATCATCTAGATGATATGATCCGTGATATAGGCCACGAGTCTTTCCAGCGAGCACATATGTATGATAATTTGTGCAAAGATAAGGAAGAGACTTTGTATCCGGGGTGTTATAACTTCACACGGTTGTCTGCAGTGCTGAGATTGTTCAACTTGAAGGCAAGAAATGGGTGGACAGATAAAAGCTTCACTGAATTGCTTGAGTTGTTGAAAGAAATGCTCCCAGAAGGTAACACACTACCCAATCGTAACTATGAGGCAAAGAAGATATTGTGTCCGATGGGTATGGAGTATAAAAAAATACATGCATGCCCTAACGATTGTATATTGTATCGAAATGAGTTTGAAGAGTTGAAGAGATGCCCCAGGTGTGGACTATCACGCTACAAAGAGAAGGACAATGATTTCAATTGTGATGAAAGTATACAACGTCCTCCTGCGAAGGTGCTATGGTATCTTCCAATAATTCCAAGGCTCAAACGATTATTCAATAATGTAAATGATGCAAAGAATATTAGATGGCATGCAGATGAAAGGAAATGTGATGGGTACCTTCGTCATCCAGCTGATTCTATTCAATGGAAAAAAATTGATGCTTTGTATCCGGAATTCGGGAATGAGCCAAGAAACCTCAGGCTTGGACTTGCTACAGATGGAATGAATCCATATGGGAACTTAAGTAGTAACCACAGTTCATGGCCTATTCTCTTAATGATCTACAATCTTCCTCCTTCAATTTGCATGAAACGCAAATACATTATGTTATCCATGATGATTTCCGGTCCAAAGCAACCGGGAAATGACATAGATGTTTATCTCAGTCCATTGATTGAAGACTTGAAAGTTCTTTGGGAGGAAGGTGTAGATGTGTTTGATGCACATACTCGTAATTATTTCAAGCTACGCGCGATGTTATTTTGCACCATCAATGATTTTCCTGCATATGGGAACTTGTGCGGGTATAGTGTGAAGGGACATAAAGCATGTCCGATATGTGAAGAACACACTTGCTACCAACAATTGAAAAATGGAAGGAAGATTTACCTTGGCATCGAAAATTTCTTAAACGCTATCACCCATATCGTAGGTTGAGAAAAGCATTTAATGGACACCCAGAAAATGCAATTGCTCCAAAACCCTTAACTGGAGAGCAGGTTTATGAAAAATTGAAAGATGTCAATGTTGTATTTGGGAAGGACCAAAAACAGACCACTGAGAAACACATATGGAAGAAGAGGTCTGTGTTCTTTAATCTTCCTTATTGGTCTAGTCTAGATGTTAGACATTGTATTGATGTAATGCATGTTGAAAAAAATGTGTGTGATAGTGTAATAGGAACGCTTCTCAACATTCAGGGAAAAACAAAGGATGGTTTGAATGCTCGTCTGGATATGATTGAGATGGGTATAAGACAAGAGTTAGCTCCACAATCATCAGGTAAAAGAACATATTTGCCTCCAGCATGTCATACTTTGTCAAAAAATGAGAGAAGAAGCTTTTGTGAGTGTCTATGGGGCATAAAAGTTCCACAAGGCTACTCTTCAAATGTCAAGAGTCTTGTCTCAATGAAAGATTTGAAATTAGTTGGGCTGAAGTCTCATGATTGTCACATATTGATGCAACAATTACTACCAGTGGCAATTCGTGGCATATTGCCTAAAAAAGTTAGAGATGTCTTAACTAGGTTATCCTTATTTTTCAATGCTATTTGCAGCAAAGTAATTGATCCTAATAAATTATATGAGTTGGAAAATGAGGCTTCAATTATCTTGTGCCAACTAGAGATGTATTTTCCTCCTTCTTTTTTTGACATAATGGTTCACTTGATAGTTCATTTAGTGAGGGAGATTAGGTTGTGTGGTCCTATTTATTTGAGGTGGATGTATCCAGTTGAACGATACATGAAGATTTTAAAAGGATATGTGAAGAATGTACGACGTCCTGAAGCATCTATTGTTGAAAGATATATCGCAGAAGAAGCTATTGAGTTTTGTTCTGACTATATGTCAGGAGCGGAGACAATAGGAATTCCTAAGTCTCGTCATGAGGAAGATGTGAAGGTAAGGGTACACGAGGTTTAAAACTTAAGAGCATGACGTGTAGAAGTACTTCAAGCACAATTGTATATATTGAATAACACATACGAGGTTCAACCTTACCTTGCTGCTCATAAAGTCATTATCAAGGAAAAAATTCTAGAATGAGTGAAAATGGTTAATGAATGAGCATAACAAGACTTTTTAAAGTGGTTTAAAGAAACCATTTTAAATGAAAATCCAAACATTAAAATGGATATCAAGGGAGCCTAACTTTGATGTCATAACTTGGTCTGGTTATTATATCAATAATTTATCATTTTATACAAAGACTCAGGATGACAAAAGTACTGTACAAAACAGTGGGGTTATGGTTTTAGCCGAGTCCATGCACTTTTCTAGTTCAAAAGATAAAAATCCAGTTGTGGCATCCATACCTTATTTTGGAATCATTGAAGAGATTTGGGAAGTTGATTTCATTAAATTTAAGGTGCCTGTTTTTAAATGTAAGTGGATTGACATAAATAATGGTGTTAAAACCGATGAATTTGGTTTAACATTGGTGGACCTTGAAAAGGCATCTTATACAGACGAGCCCTTCATTATGGCATCTCAAGCAAAACAAGTGTTTTATGTTTGTGATCCTTCTAACAAAAAGTGGTCAGTGGTTCTTCAAGGTAAAAATATGCATGAGCCTGATGAAAGTCTAGATAATTTTGAGAGTCCTTTTTCTCAAAGGATACCTACGTCCATTGAGGAAACTATAACAGATGACGTTTATGCCACTCGTGATGATCATGAAGAAGGGATATGGGAAAATATCCAATCATGAAAATCTTTGAAAATAGTTTATATCCCTATATGGTACATTTTAGTTTATCAAGAATTTTTACTTTGATCTTTAGCTTTATTTTTACTCCATATATGAAAATGTATTCATTATTAATATATTTTTTTAATGCAGATACATGGATGATCCATCAGCTTCTTCACCATGCGAGAATGTTACTCGACCTACCAAAAAAAGGCGTAGACGTGGCACACGAATGAAACAATTGTGTTTACGGGAGAATGGTGTAAAGACACCAATTGATTTTAATCCAAGGACTAAAATACCTTTAGGGGAAAACAGAAAAAAGTTCAAGAGTCATGTGGGTTCCATTGCTCGAAACAAAGTCAGCATTTTGGAGGAATATTGGGATAATGTAGATTCAAAAGTGAAGGATCAAATTTGGGAAGATATCATGGTATAATCTTAATTATTCTTGCCAAATGTATTACTTTAATATGTTAGTTTCATATACTAACTATTTTATTTGTATGTGACGTAGGAACAATGGGAAATCCGTGATACTGATATTGGAGTATTGAAAGACAAGTGGATTTCCTATGCGGGTGAGCGTTGGAGGGCATTCAAAACAGCCCTAACAAGGAGATATTTAAATGACGGGGAATTGAGTGACAAATCTCCAGTTGAAACATATCCTTTCCTTGATGAGGAAACATGGCAGAAGTTTATTAAGATGCGAGAGGATCCTTCTTTTCTGGTTTGTTGGACTTCGTATTTAGTTTATCAATTAAGTTTATTTTTAATATTTCCTTTAATTGGTGTTATTTATAATAGGAGAAAAGAAAAAGGGGGAAAATGGTTCAGGCCTATAATAAATACCCCCACATCATGTCTCGTGGGGGATATGAATTGATTGAAGAAAAGATGATACAAGAGAAAATAAAAGAAAGAAAAGAGTCAGCCGGAGATTCCCTACCTACACCTCCATCTCCACCAAAACGCCATGAGAAGTGGAAAAGAGGCGAAAAACCATCCGAGAGTACACATCGGAAGAAGCACGACTTGTTGCCGACAAAATTGTAAGTAAATATATATCATAGATTTTTGATGTATATGTGGTATTACTTTTATTGAAATGAAATTAATTTATCTAGAACCATTTTTCCGCATTACCTGTTAAAATAAAATCTACATTCCTTGTTATGTGTATACTATAGACTCTTACGAAATTATTAGGTATATATCAAAACCGATCTATATATGTTCTCGATGAAAAAGGGTCTTAAACTTGAGAATTTTAGAATATATGCAGATGTCCCGATTAAACATTAAGATTTGGTGTATATGCAATCCTCAGAACTATCATTGATGTTTACACGAGAAGCTTCTTTATATACAATCAGTTAGCTAGTGTTGTTTTTCTTAATATAAACTAGAGCATATTGCAATACATGTAAAAGTAGAGTGTCTTTATCTAAGATGTGTCCATGCAATCATCTAGATACATATGTTACACTTAAGCAAAAAAGGACCATTTCCCTGTACCAAGTATGTGAAGTCTGACTTGGTTTTATATTTTGTAATAAGGATGAAACTGTTGTTGAGTTTAAGTTAAATGTAGAAAATGATATTTGTTTTGTTGTTTCTTGGTAAAACTCTTATGTTTTGTTGTAGGATTCTCTGGTTCAAAAAGAATCTGAAGGAAACTTTGTTCCTCAAGGACGTCAAGATATCTTAACGGAAGCGATTGGGCGACCTGAACACCCTGGACGTGTTCGTGGTGTTGGTCGAGGTGTAGGAATTCGACAATATTTTGGTCCACCTCCTCGTGATGTTTCCGTTACCTCATTTATTTTCAATAAGACACAAATAGAGGCCATAAAATTACAACTTACAGAGGAGATTCGAGAACAAGTGATGCGGGACATATCGTCAATGCCATCTTTCTCTCAACAATATCCAAATTTCCCAGTTTGTTCTCCTAATTCCACAATACGTGCGAGCACGAATGGTAGTTGTTCAACAATGCCGCATATACAAGAGGACGAGCAAGATATCCCTGAAGAATGTGAATTGTATGTTGATAAGAAACTTCATGTAGTGGCATATGCAAATGTGTATAATTTGGGGTCCACTATACATAATCAATTGTTAGACAATGATATGGCAAGGGTTGCGGTAACTAAGGTTCTAGATTCAAATGTTCAGTCCCCATGCCCATGATGAGGTGACAAAGGTTGGCGAGGCCTCAACAATTTCATTCAATGGCCGAAAAGACTTTTGACTTGTTACTAATAAGGTATTAGTTATTTGGTCCATTTTATATTTCAATATAACATGACTATCTTATGATGTCTAATATCTTATCTTAATCGTTAAGGATGTTGAAGGAAAGGAAAAGATGTCATTCCATCTAAAAGGCGAACACGAAAACAACGGTCTGAAAAATTGATGTTAAAGATAATGTCACGGAAAGATGATGTGAAGTTCAAGTTTGAAGGAGATAAATTTTTATGTCCCAATCAAAGATATTATGGAGTTGTGTATGAAGACACAAGATTTACATCTCTATTCTACGTGTATGGGTGGTGTAAGTACATTTCTACATCATTTTATTGTTGTATTTTCATATATTTGTACCATAATGAGTGTTTTGCTCAATAGAGGGATGTGTTTTTTATGTTGTTCCTTTATTCCATGTTGCTCTGATATTGATCGAATTTTGGTACTTGACATTAGGTATATAAAACATCTTTGTACTCGGTTGGACAAGAGTAACATGTATGGTTTCATTGATCCAAATTTCATTCAAACACAAAACGATCGAGCTAGTTCTCAGTCTCACATAACTTGAAAGCTTCTTGAGAATGACAAAGACTGTTTTTTTGTACCATACATCAACAAGTAAGTGTATCTGATCTTCATATAATTTTTAAGTGTTAGATTCTTATTTCTTTGTTGTTGTATCTTAGATAGTTTTGAACCATATATTATGGTCATGTTCTTTTCTTAAGGTATGAGGAAGTTAGGTCCTTTAACTTTGAATGGAAAAGCCTTAACTTGAATGGAAAAGCCTTAATGTTTGATCTTTATATTTCACAACATATGGGTTTTATTTGGGATATCATAATTATTAACACGGTTGTGGTACTAAAGTCATAATTATTAACATGGTTGTGGTACTAAAATCTAAGAAACATATATTATAAAGTATTGAAGTTGACACATTTAATTTTTGTTTTCCATGGAGTGCAGTCATCAGCAATTGCTTATTATTGAGCCCAAAAGCAAAATGTAGTCTTCCTATGTTCGATGGGATTGAAGCCAGATAAAAGCATCGTTCTTATGGTTGATTCGTAAGTATAATTTATTTATCCTACATGTAATTTATGATGTTTTAGAAGACCAATGGAATTAATATAATTTATATTTTATTGTAGAGCCATAGATGGATATAATAGGTTAAAAGGTTCAAGAAAACAAAGAAAGCCAACATGGAACGTTACTCTCAAAGTAAGTTAACAATTTCATAAATAACTTAAAGTTTATTAATAATTTTTTATACTATTTATTTACTATAACTTATGGTAATTGTAGTGTCAAAGACAATCTTTCAATTATGAGTGTGGCTATTATGTTATGATACATATGATGAACATTGTATCAGCTGGGATTGTTAATTCATGGAATCAGGTATTTAGCAAAAAAATTCAATTATATGTTAATTTTCTTCTTTAATGTTAATACAATATTCTAACATTATTTAATATTTATTCAGATATTTGGAGACTCAACACCATTTTATGAAGATGATGTTACAAATGTTCAAGAACGTTGTGCAAGTTTTATTCTAGAATCCATATGAAGTAATATGATCACATGTTTTTTAGCTTATGTTGTAGACCTTATAGTTTGTTTAGATTTTCTTAGACAAGCTACTATTTTAATATTATTATAGTTTAATTTTGACAAAAGGTATTAAGTTTCATGGTACTCTTTGTAACATGGTTTCATGAATATTTTATTACTGATCAAATTTATTTAAATAGTTATATATGAAATATATGATCAAGGTTTTATTGTGATTTTTGTATTGTTTATAATTTGATCAATGTTTGATCAGTATTTATATTGTGGGAGACAACGGGAAAAAATTGAAATTGAAATTTTAAGTTAAATGAAAAAATTTAAAATAACAATATTAAATCAGGTGAACCAATTTAAATTTGATATTTCAAATCGGATCATAAAGATTTAAAAAGCTTCGTTACTTTTTGACCTTTTTTTAAATGTGTCAAACCGATTTAAATAAATACTTTTGAATCAGACTAACCGATTTAATAAAACATTTTAAATCGGATTATATCTGATTTAAAAACTACAACTTTTTAAATCATCCAGAATTAAATCGGACAACCAACTGATTTAAAATGTCATTTTTAACCGATTTAAAAAGTTTTTTTTGTACTAGTGTTTCAATTTTCATCACATTATCTAAAGATTTATATTCACTTCAAATATCATCAGATTTTCTTAAGATTTGTGCTCACTTCGTATTTCTACAGAATTTCTTAAGATTCATATTCACTTCTAATTTCTACATATCTATGTTCACGTGAGATTCCATCATATTTTCTTAAGATTTATGTTCACGTTAAATTTCATCAAGTTTTCCTCAAATTTTCTAGAGACTTACTGTAACACCCCAAATCTACCCAAGGTTTTATATACAAAAATCAGAGTAATTTAAAATTTCATAAATTAAATACTGAGGCGTCACACCTTCAAAACCAAATCACTTTAAACAATTCAAATTAAAGTATAAATGTCAGATACATAGCCTCGTCGCAAATCATAAATTGATTCATAAAAGTGAAACATCTCCTTTATTGAACTTTGTAACACCCCTTCTAAAATACCCCGCGAATATATTATTTAAGGTAATATTAAAATCAGATTTAATCAGAGTCAACACGGAAATCAAGGGATGCCACAATTATGAAATAAATAAAACTCTAATTAACTCAGTAGCCATGCTACACTGAGGACCACCATCAAAATAATCAATTAAGTTAAGACCATGTCTTACACAGCGGAAACAATACCATCAAAACAAAACAGAATAAACCAAGTCTTAATTTTTCCTAAAGTAATTCCAAATAACATTTGATTACTAAACAAGTTCTCAACTAAACGTTCCCCAGTGTTACAACCTATCAGAGCATGACACTAACACGCGGACTTAAAATGACAAGCTCTAGAGCCATCCTCACCAACTCCTGAGCTGCTAACTTTAATCTGAAATTGTTAAAGTAAGGGTGAGATTTCTCATAATTAAAATACATTATAAGCTTCTCAGTCAACAATATATCACAAGCATATTATTTCACCCATTTTAGCATAAATTCGGATTCAACACGCAGTTCCAATCATACAAGTCATTATGCACAATCAATAATCAACAAAAGAATTGTAACACTGGAAGACATCCTAACATGTTACAATTCCATGCAAACACAAATGCAGACACAATGCATGTGGTACCAACACGTGACCAGGTCACCCAACACTGATCCATCATCAACCGGATACAGTAACCATCGATTCGTCCATAACACCCGGACACAAATCCAGCCTAACCACCCATCATCACCCGGGTATCGGTTAACGGCAATACAAGTCAAATTCCACACAATGGGAATTAACTTCACCAAAAATGCATATGCACGCACATCACCAGCATGCAACATCAAATCAGTCTATGAAATACACCAAATTATCATAACTGAATCAAAACAAAAAACATGATATCTCAACGATCATGCACACAATCATCAGCAATATAAGCATGCCTTTCATTCACACAATACTAATACATCCATCATCACAGGTTCACTGCTACATACACACCAATGTGCGTCAGTCAATAATCACTTATTTCGGAATTCGACTCATTTTTTGAAAATAATTTCATGTTTTAGGAAATCTTTTGATTTTATAAAATAGAGCATTAAATTTAAGAAATAACGTCCAAAACGGCGCTAAAAACGGACTTACGGTTTGAGAGTTATGAATTTTCAACGTTTTAGAATTTTTCAAAAAAGTTTCAGTGGAACCCGGTTCCTACCTATGCAGGAACCGGTTCCCACAAAGTTCAGAAATCACGCCTCTGGAAAAATGTATGGGAACCCGGTTCCTGCCTAGGGACAACCCGGTTTCTGAGTTCAAAAATGCCCAGTTTTACAATTTTACACGCTGGAACCCGGTTCCTCCCACTGGGGAACCGGTTCCCACGACTCACAGAGCCAAAAACACCAGTTTGATAGCAAAAGGTTTCCAAAATATTTTTCCTATTCTTTCCAATCGCACCCATACGATCCAATGCAGTAGAATCACTCAACCAACATCATTAACATGCAATATAACATACTTTGATCATTCCTAATGACCCTATAACATACAAATCACTTAATTCTACACAATCCGACACCAATTGGGATAATTCTACAAAAACCTAGAATTACTAAATTGAGATTCCTAACATACTACGATCCATACTATTGAATTCAAAACCGATAATACGTAATAATTAATCGAAATCACCCCTTACCTTGTGGGTTCTTCGAATGCTGACACTTCCGGTTTTCCTCCTTCCTTTTCCTCTTCTCAAATGCACGTACAGTGAGTTTTTCCCAATAATGATTCCTTTTTCTCTTTTTCCTTCTTTTATTCCTTTTATTATTCTAATAAAATAAAATAAGGTAATTAATGTGAGTAGAGCCTTTTACTCCTCACACCCTCACTTTATTCATCACACCACCAATAATTCCATTTCCTTATTCCATGATTAATCCCAATAAATCCAATATATTAATAAATTATATTCTCAATTAATTTAATAATTAAAAATCATAATTATTTAATAATCGAATTAATTGGGGTGTCACAAACTTCCTCATCAAAATCATGTTTTTATAAATTATGATTCTTATTTACAAAGGAAAACAACAAAAGAACAACAACAAGAAAACATAAAAATTCCCCCCGAGTGCTAAGTATCAGAGCGACACCGACTCGACTAACAGCAGCTATATACTCCGTCTTCATAACCTGCACGTTACCAATATATAGGTAACGGCAAAACAAGTAAAGGGTGAGATACTCAAAAACATATAATTAAAGGCAATATATATATATAGTTTGGAATTATAAACGATATAGATTAGCAGGTGCATTCCACCACATATCTAAATCTCACCTACTTTTATCGCTATTCCGAAGTGTTTAATCTACACTTAATCGCCTAAGCCTCATCGGCACAATTCATCACAACAACACATACACCTCCGTCACCACGAGATCGTCACAAGCTAATACATCGCTAGTTAACACGATAATCATAAACAACAACATCAACCAACAACATTAAACAATGCTAACAACATGAGCAACTTAAACAATCATCACAATTTGGCTAAAGCCCATCGTCGCATTTGGCATAAAGCCCATCGTCGCTTTTGGCATAAAGCCCATCATCACTTTTGGCATAAAGCCCATCATCACAAAAATCATCACATCCTATTTGCATTAAGCATTTCATCAAATTAAATCATCGCAAAACTCATCATTTATATTCATCGCATATTTATCATGAAATTATCAATTGATATTCATTTCATGTTCATCATAAAGATCATCACCAAACAAAGCATCATATATCATCGCAATCCAACATCATTCATCAATTAAAACTCAACTCCAAACAACTCAAACATAAACATAACCGACTCCATGAGACACGACTATGTTATGCATGTGGTACCCGTCGCTTTGTCCATAAATAGGAACACTTGGCATAAAAGCCTCATCGCTTGGCATAAAAGCCCATCGTCGCCAATGCAATGTATGTGAATCGACAATAAACAACACAACACAAAACATCATCATCGCTCATCACAATTGGTATAAAGCCCACATCGCTATAATTTATCCACATTGTTCGCGTTAAAAAGTGACGCGCTAGGGAATTGAATCAGAATTCAGATTCTCTGGCTCGAAACGATTTACTCTTTTGATTTGTTTATAAAGATGCCGCGAGCATCAAGCTTTATTATTTTCAACACAAGAAAGATGATTTAATAATTATGAAAAAGGGGAAAGCTGTTAATACCCTCAATTGATTTTGATATGCGTAACGACTAGCGCAAACTAGACGCAACGCATTAGGGAGATTCTGAGTAAGGGGTTTGTAATATAAAGGAAATAGATGGAGCACCCTAAATATATATAGTTATCTATAGCTTTATATATGAACATGTTTGATATGTTTGTGTGTTTTAATTGCTATTTCTATGATTGGGAAAGTTTCTCCTTTGGGATTTTAAGAAGGATAGATTATGTGGGATCCTAGTGTTTATTATTATTGTGCTCGCAAAGATCTGTGGATCTTCTGCATACATATCCCCTAGTGGGAATCAGAGCATTTGTAGCTCGGTTCTAAAGGGATCTATGGTTTGTTTGGTCTGAGAGAGAAAGAAATTTGCTCGGCAAGGATGAGACCTTGTGCCTACGTATTCTCAAAAGGATGTTGAGAAAGTCAGAGCAATCGTAGTTCCCACTTATGCTAGTGGAAGCAAAGGAAGTTAGTAAGAGACACAGACAAATGTCATCTTAATGAAAAATGTATCTAATCTATTTCATCACATACATTTTTGAAGGGATTGATTGATTAAAATCTTTCGTCGTAAGTTATCGGTGTTTTGCTTGAGTGTACAAGCGTTACCACTTACATGTTTAAGAAAGATGTTTTGAAAAAGATTGAATCTTTTAATTGTAAGTGATCGCGACTTTATCGTCTAAATTAATCGGGAGACTGCAAGTATACAGCCCTATCGCGTAGTTTTAAAAGATATCGAACCTAAGGGACTATAAATCGAACTAACGTAATCTAAACTTACTGTGTAAAGCTATAGCTATCGAATAAATAAATTGGGGAATTTTTGGGTAATAAAACTTAATTTTAATTAAAATAATAATAATGCGAATATCGGTATGTACTTCGTTAATTCTAAAGAATCCGGTTTTCCACTGGCTTATTTTCTAAAAATGTTAATAATATCTTTTTCAGCAAAAAGTATTTATTTAAAAATCTATTCTCAAAGTTTCGCTCTATTGAAGTAAATTATAATTTTAAACTCTGATGTATGCTTTCGCTATCCCATTGATTTTAAAATTACTTTTTGAAAATAAATAAAGTTTAATTGGTTTTAAAAGCGCATTGCGTCTTTAAAAACAATACCTAGTATCTACTATCTGATTTTAAACCTCAAACTGTCGCTCTATTGGTTTCTAATCTTAGTCAGTTTATTAACCTCAAACTTTCGCTCTGTTGGTTTCTAAACTTTTTTTAACAAAATAAATTAGATAACTAAATCAGAAAAAGTATTTATTTTATAAAATAACATAAGCCTGTTTATTCCGGATCCATTCAAATTAACTCGTTACATACCGATATTTAAATAATTTAGCCAGACATATTCATAAAAGCAGACATAAATAAATTAAAGGCTTTAACATGCATTAATAAATTCATGGCAAAACAAATATATCTCATGCAAACAATTAATTAAATAAATAAAAGCAATGTAAATAAGAACCTGAATTAATATAAATGCTGGAAATAATTCTTGAAGCTGGAAATAACTCGTACAACGTCTCGGTTCTTCAACAGGAATTTAAATAATGCGGGAAAATAACTCTGAAATTTGGATTACAATGGAAAAATAATGCAGAAAAATAAACTCTGAAACTGGGAAATAATGCTGAGAAAAGGTGTGCTGAAATATGATTCCTAGGTGCCCTTTTATAGTGGTAGGGTGTAACCATTTAATCCTAAATATTCGCACCACTCTCTCCTGGAATCTCTCGCTCCAACTGCCTTCACTTGAGATGGTCGTCCCGGATTTTTCTCCATGCATATAGGCACGTTGAGACTGACGCCTTCCTCTAGGTAATGGGTCCGAGGCGGCCGCCTCCTTTTCAGGAGAGAGGTTGAGACGTGCGTCTCAACCTTGAACGTGGCTGTAGGGTTTTGCTTGTTTGGGACTTGCTTCGTTTGGGCTTGGTTTGTAGGCTTTAATAGATCTTTGACCCATACTTTGCTTTTCACACCCATTTCTTCATTTCTTGCACATTTTATCAAATATTTCTCTTAATTTCTTCACTTTACTCAATTTGTCCAATTAAAATAAAATACCTGAAATAATAAAAATACCAGCGTAATATGGAAATAAAATGAAATAATTAAATAAAAATACTAACATTATTTATGAAAATTAAATCAAATATACTATATGAAATCGTGTTATCAGTAAGCATTGGGTGTTTTGCTTGAATGTACAAGCGTTACCACTTACGATTAAGAGATGTTTTTGTTTGAAAAGAGTTTGAAAAAGTTTAAAAAGTTTTTGATTGTATGTGATGTGATAGATGAGATACTTCTTCCATAGAGATGATAAATGTCTAAGTCTCGACGAGAAATTGATTGGATTAGGGGGATGCTTTTAAGAAGCCCATGGGTCCTTGTATTGTTAGCCCAAGAGGAGGCATTCCGAGGGTCATCGAGGGTCCTTGTATGAAGCTCAAGAGGAAGCTATAGGGTATGGCTGGCTTTGGTTTTAAAAGGGATTTCACCGGGAAATCATCCTTTGGAATTAAGAGCAATTTCACCGGGAAATTATACTCTCTGGGTTCTATCCTAACGCGGGTGATTCATTGTATTGGAAGCTCAATAGGAGGTTGTTAAGAGATTTTTTGGTCTCTTTCATTGTATAATGCCCAAGAGAAGGCTAAACTCAATGATGAGTTCTTTTGAACGAAGCCCAAGAGGAGGCTGACTCAACAGGGGAGTGCTGTCTTATATGAAGCCTAAGTGGAGGCTAAACTCAGATGAATGAGTTTTCTTATATAAAGCCTAAGAGGAGGCTGAACTCAGATGAAATGAGTTACCTTGTACAAAGCCCAAGAGGAGGCTAACTCTGTGGGGAGAGTTATCTTGTATAAAGCCCAAGTGGAGGCTAAACTATGGGGAACCTATTGGTTAGACTAGTTGTTATGTTGTAACTAGACAATTATATAAACAAGTGTGCGTGTGATATGTATTCACAGGAGTTTATAAAGGAAATATAAACAGATGCATGATGTTTATTTACAAGAGTTTATGAAGTAAATATAAGCACGTGTCTGTGAAACGAACGTTTAAAACGAGCGTAACTTGGTTATTTACAAGTTTGAATTGTGTACAAGGAAGTAAATATGTACACGAACGAGTATTTATATACAGGAGGATGTGGATGTACATAGGAGGGTTAAGACTTACACCATAAGGGTGGCCCATTGGTTTAAAAGCAGTTTCACCGGGAATAATGCTCCTTTCAATACCAATGGTATTCAGTATATATACAGTCGAAACGGAAACAAACGATCGAAGTTATCTGCATTTGAGTATTTACAGAAGTGTCTGTATTATGTACAGGTAAAAAATTTGTATGTATATGGAAAGAATTTGTATGTATATGGAAAGCATTTGAGTATTTACAGAAGTGTCTATATTATGTACATAAGGGAGGCCCACGATCGGTTAAGAAAAACGAGAGAAAACGAATTCGGTTTTATCGTTTTAATCGGATCGATCATGGAAAAAGATGTAAGTTTGATGAAAAGTTTTGAAGAATGTTATTTGGAAGTGTTTTTGAAATGTAAAGTTTACTTGTAAGAAGTTTTGAGAAGAATCGGGACTCGAAAGTTTGAAAAAAAATCACCCTTAAAGGTGTTTTGAAAAGTGCTCAAGTACCGTTTTCGGCTCGATCAAAATATAATCGGATGAAAGTTTTTTCTGAAAATTTTTTCACTATCCTAAAATAGATACATTAATTGAAAAGTGTACAAAAAATCACCTCAAAATGAGGAGTTTTGATTGGTTTTAAAAAATGTCAAAGTTTGTAAAAAAATACAAAAGTTTGGTAAAAAAAAAATGGTCCCAATGAGGCTTGAACCCGGACGTAGGCAAGACGCACAATGACTTAAGAGTGAGTGGCAACATGGAAATACATCCGTGTATTGTGTTTAAACAAACTGAATATATTTTAAAACGGATTTTTGAATTTGAAAAACGCGCGCAAGCCTTGTTCTTCTTCTCCAATCTTCAATCAGCCATGGATTTCGTGTTTCTTGATGAAATCAAACGATGTAAAGATCAAACTTGCTCGCCTCAAGCCCAGGAACATGATGGCACTCTTTAATTTCATTTATTTTAATCCCAAAATGATTAAATTTATGAAGAACACGAAGAACCCTAAAACTGAAAAACCTAATTGAAATCGTGTATGGTTGATGATTTATTCAATTGATTGAGGGCTAATGGTCGTGGATGGTGCAGAAAACAAATGGCCAAGAGTTTTTCTCAATTGAATCAAGAAATCATGGAGTTCGAGTTTGAAGTTCTTACCGTTGAAGGGAATCGAAAGGATTGGAGTGTTTCATTGTTGTTTGAGGATTGCTTGAGCACCAGCCTCTATGGAAGGTGTTTGATCACCACCTTTTCTGGAATGATCGAAACTCTCCCAAGTCGACTGCATAAGCTCAAAGTTGAACTTTGAATTCGGGTTAGAGGTGTTACGTTTGTTGTTTATGATCTGCATCATGTCTATGATGTATGTGGATGATGTTTGAGTGAAAAGATCACAACTTGTTTGAGCAAAACATCCAATTCGATAGTTAAGGCAGTTTTGCAAGCTTTGGAAACATGAAAAGTGAAATCTGTTTTTTAGCTTTCCTTGTGTTGATCTTATGTTTCAAACATGTTATATATTGATTATAAGATATGTTAGACACCAAAATTCTTCATGGTTTTCACAAATTTTCAAAATTGCAAGAATTCTCAATTTTCACTATGTTTCTTGAATTTCAAGTAAGAAGAGAGAAAGCATGTCTTGGAATTACTTTGGTGTAGTTTGAATGGCAAGCAAGACATCTATTTATAGGCCATGAGTTCTGAAATATAATTGAGAAAGTTTGGCCATTGGTAAATTTGACTTGCCTTAGAGGGCAAGGAAGTCATTTTTGCATTAAATGCAAAAGGAAACTTCCTTTTAACCATGTGTTAAAACTCAACTTGATCCTATCTTATCATAATTACTTCTCACTGATTTTTATCAGCTCTAGTCTATCCTTGCAAGGTGGCATGTGTTCGAGAAGAAGAAAATGCAAAGTGACCTATAATCTTGAAGTTTTGTACTTGAAATTCAAAGATTTTGGAGCCCTATGTTTCAATTTCAAAAGTGTAGCTAGACTCCATGGATTTGAGAGTTCTTGGACATTTTGGAAAGCTTGTTTCAAGGGCTACAACTTTCATGTTTTGAGTTTTTTCCAATTCAAAGTGTAACTATGTGAAAAAATGCCATGAAGTTTGGAAAAAGTACAAAATTTTAACACTTGAAATTTTTTCTAAGTGTTAGAAATTTTGACTTTTTGTTGCCTTTTCAGGTTTTCAATCCACCGAGACGCTCTTTTTTGCCTAATCCGCCCTTTTCAGGTTTTCGACTTACCGAGCTGTTCTTTTGTTTTTTTTTAGACAAAGTATTTCTTGATTGCATCAGCATTCACAGGATGCGGGAGTTCATCACCGTCCATGGTTGTGAGAGTCATAGCACCGCCAGAAAAGCTTCTTTTGACGATGTATGGGCCTTCATAGTTAGGAGTCCATTTGCCCCTAGAATCGGTTGAAAAGATGTAATTTTTTAGCACGAGGTCGCCTTCTCGGAATTCACGAGGTCGGACCTTTTTGTCGAATGCTTTCTTCATTCTTCTTTGATACAATTGTCCATGACACATAGCGGTCAGGCGCTTTTCTTCGATTAAGTTCAGCTGGTCGTATCTGCTTTGACACCATTCAGCCTTAGATAACTTAGTTTCCATGAGAACTCTCATTGACGGAATCTCAACTTCCACGGGGAGCACTGCTTCCATGCCGTATACCAGAGAAAAAGGAGTTGCCCCTGTTGAAGTGCGTACTGAAGTACGATACCCATGCAGAGTAAATGGCAGCATTTAGTGCCAGTCTTTGTAGGTGATGACCATCTTTTGGACAATCTTTTTGATGTTTTTGTTGGCAGCTTCAACGACGCCGTTCATCTTTGGCCGGTAAGGAGATGAGTTATGATGCTCGATCTTGAATTCCTCACACAGTTCTTTCATCATTTTGTTGTTCAAGTTCGATCCATTTTCTGTAATGATCTTGCTTGGAATTCCATATCGGCAAATGAGGTTGTTCTTGATGAACCTCACAACCACTTGTCTTGTGACGTTGGCGTAGGATGCTGCTTCGACCCATTTGGTGAAGTAATCAATAGCTACTAGAATGAAGCGATGTCCGTTGGACGCTTTTGGTTCGATCATCCCGATCATGTCAATGCCCCACATGGAGAAAAGCCACGGAGAGGAGAGAACGTTGAGTAGAGTTGGTGGCACATGGACCTTATCTGCGTAGATCTGGCAGTTGTGACATCTTTTGACGTGTTTACAACAATCAGATTCCATCGTTATCCAATAGTATCCTGCTCTCAAGATTTTTCTGGACATTGCATGCCCATTTGAATGGGTTCCAAAGGAACCTTCATGCACTTCATGGATGATCGTGTCTGCTTCTTGCCTGTCAACGCATCTGAGCAGAACCATGTCGAAGTTTCTTTTGTATAGAACATCTTCATTCAGGAAGAAATTTCTAGAAAGCCACCTTAGAGTTTTCTTATCTTTGTACGATGCCCCGAGTGGGTACTCTCGTGTTTGAAGGAAACGTTTGATGTCGTGAAACCACGGTTTATCGTCGAAGACTGCTTCAGTTGCGAATACATATGCAGGTCTTTCAAGGCGTCTGATACGGATTTTAGGCACACCGTTCCAATGGTTGACTTTGAACATGGAAGATAGAGTAGCCAAGGCGTCTGCCATTCGATCCTAATCTCGAGGGATATGATGCAGTTCAACTTTGTTGAAGAAAGTCAACAATCATCTTGCATAATCTCTGTAGGGAATCAAACCAAGATGATGAGTTTCGTACTTGTCTTTGATTTGATTGATCACAAGGGCTGAGTCTCCATATATGTCAAGGACCTTGATCCTCAAGTCGATGGCTTCTTCAATACCCATGATACAAGCATCATATTCTGCGATGTTGTTAGTGCAATCAAATAGCAATCTGGCAGAAAACGGGATATGAGAACCCTCGGGAGTGATGATGACTGCCCCAATTCCATTGCCATAAATGTTAACGGCTCCATCAAAAATTAGGCCCCATCTAGATTCTAGATCAGGACCTTCTCCAGGTAGCAGTTCGTCACAATCCTTCATCTTCAAGTACATAACATCCTCGTCAGGGAAGTCAAACTTGAGAGATTGGTATTCGTTGAGCGGCTGATAAGCCAAGTGATCGGCGAGAATGCTTCCTTTGACCGCTTTTGAGCACGATCGGATGTCATATTCGATAACACATCGCCATCGAGCAATTCTTCCCGTTAAGGCAGGTTTTTCAAATACGTACTTGATCGGATCCATTTTGGAGATTAACCAAGTTGTGTGATTGATCATGTACTGGCGGAGACGTTTTGAAGCCCATACCAAAGCACAACATGTTTTCTCGAGCATGGAGTCACGAGTTTCATAGTCTGTGAACTTTTTACTCAGGTAGTAAATGGCATGCTCCTTCTTACCGGTTTCATCTTGCTGTCCAAGTACGCAGCGCATGGAATCTTCTAGTACGGTAAGGTACATGATTAATGGTCTTCCTTCAACTAGAGGAATCAATATTGGAGGTTCTGACATGTATTCCTTGATACTGTCAAACGCTTTTTGGCAATCTTCTGTCCACACAACTTCTTGATTTTTGCGGAGAAGCTTGAATATCGACCCACAAGTAGTAGTCATTTGAGAGATAAATCTGGAGATGTAATTCAACCGTCCGAGAAATCCTCTTACTTGCTTTTCTGTATGTGGCGTAGGCATTTCTTGAATAGCCTTGACTTTGTCAGGGTTAACTTCAATACCTCTTTGAGTGACAATGAAACCTAGGAGTTTTCATCTTACCCTGCATTTGTGTTGTCGTTGAAACAACTTCAAGAGATATTATATGCTCTTCAAGACTATCATGTCCATGATCATGAAAGAGAGTAGTCATTGAAGTTTGCTGTCTTTATCATTACATGTCGATGTCTATGCGGGAATCGATATTTTGGACTTGCTTTGTTGAATCATTGGTCAACACACATTCGAACTTTCCGTCTTTCTTGGAGCGTACTATGTTGGCTAACCATTGAGGATATTCGAAGTGACGAGGAAACTGCGTCGAAATGTTTTTGAACTTCCTTTTGATTTTGTCGGCCATTTCGGGGTGAACTCTCCTCGCCTTTGTTTAAGCGGTGGACACTCCGGTCTTAATGGCAAGTGATGCTCCACGATCTGGTATCTAAACCCGCATGTCTTGGTAGGACCAAGCAAATACATCAACATATTCTTTGAGAAGATCTATCGGTTTGCTCTTGGCGTTCTTTGTCGGCGACTCGATATTTACTTCTTTTTGTCTTCCTCGAACCCAAGTTGATTGCTTCAGGTTCTTTGTGAAATGATTCTTTCCTCGTGCTTAAGTAAGAAATCTCATGGGATCTCTTCTTCAACTTCTTCCTTGGCGACTTCACGGGATTTCAAAGTTGCGAGAGCAGCTACGCTTTCAATGGATTTGTCCATTTGTTAATCGCATATTTGATTTATGTCGATTAATTAATTTTTCATCATTTTTTTTGAAAAGTTAATGTGAAGTGTATGCGATTATTATTTTTTGAAGATTTATATTTTATTGTGTTTTTAGGACTATCATTTCCAAGAAAGGGTAAAATGAAAATAAACACAAAGTGTGGAATCAAAACAACGCGTTTTATTTATGATTCACAATATGAAACAGGCCTAAAATACAAACTCATTCGTCTTGGGCAAGACAAAGAGAAATTATTTAAAAGCTAAACCCTATAAAACATCTCTTCGCCGGGTGAGCGAGTTCAAAACAAAAGCAAAAGATAAACTACTTAGAACTAGGAGCGTTAGTCCGAACTTCAACAGGTTTCCAGTAGTGGCGAACTCCTTGGAAGTCGAGGTACTCTGGTAGCTTTCCGCTTGGCTTAATCCTCGAGTAGACTTTGGTCGTTGGTCGAGCAGGCTTTGAAGACTCTGGACGACGGACCTTGCCTTTTGTCTTTGCTAAAGCGCCTTCTTGACTTGATGAATAGATCGGGAAGTATGGGATACAGCATATGTGCTTCCTGTTGGCCTCTGTGTTGAATTCTGGGGGTGTACCCTCCAATCTTCAGAGTGAAGAGACTCATTATCGGTGACACTTTCCAATTCTTATCCCGAATCATACCCTTGATCTTCAGTGATCACGTTGATGTAGTGGTAATCAAGATCTGGTTTAGCAAATTCCACGGGCGTATTAAAGCAGAGATCTTCATTGGGGATCTCGATTTGTTGGTAGGATCGGGAAGACGTATGCTCCTCTTCTGGTTGACTAGGATACTCAAAAGAATCACCCCATCCATAGGGATGGATGTCTTCAATTCTGATTCTTGAGCTTTCTGGTGCAGTGTATTTCACCATGTAGTCAAATTTACCAGTTGGTTCTCCCAAGGTATCCAAACATTAGAAGGGACAGGTGGATTTTCATGCCTTTGCAGGGACATGTCTTTGAATTGATCAGTCGGAGGATAGTATGGTGCGTAGGATTCTTCCTGAGACACATATTCAGGGTTGTTCAGATAAGTGCTCCACTCTTCAGATCTAGAGAGATCATCTTCATCGCTTTCAATGGTAACAACGTTAACTTCTTGAAGAACAAGGTTTAAGAAACCCCCACTATTGAATACTTCTTTGATTGGACGAAGTGCTCCATCCTTTTGCTTGTCTTTGGAGAATACGGGTGCGAATCCGAGTCCGGCTTTTGTCTCGTTGTTGACAGGTTTGATTACTTGTCCCCAACCTTCAGCATTGCCATCTTTCACTATCTGCGCTGCTTCTTTATAAGAAGAGATAAATGATCTACTTTTGCTAGTAGATTCATCTTCTAACGGATGTCCTGGGAACTGTGTCCCTTCAACGTCATTAGCTGTGATGAAAGAGAAGCTAGATAAATGGCTTATTAGTAACGCTTGTTCACCGATGATGGTCACTAGTTTTCCATTTACTGTGAATTTTAATTTCTGATGGAGAGTGGATGTCACAGCTCCTGCTTCGTGTATCCATGGTCTTCCTAGCAAGCAACTGTAAGCAGCTGGCACGTCCATGACCTGGAAAGTGATTTGGAAAGTATGCGGACCAATTGTCATTGGGAGATCGACTTCCCCAATAACTGACTTCCGTGACCCGTCAAAGGCTCTTACCACTATGTCATTGAATTTCATTGGTGTCCCTTTGTAAGCCAAACGAGCGAGTGTCGTTTTTGGCATTACGTTCAAAGATGAACCAATATCTACCAATACATTGGACAGGGAATCTGATTGACAAATCATTGAGATATGCAAACCCAAATTGTGATCTTTCCCTTCTTCTGGAAGTTCCTCATCACTGAAACTTAGATTATTGCAAGCTGTTATGTTGGCAACAATACCTCCAAACTGGTCTGTAGTCATATCGTGATCTACATAAGCTTGGTCTAGTACCTTCATCAGAGCTTCTCGGTGAGCTTCGGAGTTCAGGAGTAGGGATAGTATTGAAATCTTTGAGGGAGTCTACATTAGCTAATCCATGACTCGGTATTCGCTATTTTTGATTAACTTCAGTATCTCATCAAAATCTGTGTTGACGTCGGTTCTATCAGGAGGACCAACATTTGTGCTTGGATTAACATCGGGAATCATTGTGGGATTCTCGGGAGATATGTTAACTGGATTTCGTCTAACAACAGGAACGGCAGTTGGTCTTGGTGGCAATGGAGTGTGTACTCGTCCACTTCGTGTTACTCGTCCTATCTCAGTTATGTTGACATTAGCTGGAAGAGTTGGCATAGGTTTCTCTTTTCCATCCTCTATCACAGTTGCATTGTATTGATAAGGAATTGCTTTGCTAGAATTGTATGGAACAGGACCGGGTAAGCAAATCACCAAAGGAGACCCTGGAATGCTGGAACCGTTATATTCAATCTCCACATGCTTGGGTACATTGAAACAGGGGATGGTAACGTTTACTTCAGGATTTTCCGAGTTGATATCTGAGACTAAAAGCTCATGCGGAAAATGCCCTACTGTATTTACGTCATAGTCATCTCTATTTCTGTAGATCTGTATGTCACCAATGTCTAGCAATCGTTGAATGTATGCTCTTATGGTGGGACACCCTCGAATATCCTTGAAACAGATGTCGCAAGTTGCGTAATCGTGTTTAGTGAAGACACCCATTGTAATGTACGTATCATGGAGATGTACCAAGTTTCCTCTGATCAGATTCACGTCCGTGACGAGATACCTGTCTGTATTTCTTAGCATCAGATTCACCGCATGTCCACTATGATTGGGAAGTGGATTTGCTTGCACGTTCGGATTCGTATTTCTAAAGGAAAGAAGATTAGATTTCACTAATCTCTCTGCACTTCTGCTTTCAACGCTATGCAATGTTTAAGGTCATGGCCTGGTGCCCCTTGGTGAAAAGGGTAAGAGACGTCCGCTTTATACCACCATGGAAATTTTTCTGGGATCGGAGGTGGTGACCTTGTCTGCACCAGACTCCTTTCTATCAATGCAGGGTATAGTTCAGTGTACGTCATCAGAATTGGGTCGAATTGCGAGATCCGAGGCGCACGGTTTTGATTGTTAAACTGCTGAGCCTGTTGACGAGGCTGTTGAGTTTGTTGAGTTTGTTGAAACTGCGGAGCAATTCCTGTGTTTGGACTTGTGTTAACAGCGGGTGTTATGGCAGCTACCTGTCGTTGTTGACTGACATTTCTTCGCGGTTTCCCTCGGGATACCATTCCTATGTCATGTTCTTTTTTCTTTGGGGAACTGGTCCCAACCTTCCTAGTTCCACTGGAAGATCCCGCCTCTTTGGTTAGGCGTCCGGTTCGAACTCCTTCCTCTAACCGCATTCCCATGCTTACCATCTCGGTGAAATCTTTGGGAGCGCTGGCGATCATTCGTTCGTAGTAGAATGTACCAAGAGTGTTTAAGAATACCTTGGTCATCTCTTTCTCTTCTAATGGTGGGTTGACTTGGGCAGCAATTTCCCTCCATCGTTGAGCATATTCCTTGAATGTCTCTCTTTCTTTCTGAGACATGGAGCGGAGTTGATCCCAATCTGGGGCCATATCCAGGTTGAACTTATATTGTTGTACGAAGGCTTCACCTAAGTCATTGAATGTTTGGATACTTGCGCTGTCTAACCCCATGTACCACTTTAGTGCGGCACCGGTGAGACTATCTTGGAAGTAGTGGATTAACAACTGGTGATCGTTGTTGTACGTAGACATTTTCCTGGCATACATCGTGAGATGACTTTGAGGACAGGAGTTTCCCTTGTACTTTTCAAAGTCAGGGACTTTGAATTTTGCAGGTATCCTTACGCGAGGAACTAAGCACAAATCATGGGCGTTCTTCCCAAACAATTCCTTCCCATGGATCGTTTTAATCTCAAGCTGCATTTTGAGGAGCTGTTCCTGGAGATTCTCCATCGGACCACGAGTATTCGTGTTGTCGCCTGGAATATGGTGAACTTCTTCGTCTGCAGTAGTGTGCACTACGGAAGCTGAGTTCGTCATGATTGGTTGAGAAACCGTCATTGTTACTTGTGGAAGAGTTTCTCCATGTTGCGGAGTAAGTGTTGAGTTCTGCTGCAAAGTAGGTACTTCAAGCGTGGTTGTTTGCACTTGAGAAGTCGGTTGGCGAAATCTGATGCCAAAGTTGAAAGGCATGCCCCATGGATAGCCTTATGGCATATTGAAGAGTGAGCTACTGGCTGCAACAGTTGAAACTGGAGTAGTAGTGTCTTCTGAAATTGCTGCTTGATTTTGACTGCTCGATGTCGCTTGCTGACTTTGCGCTGCTGCCAATGAATTGACCAAAGAAGTGAGTCTTTCCACCTCTTCTTGCAGTGTTGTTGTCACTGTGCTACGAAGCTCAACATTTTCTTGCTCAAATCCTTCCATAACTTTTCTCCTTTTTGAACGTGTATTGTATGTTCGAGTAGGTTGTGGACGTGGTCGAGAAATTCTAAGACGCGACAGCTTGGCGATCTTTTTCTATCTGTTGAAGAAGTTCCAAAAGATCAAACTCTAGACAATAGACTCAATATGCAAAGTATGATGCATGATTATGAATGTAAAGAAAGATTTCCAAAGAATTTACGCTAAAAGAGAAATTTCTGGCAAATATTTGGATGGAAAACACACATTTTATTGATTATTGAAAGAAGATTACAACAAATTTTGTTTTTGAGCATTGCTCACACAAATGATAAAATGAATGATAAAATTACAATCTAAACTAATTAATCGTCTTCGTCGGATGAAGATCCAAAGGCTTGATGTAGCTTTAGCTTCAGGATTTCCTTTCCATAGTGAGCTTTTAGTTCAGCTTTCTCGACTTTTAGCTTGCTAATGACTTTCTTCCACTCGTCGGGAGCAGGATCGCTGGTTGTCATTTCCTCAAGCTTTATTTTCCTTTCTTTGATGTATCTTTTGATCGCGTTATCCTTCTGACGAATCTTCTCATCTTTCTCCATGAGCCATTCATCCTGGAAGTAAAGCGTCTTTTCATGATCTTTGACCTGTTTCTTGAGCTTCTCATTCTCGAGATCAGTCTTAAGGAATTTGTTTTCCAAAGCTTCTTTCTCAAGCCTCATCTTGGCCAAAGCTTCTTGGTATTCTCCCATAGTCTCGACGGGAAAAATTGTTGATTTGGAAGCGATTGAGAACATGGGTTCCTCATAAGCATAAGGCATTCGAAATTCCTTCGCTCTTTTCTTTACCCAAGAAGTGTAGGTTTCCATGGCTACACAATTCTTTGCTTTCCCTTTTTCCTTCCTTCGGATGTGATGCCAACCTCTGATCATTCTGGCTTTCAAACCTTGGGAGTCCTCCCCTTCATGATAGAAGTAACTCTCTAATGTAAAACCAAGAGGTTTACTAGAGTTTGCGTATACGAGTTGACGTCTCACCAGGACTGGGTTGTAGTTGATTCCTCCTTTCGTACCAATGAGAGGTACGTTGGCAAATTCTCCACAGCTCTCAATGATTTCCATCTCATTGTCTGCTAAGGTATATCAATGGATATCGTCGTTTGTAAGAGACATGAGTCTTCTTGACCAATGCCAATCGTCTTTGTTTTCACGGAAGATAGGAGATTTAGGCAAGTGTGAGACAATCCATTTGAAGAACAGAGGTACACAACACACGATAGTTCCATCTCCTTGACGATTCCTATGATGAATAGAGCAGTACGTGTCACCAAGCAGAGTGGGAACGGGATTTCCAATCAGAAAGATCCTTATGGCGTTGATATCAACGAAATTTGGGATGTTGGGAAACAACACCAATCCATAGAGGAGTAAAGCTAAAATAGCTTCAAAGGCTACCATACTACCGGCCTTAGAGAATTTAAGAGCCTTCTCCATTAGGAACTTTGAAGTCAGTCCTAAGAGTTTTCCTCTGGTAGTTAGGTTTTTGTCTATCTCAGATTTCTTTAAATGAGTCATCGTTGAAATGACTGGTGACTTAGGAATGGCTTCCAAACCATTGAAAGGAACTTTGTCTGATACTGAGATACCTAGTATGTGTGCGTACTCTTCCAAAGTAGGCATCAACTGATAGTCAGAGAAAGTGAAACAGCGATAGACTGGATCGTAAAACTGAACGAAAGTTTTGAGAAGTCCTTCATCAACGTTAGTGTTCAGAATAGTTAAAAGAGTTCCATAGCGTTTTCTGAAATCCGAGGGATCTTCTACCAAGGATGCTAACTCTTTCAACTTTCCTACATCAGGAATTCTAAAACTGTATCTCTTGGTGAATCTTCCTCTGATGACGTCCATCACTCTAACCTAAAATATTTTACAAAGAAAAATCTCTAAATTCTTTGGAAATGGGAAGAGAAATGAAGTTTTTTTTGAATGAATGCATGAATGCAGCATACATGGTTAGCAGTTATACATACGGTCAAGCGTTCGAAGTCACGAGCATGAGGCCAACGATAAGAATCAACGTGGTTAAGTTCTAAGGGCTTATTTATCTGTGAAACGGGTTCTACTGATAATACAGGCTCAACACTTCTCTTTGAAATATTATCGGATTTGTTGAATACTCGATGGTCCAATAATATTTTTCAAGAGAAACTCGCCTGATCGTAGTCTCGCATGACAATTATTCTAGGCTTATGTGTTCTACAGCCACTCAGCTTCGCAAGTTCTCTTGAAAGCAAAATGTCTTCGCAAATACTTGATAAACACAAATACCCCCAAGACAACCTCCACTGAGAGAGGGATCTCAAATTAACTCCGTAAGTACTGAGACTTCTCACAAGTTAATAAGACTATACCCCCACCTAGATCTTAAAATGTTTCTTAAATCCGGGTTAGGATTTCTTTCCATCAGATGAAATCGCGAAAACACACAATAAAGAAAAACAGACATATGCACATATGCAAGCTTAACCCTTTTTTTTTTTATTTTTGAAAACAAAAAAAGCTTGATGCTCTTGAGCAGAGTCACATTTTTTTTGAAAATCAAAGTTTCAACTCCTAGCAGTCGCCATTTTTCTGCTCGTTAAAAGTGACGCTAGGAATTGAATCAATTGATTCTCCGCTCAAACGATTTACTCTTTTGATTTGTTTATAAAGATGTCGCGAGCATCAAGCTTTATTATTTTCAACACAAGAAAGATGATTTAATGATTATGAAAAAGGGGAAAGCTGTTAATACCCTCAATTGATTTTGATATGCGTAACGACTAGCGCAAACTAGACGCAACGCATTGGGAGATTCGAGTAAGGGGTTTGTTATATAAAGGGAATAGATGGAGCACCCTAAATATATATAGTTATCTATAGCTTTATATATGAACATGTTTGATATGTTTGTGTGTTTTAATTTCTATTTCTATGATTGGGAAAGTTTCTCCTTGGGGATTTTAAGAAGGATAGATTATGTGGGATCCTAGTGTTTATTATTATTGTGCTCGCAAAGATCTGTGGATCTTCTGCATACATATCCCGTAGTGGGAATCAGAGCATTTGTAGCTCGGATCTAAAGGGATCTATGGTTTGTTTTGTCTGAGAGAGAAAGAAATTTGCTCGGCAAGGATGAGACATTGTGCCTACGTATTCTCAAAAGGATGTTGAGAAAGTCAGAGCAATCGTAGTTCCCACTTATGCTAGTGGAAGCAAAGGAAGTTAGTAAGAGACACAGACAAATGTCATCTTAATGAAAAATGTATCTAATCTATTTCATCACATACATTTTTGAAGGGATTGATTGATTAAAATCTTTCGTCGTAAGTTATCGGTGTTTTGCTTGAGTGTACAAGCGTTACCACTTACATGTTTAAGAAAGATGTTTTGAAAAAGATTGAATCTTTTAATTGTAAGCATTGGGTGTTTTGCTTGAGTGTACAAGCGTTACCACTTACGATTAAGAGATGTTTTTGTTTGAAAAGAGTTTGAAAAAGTTTAAAAAGTTTTTGATTGTATGTGATGTGATAGATGAGATACTTCTTCCATAGAGATGATAAACGTCTAAATCTCGAGGAGAAATTGATTGGATTAGGGGGATGCTTTTAAGAAGCCCATGGGTCCTTGTATTGTTAGCCCAAGAGGAGGCATTCCGAGGATCATCGAGGGTCATCGAGGGTCCTTGTATGAAGCTCAAGAGGAAGCTATAGGGTATGGCTGGCTTTGGTTTTAAAAAGGATTTCACCGGGAAATCATCCTTTGGAATTAAGAGCAATTTCACCGGGAAATTATACTTTCTGGGTTCTATCCTAACGCGGGTGATTCTTTGTATTGGAAGCCCAATAGGAGGTTGTTAAGAGATTTCTTGGTCTCTTTCATTGTATAATGCCCAAGAGAAGGCTAAACTCAATGATGAGTTCTTTTGAACGAAGCCCAAGAGGAGGCTGATTCAACAGAGGAGTGCTGTCTTATATGAAGCCTAAGCGGAGGCTAAACTCAGATGAATGAGTTTTCTTATATGAAGCCTAAGAGGAGGCTCAACTCAGATGAAATGAGTTACCTTGTAAAAAGCCCAAGAGGAGGCTAACTCTGTGGGGAGAGTTATCTTGTATAAAGCCCAAATGGAGGCTAAACTATGGGGAACTTATTGGTTAGACTAGTTATTATGTTGTAACTAGATAGTTATATAAACAAGTGTGTGTGTGATATGTATTCACAGGAGTTTATGAAGGAAATATAAACAGATGCATGATGTTTATTTACAAGAGTTTATGAAGTAAATATAAGCAAGTGTTTGTGAAACGAACGTTTAAAACGAGCGTAACTTGGTTATTTACAAGTTTGAATTGTGTACAAGGAAGTAAATATGTACACGAACGAGTATTTATGTACAGGAGGATGTAGATGTACATAGGAGGGTTGGGACTTACACCATAAGGGTGACCCATTGGTTTAAAAGCAGTTTCACCGGGAATAATGCTCCTTTCAATACCAATGGTATTCAGTATATATACAGACGAAACGGAAACAAACGATCGAAGTTATCTGCATTTCAGTATTTACAGAAGTGTCTGTATTATGTACGGGTAAAAAATTTGTATGTATATGGAAAGAATTTGATATGTACAAAGAAGATATGTATGTACATAAAGAATGTTGGGACTTACACCGTAAGGGAGGCCCACGATCGGTTAAGAAAAATGAGAGAAAATGAATTCGGTTTTATCGTTTTAATCGGATCGATCATGGAAAAAGATGTAAGTTTGATGAAAAGTATTGAAGAATGTTATTTGAAAGTGTTTTTGAAATGTAAAGTTTACTTGTAAGAAGTTTTGAAAAGAATCGGGACTCGAAAGTTTGAAAAAAAATCACCCTTAAAGGTGTTTTGAAAAGTGCTCAAAGTACCGTTTTCGGCTCGATCAAAATATAATCGGATGAAAGTTTTTTCTGAAAATTTTTGCACTATCCTAAAATGATACATTAATTGACAAGTGTACAAAAAATCACCTCAAAATGAGGAGTTTTGATTATTTTTAAAAAATGTCAAAGTTTATAAAAAAATACAAAAGTTTGGTAAAAAAAAAATGGTCCCAAGGAGGCTTGAAACCGGGACCTGTTAGGCAAGACGTGGCACAATGACTTAAGAGTGAGCTGGAAACCGCTGGGGCGGCAATACATCCGTGTATTGTGTTTAAACAAACTGAATATATTTTAAAACGGATTTTTGAATTTGAAAAACGCGCGCAACCCTTGTTCTTCTTCTCCAATCTTCAATCAGCCATGAATTTCGTGTTTCTTGATGAAATCAAACGATGTAAAGATCAAACTTGCTCGCCTCAAGCCCAGGAACATGATGGCACTCTTTAATTTCATTTCTTTTAAGCCCAGAATGATTAAATTTATGAAGAACACGAAGAACCCTAAAACTGAAAAACCTAATTGAAATCGTGTATGGTTGATGATTTATTCAATTGATTGAGGGCTAATGGTCGTGGATGGTGCAAAAAACAAATGGCCAAGAGTTTTTCTCAATTGAATCAAGAAATCATGGAGTTCGAGTTTGAAGTTCTTACCTATTGAAGCTGGAATCGAAAACTGGATTGGAGTGTTTCCAGTTGTTGTTTGAGGATTGCTTGAGCACCAGCGGCCTCTATGGAAGGTGTTTGATCACCCTGCTTGCTCTGGAATGATCTGAAACTCTCTACCCAAGTCGACCTGCATAAGCTCAAAGTTGAACTTTGAATTCTGGGTTAGAGGTGTTACAGTTTGTTGTTTATGATCTGCATCATGTCTATGATGTATGTGGATGATGTTTGAGTGAAAAGATCACAATTTGTTTGAGCCAAACATCTAATTTGATAGTTAAGGCAGTTTTGCAAGTTTTGGAAACATGAAAAGTGAAATCTGTTTTTTAGCTTTCCTTGTGTTGATCTTATGTTTCAAACATGTTATATATTGATTATAAGATATGTTAGACACCAAAATTCTTCATGGTTTTCACAAATTTTCAAAATTGCAAGAATTCTCAATTTTCACTATGTTTCTTGAATTTCAAGTAAGAAGAGAGAAAGCATGTCTTGGAATTACTTTGGTGTAGTTTGAATGGCAAGCAAGACATCTATTTATAGGCCATGAGTTCTGAAATATAATTGAGAAAGTTTGGCCATTGGTAAATTTGACTTGCCTTAGAGGGCAAGGAAGTCATTTTTGCATTAAATGCAAAAGGAAACTTCCTTTTAACCATGTGTTAAAACTCAACTTGATCCTATCTTATCATAATTACTTCTCACTTATTTTTATCAGCTCTAGTCTATCCTTGCAAGGTGGCATGTGTTCTAGAAGAAGAAAATGCAAAGTGACCTATAATCTTGAAGTTTTGTACTTGAAATTCAAAGATTTTGAAGCCCTATGTTTCAATTTCAAAAGTGTAGCTAGACTCCATGGATTTGAGAGTTCTTGGACATTTTGGAAATCGTTTTTCAAGGGCTACAACTTTCATGTTTTGAGTTTTTTCCAATTCAAAGTGGAACTATGTGAGAAAATGCCATGAAGTTTGGAAAAAGTACAAAATTTTAACACTTGAAATATTTTCTAAGTGTTAGAAATTTTGACTTTTTGTTGACTTTTCCAAATTCTTTGATTTTTTATGATCATGATGGATCATTTGAAGTATTTTGATGATTGAAAAAGTTTTGTCTTGAAAAAGTTGACCAAAAGTCAAAGTTTGACTTTTCTGTGCAGATGAAATTTTATCAGATGTTTTAGAAATTGACTGATGAATCCTGTGAATCCAGAAATATGGTCAACATGTTGTATCTAAGATATGAAGATCAATCTCCAATCAAAAAAAGTCATTCATTGATTAGAAAATCAGAGATTACTCATCCTCGACCAAAGCCCTAATTGGTCGATCCTTGATAGATCAATGAGAAAAGTTGGATATCTGAAGATCAGAGGTTGATGATTTGATCAAGATAGATCAAATGAGGTGAGTAAAACTCAAACCCTAATTGCTTGCCTCTTGAATCAGATGAAAATTTGATGAAACCCTAATCTTGACCTGTGAAAGCTATACCCGATTAATTCTATTCTGAACTGTTAGTGATGCAATAATGCAAATGTAAGGTGGTATATTAGGTCAAAAATTGGAGTATGACACACATCAAGATAAATATATCATCATATCATATTTGCATTATGCAAAACATCACTAATAATTCATCATCATCAAAATCATGCATTCACAAATCAGAAGCATTTATTAACAACATCAATATAATCATCACATCATCATGTACGAAAACATATAACATTGCATCGCATATCAACAAGTATTCACTAACTAATACGTCGTCGCAAAGATTATGTTTAATCACCCCACCTCATTATCGATTCGTTCACTAACTTCTAAATACGGAGAAATAGTTAAACACCTATCATCGTCGCAAAAGCCATCCCTAATAACTGCCATTACTCCTAATCGTCAACATCGCAATCGGATTGTCCATACGTATCTTAAATCCCCTAAAACGAAATTCGATTCAATTAAACCGTAATTAAGCCTATTTCGGGTCATCTCGCAAAAACTCGCAACTTCTAAAAGCTAACCTCACCACTAAGTTCTACACGTCAAACTTAGCTAGCACGTCAATTTTCGTTGAATTCGGAGCAACTTGCTCCGTCGTTGAATTTACCAAAATCGGAAAATCGGAACACAATCGGGTTCCAAAGGAAACGCGAAAAATTAGAATTTTTAAGGTTACAGATGCATCAACACAGGTCCCCGTGTGCATCAACACGGCCCGTGTTGAAAAGCCACCAGAACGTGCAAAAATGCCCAAGACAGAGAATCAACACGGGCGCCCGTGTGCATCAACACGGCCCGTGTTGATTGGCCTGCAGAATGCAAGATTCCTATACAAGAGGGAAACACAGCTGTGTTAATCAACACGGCCCGTGTTGATTGGCCTGCGTGAAAACTTCATCTTTTTGAGTTTTTCTCATTCTTCTACCATGGTTTTCTTTCCCATTTCAATACTCTTAATCTCTACAAGCTAGCACCTAATACAACCACAAACCATACTCCTAATCTAACTCTTCTAAACAATTCCAACAATCAACCAACAAAACCCTATAAATCAACTATCAATTTCACCCCCAAATCCAAAATATATCTATCAAAAACCTAACAATATGAGATAGAGAATCAAACCCCTTACCTCTAGTTTGGATGATCCATGATGATTCTACAAAGCTCAACCTCAAACTTCCTCTCTTACTCTCTTGCTCTCTTGCTCTCCTTCTTCTTCTTCTTCTTTCCAAAACCCTCTCTTCTTCTCTCTAAGGCCAAGTTTGGCTTGTTTTCCAAATGGGAAGAAAAGGAAAGGAAAATGGTTTTTATAACTTGTTTTCTTACTAGCTTCCAAGTTCCATGTTTGGTTTTGGTATTTTGAATGGAAGAAAAATGAGGAGAAATGGTTTATAAAGTGTTCCTTACTAGCAACAAGGGTGTAAACCCCATTTCTACACAATTAATCCTCACACCCCATCCAATTATATTACCAGATATAAATATTCTCATCGCAAAATAACTATCAATCAGTAATTCGAAAATATTAATATGATATAATATTAATTAAAACAGGTTGTTACAACTCTCCCCCACTTATGAACTTTTCGTCCTCGAAATTTTGACCAAAACGAACAAATCGGGACATGCCTACGCATTCGTCCACTAAATCCTCGCGTCAATTAAACAACATACAAAATACACCAAAAACAAGGAAACATCCCTAACTACATCGTCCCATCAAGAACAACCATGCCGAGATGCAAAGCCCATACAATGCACTCGACAACCAACTAACACTCAACAACTAAACAAGTCGCAGACACACCGGTTCACTCGAGAACCAAACAAACAAGATCGTTACTATCCTAACGTCTCAACCATAGGATTAGTCACACACTCGAACCGACGCCTCGAAAACGAGTCACCAAAGATAGGAACATAAAGTCCTACAACACAACACCGACACCATCGCTAAATCGAAAACAACAAAATGGTTATACATACCAAAACTGAAACAATCAGAAAAGGATAAAACCATGTGTGCTACGCAAACACGAAACGATGCCTTCATTCACGCATAAGCACAAACTCAAGAATTACACTTGCAGTTACCACTCTCATTCTAGAAGTCACAAGGTCACATCATCCTTATAGAACACCAACGCACAACCCTTGATCAACAACGAGTTACTCAAACATAACCGAACTGTGATACACCACTCATTCTAGGGCGTACACCGACGACTTGCGACTATAACTCTCTAGTCTAAATCCAACAACCTCGCTTACTCGCTAATCAATCCAATGCTCGATATCTAACCCATGTTGTTTCACTTCTATGCATAAGATGTCAACCGTAAAACAACTTGGTTAATCCTCAACTTCACAATTACTCAGAATGGATACGTTCAAAGCGTACACCCATCAAGACACCTCACAATATTAGCGTCATCAACTCGAAGAATCACTCTTCCATTCTCGATTGATCAACGTCCATTGATCCTCTAAAATACACGACATAGTTTGACCTTTTCAAATATTGTCCAAACATTCACTTGTGAAACTTCGACGTATACCCTTGACTTCAACGAAGTCTTCCCTCATACCGATTCAATTCCCAAAGTATATCTAAGCATCACTATCCTCGTACCGTCGCAACGATCAATACACAAGTTTCTTATTCGAAACACCTTCGTAACTCTTAATCCTTCAAAGTGGTAACCTAGACCAAAACACTCCCTCGAGAACTCAACCTGTGACACCCCGAACTAATTCAAATGTTAAAAAATTAGGAATTTAATTATTTAATTAATTAAAGGCTTGATTATTTATATTTTTGGATTTAATTGGACTATTTTGATTAAAAGAAGAGTTGGTGGTGTGAAGAGTAATTAGAGAGTGTGAGAAGTAAATCACTCTACTTTACTAATTACTAATTATTTATTAATTGGAATAAATTAAAGGAGTATTAAAAGGATTATAAAAAGGAAAAGAAGGAAAAGAAGGTCTTTTTGGAAAATCATTTCACGTAGAATTGGAGAAGAGAAGAGAAGAGAAGGAAAAAGCCAACGCCGAGAAAATCGAAGATCATCGCGAGGTAAGGGGTGATTCCATTCGGTTGTAATGCCTTATGGGTTTTGGGAATCAAATGGATGATTGGGTATGTTAGGAAATTTGACTTTAATAAATATAGGTTTGTAGGACTAAACCTTATTTTGTGTCGGATTATAGGATTTAAGACCATTAGTGTGTCGAACAATTAATAGGAATGATGAAACAATGATGTATGATGTTGTATTGGTGTATAATGGTTGCAATTTGGTGTTTCTAATGTTATAACTCGTATGGAAATGATTGAAAGTGATAAGAAATACATAAATGCTGTCAAAATAGCAGATTTTGATTCTGCAGGTCGTGGGAACCGGTTCCCAGTGGGGAGGAACCGGGTTCCCAATATAAAACTTTCAAAATTGGCCATTTTTGTACGTGGGAACCGGTTCCCAGTATGGAGGAACCGGGTTCCCCATACAAATTTCCAGGAAGCGTGTATTTTCAAAAAGTGGGAACTGGGTTCTCCCAGTGAGGAACCGGGTTCCACTGTGTTAATTTTCAAACTAATTAAAACTTCAAAAATTCATATTTTCTAAACCGTAACTCCGATTCGAGTGCCGTTTTCGGCAGTATTTCTTAAATTAAAAATACTATCTTTTAAAAAGGGAAAAAATTTATTTTGTTAAAATTATTTTAAAAAGAGTCGAGTTTCCGATTTTGAAAAATGTGGATAGTTAAGGACAACGGGGAAGGGTTATGAATGGTCTGAGTTAATGAATGAGAAATAATGCTTACAATGTTGTGTTTGATATTCATTATGATAGAATGTAATACATTGAGGATTGACATTATGTGAATTATGTGAGATCATAATCGGTGAATTGATGTTGCATGCTTTTATGATGCATGCATAAACATTTCTTAATCGGTCATTCCCATTGTGCGGATGTGAGCTTGCAGAGCCAATAAACTTACCAGGATTTAGAGGTAGTGAGACTAGATTCTTGACCCAGTGGTTATGGGAGAATCATGGATTGCCGCTATCTTTCCACATGTAAACGGAACAGTGGGTGAACTCGGTTCACGTTTTAGTACCACATGCATAGAGTCTGCATTGCATATGGGATTGTAACATGCTAGGATGGTTTCCAGTGTTGCAACTTCCATCGATTGTTATGTTTACATGTTCATTTGTGTGAGATGTATTTGTGAACTGAACTGTGATTTGTGTTTTGATAATGGACTAACATATTGAATTATGCCGTTGTATTTAAAAACGTATAATGCATTCTATATTGGATAGAAATCTCACCCTTACTTTAATGATTTCAGATTTGAAGTGATTAGCTGCTTGGAATCAGTGAGGATAGCTTCTAGAGTCGAGTCATTAGTTAATCCGCGTGTCAGTGTCGTGCTCTGGTAGATGTAACACTGGGGAAACGCTTGATTTGAAATTCTTTATGATTATTAAGTAATGGTTTTGGTCCATGTTTCGGTTTATATCCTGGAATAGTTATAAATGATGTATTCAGTATTTGTTATGTCTCATTTCCGCTGTTAAACATAATCTTAGGTCTGTTTTATTTATTGATTTCCTTCAGTGAAAGCATGACAACTGTTTTGGTTATAACTTTGGATTATATTAAAATTGTGATGCCTCTTGATATGTGTTAAATACTCTGATTATTAAATTATAAATCGCGGGTAATTAGATGTGGCGTTACAATAGTGGTATCAGAGCATAGTCGGTCTTGTCTTAGTGTCGTTGTCCCTTTTGTATGCGACTAGTGTAGGATGACATTGTCGATACTTGTGTGCTGATGAGGTTGTTTTGTAATGTTACAGAACAATGGCTGGAAGAGGTAACGGAAGAAACGGTGATGCTATTGCTGAAGCTTTAGGAATTTTAGCTGGAGTGCTCGGAGGGAATCAGCAGGGAGCTGTTATTGGTGTTGACAGACAATTGGGGAACTTTCAGAGGAATAATCCTCCATTATTCAAAGGCACTCATGATCCCGAAGGTGCTCAGAAGTGGTTGAAGGAGATCGAGAGGATCTTCAGAGTGATTGATTGTGCTGAGGAGCTGAAGGTGAGGTATGGTACTCACATGCTGGCAGAGGAAGCTGATGACTGGTGGGTTGCTACAAGGACTTAAATGGAAGAAGATGGCATTGCATTGACTTGGGCTGTGTTCAGGAGACCTTTTCTGAGAAGGTACTTTCCTGAAGACATTTGGGGCAAGAAAGAGATTGAGTTTCTGGAGCTCAAGCAAGGCAACAAGTCTGTGAGTGAGTATGCTTCGAAGTTTACTAAATTAGCGAAGTATTATGCTCATTACACTAACAATGCAGATGGAGAATTTTCCAAATGTATCAAGTTTGAGAATGGTCTTCGTGATGAGATCAAGCAGGGTATCAGGTATCATCGCATTAGAAGGTTTCCTGATTTAGTTGAATGTAGTAGGATTCTGGAAGAGGATCTTGCTAGTACTAAGTCGAACGCTCAGAGCTATGCTGATCGTAAGGGAAAAAGACATATGGATCGTGGTAAGCCCTATGATAGGAATAATCAGAAATCTGGAGGTTGGAAGAAGCCTGCTTGGGGAGACTCTGGTTCTTCTGGTTCTTCCATAAAGTGTTACAGATGTGGTGAATTGGGACACCGAGCTCCTAAATGCAAGAATGATGCGAAGAAGTGCAACAACTGTGGAAGATTTGGTCATTTAGCTGCTGAGTGCAGATCCAGAAGGATAACTTGCTACAACTGTGGCGAAGAGGGACATACTCGTCCGCAGTGTACTAAGCCAAAGAAAGAGCAATCTGGTGGGAAGGTGTTCGCTTTGTCAGGGTCAGAAGTTAAGCCAGATGATCGGTTGATCAAAGGTACATGTTTTATTTATGGCATACCTCTGATTGCAATTATTGATACTGGAGCGACGCATTCTTTTATTGCTTTGGATTGTGCTAAAAGATTAAATCTGGAAATTTCTAATTTGGATGGAAGTATGGTTATTGACACTCCTGCGTCGGGTTCAGTGACTACTTCGTATGTTTGTAGGAATTGTCCTATTGTCATTTTTGGTAGAGGGTTCGGTATGGATTTAGTGTGCCTACCTTTAGAACAACTTGATATTATCCTTGGAATGAACTGGTTGGTCTTCAACCAGGTTCATATCAATTGTTTTGAGAAGACGGTCATATTCCTTGAAGAAGTTAAAGTTGAAGATGGGACTATGTCAGTTAAGCAGATGAATTCCGCCGTTAGAGATGGTGTTGTAGTGTTTATGTTATATTCTTCGACGGAGGTGAAAGGAAAAGCCAAGAATGGTGAACTACCCGTTGTGAACGAATTTCCAGAAGTATTTCCGGAAGATGTTAGTGAGCTACCACCTGAGAGGGAAGTGGAGTTTGCTATAGATTTGATTCCTGGAACTAGTCCGGTGTCGATGGCGCCTTATCGCATGTCGACATGTGAGTTGTCTGAGCTGAAGAAACAGTTGGAAGAGTTACTTAAGAAGAAGTTTATTCGGCCTAGTGTTTCACCGTGGGGTGCGTCGGTATTGTTGGTTAAGAAGAAGGAAGGTACAATGAGACTATGTGTTGATTACAGGCAGTTGAATAAAGTGACAATCAAGAATCGGTACCCATTGCCGAGGATTGATGATTTTATGGATCAGTTAGTTGGAGGTTGTGTATTTAGTAAGATTGATCTGAGGTCTGGATATCACCAGATTCGTGTTAAGGCGGAGGATATTCAGAAGACTGCATTTAGGACGAGGTATGGGCATTATGAATATTCTGTTATGTCGTTTGGAGTTACTAATGCACCTGGTGTTTTTATGGAGTATATGAATAGGATATTCCATCCGTACCTTGACAAGTTTGTGGTGGTATTTATTGACGTCATTTTAATCTATTCAAAGAATGATGCAGAGCATCCAAAGCATCTTAGGATTGTATTGGAATTATTGAAGGAGAAGAAACTTTATGCGAAGTTATCTAAATGCGAGTTTTGGTTAAGCGAAGTGAGTTTTCTTGGTCACGTGATTTCCAAGAATGGTATTGCTGTTGATCTTACAAAAGTAGAAGCGGTATCTCAATGGGAAGTGCCGAAGAATGCTTCTGAAATCCGTAGTTTCCTTGGTGTGACAGGTTACTACAGGAAGTTCATTGAAGGATTTTCGAAGTTAGCTTTACCGTTAACCAAGCTGACTAGAAAGGTGATAACACGATTTTATATAGTATATTTGATTTAATTTTCATAAATAATGTTAGTATTTTTATTTAATTATTTCATTTTATTTCCATATTACGCTGGTATTTTTATTGTTTCAGGTATTTTATTTTAAATAAACAAATTGAGCAAAGTGAAGAAATTAAGAAGATTATTTAATTAATTGTGCAAGAAATGAAGAAAAGGGGTGTGAAAAGCAAGTGATGGATCAAAGATGTATTAAAGCCTACAAACCAAGCCCAAACAAGCAAGGCCCAAACGAAGCAAAACCTAAAAGCCACGTTCTAGGGTGAGACGCACGTCTCAACCCTCTTCCTTAAAGTGAGGCGCCCGCCTCGGCCCCAATACCTAGAGGAAGGCGTCCGTCTCAACGTGCCTATATTTGTGGAGAAAAATCCGGAGACGACCGTCTCCTTAGTGGGCAGTTGGAATGAGATTTTTGAGGAGAAAATGCTACGAAATTTAAGGAACAAGTGGTTACTTCCTACCACTATAAAAGGACCTCTCCAGATCATAATTTCACACACCGATCCTCAGCAATTTTTCTCAGTTTTAGAGTTTATTTTCCTGCATTTATTTTCCAGTGTAATTCAGAATTCAGAGTTATTTTTCCAGCATTATTCTAGTTTTCAAGCACTGTTTTTTATATTCCTGGTGAAGAACCGAGACGTTGTACGAGCTATTCCCAACTTCAAGGATTCTTTCCAACATTTATTTAATTCAGGTTTTTATTTATATTGCTTTTATTTATTTACTTAATCAATTGCATGATATATATTTGTTTTGCCATGAATTTATTTATAAATGTTAAAACCTTTAATTTATCCATGTTTGTTTTTATAAATATGTCTGGCTAAATTATTTAAATATCGGTATGTAATGAGTTAATTTGAAAGTATCCGGAATAAACTGGCTTAATTATATTTTATAAAATAAACACTTTTTCTGATTTAGTTATCTAATTTGTTTTGTTAAAAAAGGTTTAGAAACCAACAGAGCGAAAGTTTGAGGTTAATAAACTGACTAAGATTAGAAACCAACAGAGCGACAGTTTGAGGTTTAGAATCAGATAGTAGATACTAGGTATTGTTTTTAAAACCGACATTTTAAAACCAATTAAAATTTATTTATTTTCAAAAGTAATTTTAAAATCGGTGGGATAGCGATACATTAGAGTTTAAAATTATAATCTACTTCAATAGAGCGACAGTTTGAGAATAGGTTTTTAAATAAATACTTTTTGCTGAAAAAGAAATTATTATCATTTTCCGAAAATAAGCCAGTGGAAAACCGGATTCTTTAGGATTAACGAAATACATACCGATATTCGCCTTATTATTATTTTAATTAAAATTAAGTTTTATTGCCCAAAAATTCCCCAATTTATTTATTCGATAGCTATAGCTTTACACAGTAAGTTTAGATTACGTTAGTTCAATTTATAGTCCCTTTGGTTCGATATCTTTTAAAACTACGCGATAGGGCTGTATACTTGCAGTCTCCCGATTAATTTAGACGATAAAGTCGCGATCAAGTTTTTGGCGCCGTTGCCGGGGACTATTCATGTTGATATCGTAATTTTATTACGAAGTATAGACTATAGCAACTATTTCTTTTCCCTCTGTGTATGCCAAATACTCGCTCTCAAGGCGCGCCTTTGCATATACCTATTTACGACGTCGAGCGTTACCTTAGATTAAGAAGACGAATTCAAGAGTATTTAGAACACAACAATCTTCCTTCAACCAAACTTCCTGACGTTGAAGAACTCAAGAAGATGACTGATATAGCTGCTCCTGCTCCTCGTCCTCTTAAGGATTACGCTGTTCCTTCTCAAGCGGAGCCTCATAATAGTATTGCTGCTCCTGCTATCGCTCGAAACGATTTCGAGCTAAAACCTTCGCTTCTTCCGCTGCTCAGAACCGGTTTTGGAGCCCCTCGACGACCCTAATCTTCATCATCGGTGTTTGTGCGACGCAGACACTGTAAAAGCGAATGGTGTAAACCCCGAGGCGATACGATTACGCCTATTTCCTTTTCTCTCGAGAGAGCTCGCGATGGCTCCAATCTCTTCCTTCCAACTCAATCACCACATGGGATGAGTTGAAAAAAGTATTCTTGGCTAGATATTTTCCTCCAAGCAAAACTGCTATGCTCAGAGCCAATATCAATGGTTTCAGACAAAAGGACAATGAATCACTCTTTGAAGCTTGGGAACGTTATAAAGACATGCTTAGACTTTGTCCTCATCATGGTTTAGAAGAATGGTTAATCATCCACACGTTTTACAATGGTCTCTTGTATAATACGAGATTGACTATAGACGCTGCAGCTGGTGGCGCATTGATGAATAAACCATATGCTGAAGCAAAGCAACTTATCGAAAGTATGGCTCAGAACCATTACCAATGGGGTATGGAGAGAGTTACTGTAGAGAAATCTCAAACCAAAGGTGCCATGGTTGAAGTGAATAGTCTGGATCAAGTCAACGCTAAAGTGGAAGCTCTCACCAAAAGCTCGAGGAACTTACCATCGCTCCCGACTCATTCTTCGCAATTGCTCAAACTTGCGACTTATGTGGTATTCAATCACATCTTGCTCCGAATGCCCACTTCTAACGGAGTTCCAGTTGAACAAGCGAATTACGTGAATAATCCTTACAAAGAACACATATAACCCGGCCGGAAGAATCATCCTAACTTTTCCTACAAGAATAACAACGCGTTATATGCACCGACAAGCTCCCGCTACACCACCGGTTATCCTAAAGCTATTCCAAATCATCCTAATAATGGTCCTAATACAACAAATGCTCCTAGGAAGTCTAATTTGAAATCATGATAGAGCACTTCATTGCTACTCAAAACCAAACCAATAGTGCTCAAGCCCGACTAATAAGGAAGTTCAAAATCGAATATACATATTAATGAGCAAATGAAGCTTTTCTAACAAGCTTGACGCTTTAGCTACACACAATAAAATGTTAGAAACACAAATCTCTCAAGTAGCTCAACAACAAGCGGCTGCTCCTGGTTCATTTCTGGACAGCCTCAACCTAATCCCAAAGGACATGCAAATGTCATATCTTAAGAAGCGGGACAGTATGATGGACTGAGATCCCGAAACAATAGCCCACTATGCAACAAAATTCATCAAACCATCGAAACTAAAGATAAACCGAAAAGGAAATTCAGAAAGATAATAATGAAGATACCACACAAAAGGACGAACCTTATATACCCCACCACCTTATAAGCCTCCTATTCCATACCCTCAAAGGTTAGTTAAAACTAAGAATGTGGGACAATTCAAGAAATTTGTGGATCTTCCAAGCAACTTAATGTTACAATTCCTTTTACCGAAGCTATAACCCAAATGCCCTCTTATGCTAAATTCCTTAAAGAGATTCTATCCAATAAGAAAAAGCTAGAGGATAATGAAACTGTCATGCTTACTGCTGAATATAGTGCAATTATTCAAGACACAATGCCTCCTAAACTCAAAGATCCGGAAGTTTCTCTATTCCATGTGTAATTGGCAAATTTGTCATAGACAAAGCTTTATGTGATCTAGGAGCCATATAAGTGTGATGCCGTTATCCATATGCAAGAAACTTGATATGGGAGAGCCGAGACCAACCAAAATGTCCGCTCAACTAGCAGATAGGTCGGTTAAATATCCCGCAGGAGTACTTGAAAATATTCGCGTATTGGCCAATTCTATATACCAACCGATTTCATTATCATGGACATAAGGGAGGACGGTTACTCCAATCATTCTTGGAAGACCTTTCTTAGCCACAGCCGGTGCAATAATAGATGTGAAAAGAGGAAAACTTACTTTTGAAGTAGGCGAAGAGAAAATCGAATTTATCCTCTCTCAATTCCTGAAAGCACCTGCAATAGAAGATACTTGTTATTTCATGGATATCATCGACGAGTGCAGAAAAAAGGCTGAACTTGAAAATACGGATAATCTGGATGAAAGTCTGGATAACAATATAAGTGAATGCTTAGCTATAGCACCAGATCCCACACAAAGTTTAAGGAAGCCTTCTCTAGAACTCAAAACACTTCCTGAAAATCTAAGGTATGAATTCCTAGATTCCGAACTCGAACGTCCAGTGATAGTCAACGCAAAACTTGGAGAATCTGAAACTGAAAAACTTTTACAGATTAGGAAATATCCAACACCTTAGGATATAATATCACTGATCTCAAAGGAATAAGTCCCTCTATCTGTATGCATCGCATTATGCTAGAAGACGATTGCAAAACTTCAAGAGAACACCAGAGGAGACTAAACCCGATTTTGAGCGAAGTTGTGAAAAAGGAAGTTATGAAGTTGTTAGAAGCAGGAATCATATATCCTATCTCTGATAGCAAATGGGTTAGCCCTGTGCATGTTGTACCTAAGAAAGGAGGTGTCACGATGATCGAAAATGAGAAAGGAGAAATTATAACTAAAAGAATCGAATCTGGATGGAGAATGTGCATCGATTATCGAAAACTTAACAAAGCCACCAGAAAAGATCATTTCCCTTTACCATTTATTGATCAGATGTTGGAGCGCTTATCTAGACACTCTCATTTCTGTTTCTTGGACGGTTATTCAGGTTTCTTCCAGATACCTATTCATCCTGATGACCAAGAGAAAACAACTTTCACATGCCCCTTTGGAACTTTTGCTTATAGAAGAATGCCATTTGGTTTATGCAATGCTCCTGCAACTTTTCAGAGATGTATGATGGCAATATTTGCTGATTTTCTGGACAATATTATGGAAGTCTTCATGGACGATTTTTCCGTCTGTGGACAAAGCTTTGAAGAATGTTTAGAAAATTTAGAAAGGGTATTGGAACGTTGTGTGAAGGTTAATCTAGTGCTTAATTGGGAGAAATGCCATTTTATGGTACAAGAAGGAATTGTTTTAGGACACATTATATCCAAAAGAGGAATTGAAGTCGATTCTGCTAAAATCGAAGTTATTGAGAACCTTCAACCTCTAAAAACCGTTAGAGAAATCCGAAGCTTTTTGGGACACGCCGGTTTTTATCGACGTTTCATTAAAGATTTCTCTAAGATAACTAAACCCCTAACTGAGCTATTAATGAAAGATGCTGAGTTCATCTTCGACGAAAAATGTTTAGAAGCGTTTCAAACACTTAAGAAAGCATTAATTTCTTCTGCGCCTATCATGCAAACTCCAGATTGGAATGAACCGTTTGAAATAATGTGTGACGCAAGTGACTATGCCGTTGGAGCTGTTTTAGGACAGCGAAAGGATAAAAGACTTCACGTCATATATTATGCAAGCAGAACTCTGGACGAAGCGCAGATGAATTATGCTACAACCGAGAAAGAATTCTTAGCAGTGATCTTCGCATTAGACAAATTCCGTTCCTACTTAGTAGGATCTAAGATAATCATATACACTGATCATGCTGCTATTAGATATCTCTTAACCAAAAAGGACGCTAAACCTAGACTCTTGAGATGGATATTACTGCTGCAAGAATTTGATTTAGAAATCAAAGATAAGAAAGGAACTGAAAATGTAGTAGCAGATCATCTCTCTAGACTAGAAAATCTTAAACATGAACAAGTGCCGATTGATGATGAATTCCAGTACGATAAACTGATTGCCCACTTGGAAGACACAGAACCAGATAAACTCATGGAAACCACTTTAGCTATTTCCTCTGTGCCTTGGTATGCTGATTTTGTAAATTACCTTGCTGCAAGCGTTCTACCACCGAACTTACCTACCAATGTAAGAAGAAATTCTTCCATGATCTTAAACAATATTACTGGATGAACCTTTACTTTTCAAGAGAGGTCCCGATGGAATTTTCCCCGATGTGTGCCGAAGAAGAGATTGAAAACATTATAACACCGTCATTCGCACCTTACGGAGGACATGCTAGTACATCCAAAACATGTGCAAAGATCTTACAATCCGGTCTCTATTGGCCTACTTTATGGAAAGACGACATGCCACCATCTTAAAATGCGACGGTGTCAACGCAGTAATATATCTAGACGTGACGAAATGCCACAAAAGGCATTTTAGAAGTCGAAATCTTTGATGTGTGGGATAGACTTTATGGGACCCTTTCCTTCTTCATCCGGTAATAAGTATATACTGTGGTCGTGGATTATGTTTCAAAGTGGATCGAGCTATAGCTTCTCCAACAAATGACACCCGAGTGGTACTTAATTCAAGAACATAATCTTTCCTAGGTTCGTGTACCCGACTCGTTATAAGCGGGTGGATCTCATTTCATTTCCAAAATCTTTGAAAAATTATTAAGGAAATATGGAGTTCGACACCGCATAGCTACACCTTACCATCCTCAAACTAGCGGACGGTTGAAGTTTCAAATCGCCGAGATAAAACAAATCCTTGAAAAACTGTCGCTACATCCGTAAAGGATTGGTCCTTTAAACTTCATGAAGCTTTATGGGCTTACGCCTATAAAACTCCCATCGGTACTACTCCTTTCAAGCTTATTTATGGAAAGTCATGCCATCTCGGTTGAGTTAGAACACAAGGCTTATTGGGCCATTAAGAATCAACTTAAGTTATCTGCTTTGGAGAAGCGTGTCACGGATATTAATGAATTGGAAGAACTTAGACAGATGCGTTTAACGCTAGGATTTACAAAGAGCGCACAAAGAAATGGCACGATAAGCGTATATCTAGGAAGACTTTTAATATAGGTGATTGCGTATTACTTTTTAACTCACGATTAAAATTATTTCTTGGAAAATTACGATCTAGGTGGTCTGGACCTTTTGAAATTACTCGAGTTTATCCAAGTGGAGCAATAGAGATTAAGGGACCTTCGATTGAACCGTTTGTAGTAAACGGGCAGCGTCTAAAACATTACCATCTCACCGAAATCGAGGGATATTCTCAAAAGATAAATCTAGACGAGCCACAAGCTCGATTAGACGACTGATCTTTAGTTTTATTTGTCGAGCTTACGACATAAAACAAAGCGCTTTGTGGGAGACAACCCACCGTATTTATTTCTTTCTTCTTATTTTATTTTATTTCTTCATTCTATTCAAAAATAAACAAAAAAAAATATCTATTTCTTTTTCTATTTTCTTTTATTCTCTGTCTTATATTCTATTCTATATCTCTCTTCTTATCGGCATTTGGCCAATGCTGATGTTCTTTATCTTTCTCCTCGAGATTCTTCTAGCTACTTCTTCCTCTTTCCACTATGTCTCGTATTGATGATATGCCAGTCAGTTTCAGAGGAAGAAATCAGCGCACCAAATATGGAGTTTTATCTGAGCGTGAGATGTTTCCTACTACCTACTTTCATTATGGTGCTATGAATGCTCTTGGCATTCGTGATAGCGTGCTTTTTCTGCTAAATCAGATTGGGTGGGATAATTCACGCCTGATGACCTCCTTTGCCACTTATCGGAACCTCACTTTGGAATTCCTCAGTTCTTTAGCTTACTTTCCTACTCATGGGATAGCTTTACGGCGTGGGCTTATTATTTTCAGACTTTTGGCTTCACCTTCAAGTTTACCCATAAGGAATTGGTGATCTTCTTGGTTTTCCTAGTGGTCTAGGAGTTTATCCGAAACTCAGGAGGAGTATCTTGGATTTAGAGATCTTGACTATTTTTGGGGATCTATTTCTGGAATCCTTAACCCTGAGCCCGAGGACTTTGTATCAGAGAATATCCATAACCCGGCCTTCAGGTATTTCCATAAAATTCTTGCCCATACCGTTTTTGGAAAACCCCAGAATGTAACTACTGTTTCTAAGGATGAGCTTTTTATCATGTTTTGTGCTTCGCAAAACCGTCCGGTTAATGCGATCCCTTATCTGCTCCGTACCTTTGTGAATCTCATTGATACTGATCATGCACCCATTCGGATGGGAGGTCTCGTTACTATGATTACAAATGTTGTGGGACTTCGACGACCTTTTAAGCATCTGAATGCTTTTGCTGGTGTTACTTCCATGACCATCGAATTCTGTTTCAACACTGGTATGATTGGTGATCTTGGCCCGACTCAGTTTACCTTGTTGATTAATGGTCAAGTTATGCAGCTGTTTACCTTGCCTAACCCTGCTACTAGTGTGCATAACAAAGCCAATTGGCTTTATGGTTTTGATCGACTTCCTTCTCCAAGCACTCCCGAGTTTCCACCGTTTTGATGTTTTAGAGGACGCCAGAAGCTCCTGCTCGACCCACTTCCACGATCCCTCTGTTGCTCGACACATTATGCATGAGGCTCCTCCTATTGATTATGCGACTGTTATCCACGCTCTCCAGGTGGAACATCAGGCTTTGAGGGACGAGTTCACTACTCTGCGAGCTGACTTCTTTAGTTTTATGGATACAGTTTCTGCACAATTTCAAGAGGTCTTCTCCTATCTTCATTCTCCCTCTGCTCCTAAGGCAGGACCACCTAGTGGCTAGAGTTCTTTAGTAGTTAATTTAGTTTAGTTTAGTTTAATTCCATTAGGATTTGCAATGCTTTCGTTTTGTTATTTTTATTATGTTTCTTTTTCAAAATACTTGATTCTTACATTGTAAGCAACTTTGATCTCCATTCTAATGCAATTCATGTTTCCTTTATTATAATGTTGCATATTATATTACATTATTATTACTGTTGCATTATTCTTCTTAAGTTGCATTATTATTGTTGCTACGAATTTACTCACCCATCTTTTATTTCGATTCTCCTTTGTTTTTATCGCACTGAGGACATTGCTCCATTTAAGTATGGGGGAGTCGGATCATTTCCTTGCTCATTTATATTGCCTTTGCTCTTTTTGTAGTATTTCCCTTTTATTTATTTATTTTTCTTGTATCGCAAATTTCAATTCAATAAAATACATGTTTATGTCAATTTTAATCTTATATGCAAAAATTTGTGCTTACTCGAATACCTCCTATTTCTTGAGCCATAACAACAATTTTAAAACACATTTATAAACATTATTCAACTAGTATTAAGGTTGCTTATTATAAATTAAGGATTTGAGCAACTTAGCAAAATTGTTATCGCCCTAACACTTTAAAACCCCAATGTGTTGGATCGATTTAAGTACTTATTATACCAAAACCTTTAAAACTTAGTTTTTATATTAGCCCCAAGTAGTTTATTAAGCAGTCGGCACCGCCATAGACACAAACTACGTGGAGAACCGATGAATATAAGTGATTGATCAAATATCTTTAAAGAAAATTGCTTTTATTTAAGATGCACTTACTAAGTTAGATGGTCCTTACCAGATCGTTTAATCCAAAAGTTGCTGAAAATATGAATTTTATGCAAAATAATCCATTAATAAATTGGTTCAGTGGTCCCTGGTGCTGAACTTGGTAGGGCGAATTACGGTTCGATCCCCCGCAATTTTTAATTGGAAAAAGGAGTACCAAATATTTTATTACCAGAACTCCTAGCTGGCTTATTAAGATCAAATTCACTAACCGGTTACTCCACTATGTGCGTACGGTAATGGGCTTAATGTGATTGCACTAGAATGAAAGGCTAAATAAAACATAGTATTAGGTTGAAGCTATAATGACATAACTTGAATTGGTCTGCATAGATGGGGTTGTCTAGTGTTCCTACGATAACTTTGGTGTTTAAGTTTGACTTAGATTCTCTAACAATATCAACCTGCAACCTGATACGAATTGATGTATGTTCTTATATCTGTGCTTAACTATGCTTCATTGATTTCATTTTTTACTTATTTGCTTGAGGACAAGCAATGGTTTAAGTATAGGGGAGTTTGATAACACGATTTTATATAACGAATTGATGTATGTTCTTATATCTGTGCTTAACTATGCTTCATTGATTTCATTTTTTACTTATTTGCTTGAGGACAAGCAATGGTTTAAGTATAGGGGAGTTTGATAACACGATTTTATATAGTATATTTGATTTAATTTTCATAAATAATGTTAGTATTTTTATTTAATTATTTCATTTTATTTCCATATTACGCTGGTATTTTTATTGTTTCAGGTATTTTATTTTAAATAAACAAATTGAGCAAAGTGAAGAAATTAAGAAGATTATTTAATTAATTGTGCAAGAAATGAAGAAAAGGGGTGTGAAAAGCAAGTGATGGATCAAAGATGTATTAAAGCCTACAAACCAAGCCCAAACAAGCAAGGCCCAAACGAAGCAAAACCTAAAAGCCACGTTCTAGGGTGAGACGCACGTCTCAACCCTCTTCCTTAAAGTGAGGCGCCCGCCTCGGCCCCAATACCTAGAGGAAGGCGTCCGTCTCAACGTGCCTATATTTGTGGAGAAAAATCCGAGACGACACTCTCCTTGGTGGGCGATTGGAATGAGATTTTGAGGAGAAAATGCTACGAAATTTAAGGAACAAGTGGTTACTTCCTACCACTATAAAAGGACCTCTCGGATCATAATTTCACACACGATCCTCGCAATTTTTCTCGCTTTAGAGTTTATTTTCCGCATTTATTTTCCATGTAATTCGAATTCGAGTTTTTTTCCAAAGATTATTCTAGTTTTCAAGCACTGTTTTTTATATTCCTGGTGAAGAACCGAGACGTTGTACGAGCTATTCCCAACTTCAAGGATTCTTTCCAACATTTATTTAATTCAGGTTTTTATTTATATTGCTTTTATTTATTTACTTAATCAATTGCATGATATATATTTGTTTTGCCATGAATTTATTTATAAATGTTAAAACCTTTAATTTATCCATGTTTGTTTTTATAAATATGTCTGGCTAAATTATTTAAATATCGGTATGTAATGAGTTAATTTGAAAGTATCCGGAATAAACTGGCTTAATTATATTTTATAAAATAAACACTTTTTCTGATTTAGTTATCTAATTTGTTTTGTTAAAAAAGGTTTAGAAACCAACAGAGCGAAAGTTTGAGGTTAATAAACTGACTAAGATTAGAAACCAACAGAGGCGGTTTGAGGTTTAGAATCAGATAGTAGATACTAGGTATTGTTTTTAAAAACCGCGACAGCATTTTAAAACCAATTAAAATTTATTTATTTTCAAAAAGTAATTTTAAAATCAGTGGGATAGCGAGAGCATACATTAGAGTTTAAAATTATAATCTACTTCAATAGAGCGACAGTTTGAGAATAGGTTTTTAAATAAATACTTTTTGCTGAAAAAGAAATTATTATCATTTTCCGAAAATAAGCCAGTGGAAAACCGGATTCTTTAGGATTAACGAAATACATACCGATATTCGCCTTATTATTATTTTAATTAAAATTAAGTTTTATTGCCCAAAAAATTCCCCAATTTATTTATTCGATAGCTATAGCTTTACACAGTAAGTTTAGATTACGTTAGTTCAATTTATAGTCCCTTTGGTTCGATATCTTTTAAAACTACGCGATAGGGCTGTATACTTGCAGTCTCCCGATTAATTTAGACGATAAAGTCGCGATCAAAAGGGACAAGCGTTTGTTTGGGATGCAGATCGTGAGAAGGGATTCCAAGAGTTGAAGAGGAGGTTGACTAGTGCTCCGATTCTAATTTTGCCGAATCCGGCGGAATCTTTCGTGGTGTATTGTGATGCGTCTTTAATGGGTTTATGAGGTGTTTTGATGCAAGATAGGAAGGTTGTGGCTTATGCTTCAAGACAGTTGAAGATTCATGAAAGGAATTATCCGACTCATGATTTGGAGTTGGCAGCTGTTGTGTTTGTTTTGAAGTTATGGAGGCATTATCTGTATGGTTCACGGTTTGAAGTGTTCAGTGATCACAAGAGCCTGAAGTATCTTTTTGACCAGAAAGAGTTGAATATGAGGCGGAGAAGGTGGTTAGAATTTCTTAAGGATTATGATTTCGGTTTGAATTACCATCCTGGTAAGGCAAACATTGTGGAAGACGCGTTAAGCAGGAAGTCCTTGCATATGTCGATGTTAATGGTTCGTGAATTGGATTTAGTGGAACAATTTAGAGAATTAAGTTTAGTATGCGAAACTACTCTGAATAGTGTGAAATTGGGCATGTTGAAGCTGACTAGTGGTAATTTGGAAGAGATTCGAAATGGACAGAAATCTGATGTTGGTTTGGTGGATAAGCTGACATTGATTAACCGAGGTCAAGGAGGTGAGTTCCGAATTGATGAGAATGGCATTATGAGATTTGGTGATAGAGTGTGTATTCCGGATGTTGCTGGGATTAGAAAAAGTATTTTGGAAGAAGGACACCGTAGTGGGTTGAGTATTCATCCTGGTGCTACTAAGATGTATCATGACTTGAAGAAATTATTTTGGTGGCCTGGAATGAAGAAGAAAATTGCCGAGTTTGTGTATGCGTGTTTGGTTTGTCAGAAATCAAAGATCGAACATCAGAAACCGCAGGATTGATGGAACCGTTGTTTGTTCTGGAATGGAAATGGGATGGCATTTCAATGGATTTCGTGTCTGGTTTGCTGAGGAAAGCGAAGAACTGTGATTCTATTTGGGTTATTGTTGATCGGTTGACAAAGTCTGCTTACTTTATTCCGATAAGAATGGATTATCCGATGGAGAGGTTGGCAGAATTGTATGTTGAGAAGATTGTGAGTTTGCATGGTATTCCGTCTAGCATTGTGTCGGATAGAGATCCGAGGTTTACATCTATGTTTTGGACAGGATTGCAAGAAGCTTTGGGTACTAAGTTACGATTGAGTTCTGCATATCATCCACAGACAGATGGTCAGACGGAGAGGACGATTCAGTTGTTAGAAGATTTGTTGAGGGCTTGTGTGTTAGATAAAGGTGGAGCTTGGGATAGCTACTTACCATTGATAGAGTTTACCTACAAAAAGAGTTTTCATTCGAGCATTGGTATGGCTCCGTTTGAGGCATTGTATGGTAGAAGGTGTTGGACGCCGTTGTGTTGGTACGAATTTGGAGAAAGTGTTGTGATCGGACCAGAGATTGTCCAACAAACTTCGGAAAAGATCAAGATGATTCCGGAGAAGATGAGAGCTTCTCAGAGTCTTCAGAAAAGTTATCATGATAAGAGGAGGAAAGATCTTGAGTTTAGTGAAGGAGACCATGTGTTCATGCGAGTTACTCCGATGACTGGTATTGGTCGAGCTTTGAAGTTAAGAAAGTTGACTCCGTGTTTTATTGGCCCATTTCAAGTTACCAAGAGAGTTGGGAAAGTTGCTTATCAGATTGCTTTACCGCCGTCACTTGCAAATTTGCATGATGTCTTTCATGTATCTCAGTTGAGGAGGTACATTGCGGATCCGTCTCATGAGATTCAAATGTTAGATAATTATGAATTTTATTATTTAATTAATTAAAGGCTTGATTATTTATATTTTTGGATTTAATTGGACTATTTTGATTAAAAGAACAGTTGGTGGTGTGAAGAGTAATTAGAGAGTGTGAGAAGTAAATCACTCTACTTTACTAATTACTAATTATTTATTAATTGGAATAAATAAAAGGAGTATTAAAAGGATTATAAAAAGGAAAAGAAGGAAAAGAAGGAAAAGAAGGTCTTTTTGGAAAATCATTTCACGTAGAATTGGAGAAGAGAAGAGAAGAGAAGGAAAAAGCCAACGCTGAGAAAATCGAAGATCATCGCGAGGTAAGGGGTGATTTCATTCGGTTGTAATGCCTTATGGGTTTTGGGAATCAAATGGATGATTGGGTATGTTAGGAAATTTGATTTTGATAAATATAGGTTTGTAGGACTAAACTCTATTTTGTGTCGGATTATAGGATTTAAGACCATTAGTGTGTCGAACAATTAATAGGAATGATGAAACAATGATGTATGATGTTGCATTGGTGTATAATGGTTGCAATTTGGTGTTTCTAATGTTATAACTCGTATGGAAATGATTGGAAGTGATAAGGAATACATAAATGCTGTCAAAATAGCAGATTTTGATTCTGCAGGTCGTGGGAACCGGTTCCCAGTGGGGAGGAACCGGGTTCCCAGTATAAAACTTTCAAAATTGGCCATTTTTGTACGTGGGAACCGGTTCCCAGTATGGAGGAACCGGGTTCCCCATACAAATTTCCAAGAAGCGTGTATTTTCAAAAAGTGGGAACCGGGTTCTCCCTGTGAGGAACCGGGTTCCACTGTGTTAATTTTCAAACTAATTAAAACTTCAAAAATTCATATTTTCTAAACCGTAACTCCGATTCGAGTTCCGTTTTCGGCAGTATTTCTTATATTAAAAATACTATCTTTTAAAAAGGGAAAAAATTTATTTTGTTAAAATTATTTTAAAAAGAGTCAGTTTCCGATTTTGAAAAATGTGGATAGTTAAGGACAACGGGGAAGGGTTATGAATGGTCTGAGTTAATGAATGAGAAATAATGCTTACAATGTTGTGTTTGATATTCATTATGATAGAATGTAATACATTGAGGATTGGCATTATGTGAATTATGTGAGATCATAATCGGTGAATTGATGTTGCATGCTTTTATGATGCATGCATAAGCATTTGTTAATTGGTTCATTCCCATTGTGCGGAAGTGAGCTTGCAGAGCCAATAAACTTACCAGGATTTAGAGGTAGTGAGGCTAGATTCTTGACCCAGTGGTTATGGGCGAATCATGGATTGCCGCTGTCTTTCCATCGATTGTTATGTTTACATGTTCATTTGTGTGAGATGTATTTGTGAACTGAACTGTGATTTGTGTTTTGATAATGGACTAACATATTGAATTATGCCGTTGTATTTAAAAACGTATAATGCATTCTATATTGGATAGAAATCTCACCCTTACTTTAATGATTTCAGATTTGAAGTGATTAGCTGCTTGGAATCAGTGAGGATAGCTTCTAGAGTCGAGTCATTAGTTAATCCGCGTGTCAGTGTCGTGCTCTGGTAGATGTAACACTGGGGAAACGCTTGATTTGAAATTCTTTATGATTATTAAGTAATGGTTTTGGTCCATGTTTCGGTTTATATCTTGGAATAGTTATAAATGATGTATTCAGGATTTGTTATGTTTCATTTCCGCTGTTATACATAACCTTAAGTCTGTTTTATTTATTGATTTCCTTCAGTGAAAACATGACAACTGTTTTGGTTATAACTTTGGATTATATTAAAATTGTGATGCCTCTTGATATATGTTAAATAATCTGATTATTAAATTATAAATCGCGGGTAATTAGAAGGGGTGTTACACAACCCATCAACGTCGTCTCATACTCCTGACTTACAACACAGGTTGGACTTAGAACCACAACGTCCTTTTCATGGGATCCTACGTGAACACCGTCGCGACTGACTTAAGTCACAATAAAACACCTTCCTTTATAAAACATCAATCATCTTTAAGTACCTGTGGTTACCAAACCATCACCAAATTCCTTACCGTCAAGACTTATCTTAGTTGTAATCTAATAATCCACCGCGACCATTAGTATCTGACGAAATTCATATGTTCGTAGTGAACGAATCCTTAATAACCTTCTGAGCTTTATCTCAACAAGTGTCTCAAAACAAACATGCAACATTCTTCAAAATAATAAATCCCAAATCAAATATTCTTGGGTTATCCTCAGTATCAACTTACTAAACTCAACAACAGACGAAGTCTGTTTATAGATCGTACCCAACTTGAATTGTCTTCAACAATTCCAATCTACTCGTCGCTAACATCTGCACCTATAAAGCTCCAATGAGCACAACCGCATCAAACTCTAACTCACACATCCGACAATTTTTCCTTACGAAAATCAAATCGTTCCAAGTAGCAATACATTTGTCCAACTCTACGTCGAAATACATCTTAAGTCCAAAATGAAATATCACAATACACCACACAAGGTTCTCCAGTACCACCCAAGACCAAAATCAAAGCATTTTCTAAACATCTCACTGGCTCAAACGAATTCGCTTCCCAATGCGAAGTCCAAATAGCGACTCAACCATCTCGAGTCAAAGTACCCACGATCAATAACAACTTATAAAAACATCTTCCATCAAACTCACAAAACTAACCATCCAAAACAAAGGAACTTCTAAGCTCTGAAATATCTCCTTGAAGTCTTCTACAAGATACCAAATAAATCATCGAAGAACTGACCAAAATATCACCGTCTAAGTCGCTTACTTAAGACACTCACGTCCCACAGTTCCAAAACCTCTTCTTGGGATACTCGACATGCACCGATCTAACTTTACTACTGATAACGCAATGCTCGGATGCTTGCCACAATTCCTTAACTTTATGTGAACCAAATAATATCCATGAACACGAAATAACTCTTACAGCTACTCATGAGAGTACCGTCTAAACATTCCAAAATCATACCTGACGCATTAGTCACACTAATGACATCAGCATATACTCGCCCGGACCATACGCTATCTTAAAAAGCATTGTCTAAACATCTTCAGTTCTCACACTAACCCGTAGACAGCCAGACTTCACATCGATCTAACTAAACACATAAACTCCAAATGACTGATCTATCCAACATCAGTCCTCGGAAGTAGATACTTGTCCTCAACATCCACTTCGTTACTCTGTCTCAAAACGACACACCAACTTAAGCGACCTTTGTTCCTTCTTGAACAACACAACTGGGGCACCCCACGGCGACCCACTCGAATAAACTAACTCTGCTCAAACCAATCCTTAAGTTGACTCTTCAACTCTACCTCAGAACAAACATCCCTTAACGATACCTCGAATCACAACTAGTTCCCGAAACTAAATCCATCAAAACTTCACCTCACACTACGGAGGTAACTCACTCACATCTTCACAAAAGGCTTCGGAAGAATCACAACAAGAAGCTCACTTGCCAAAATCTTGTTTCTCACCAAAATCCAAATTCGCTCATAACTCAAGTAACTATGCACCTCCTTGTGCAAACACATCTGCTTCACACACTATTAAGCTGGCAAGACAAGTTCATCCCAACCAACACAATTCCCGACTACTATCAACAAGAGATTAAGGATGATAAGTCCCTAAATTTGTCAATAGACAGTCGACAATCATAATGGTGACATAATCCATCTCTACCAAGCTACAACAGCGTCTTCAAACTTACACTATAAGTTACCAAAGTGTAACACTGCCTGAGGCTCCAACCTAAACCACAAGCGCCACCAAGAAGTAAAACTTCTCCCCCACTTGTTTCAAACACATCTCAGCAGACAACCAATTCGAAACAAACAAGTACCGACAGTGTTTCACACACATGTCGAATACAATAGGGTGAAACACACTAATAACTTGGTCGATAGACCGACCTGCTCTGATACCACTAATGTAACACCCCAGATCTTTGTTCACTTCAGATTCCTATTTATTTTCTTAAGATTTATGTTCACGTGAAGTTTCATCAGGTTTTAGTCAAATTTTCCAGAGACTTATATTCATTTCAATTTTCATCACATTTTCTAAAGACTTATATTCACTTCAAACATCATAAGATTTTCTTAAGATTTGTGCTCACTTCGTATTTCTACAGAATTTTTTTAGATTTATATTCACTTATAATTTCTACATATCTATGTTCACTTGAGATTCCATCAGATTTTCTTAAGATTTTTGTTCACGTGAAATTTGATCAGGTTTTCCTCAAATTTTCTAGAGACTTACACTCATTTCAAATTTCATCACATTTTCTAAAGACTTATATTCACTTCAAGTATCATCAAATATTTTAAGGTTTATGTTCACTTTGTATTTCTTCTGAATTTCTTAAGATTTATATTCACTTGAAATTTCTACATATCTATGTTCACCTTAGATTCCATCAGGGTTTCCTCAAATTTCCTAGAAAATTATATTAATTTCAAATTTCACCACATTTCCTAAAGACATATATTCACTTCAAATATCATCAGATTTCATAAGATTTTTGTTCACTTCGTATTTCTTCATAATTTCTTAAGATTTATATTCACTTCAAATTTCTTCAGATCTATGTTCACTTCAGATTCCATCGTATTTTCGTAAGATTTATGTTAACGTGAAGTTTCATCAGGTTTTCCTCAAATTTTCTAGAGACTTCTAGTCATATCAAATTTTATCACATTTTCTAAAGACTTATATTCACTTCAAATAGCATCAGATTTCTTCAGGTATATGTTCACTTCGTATTTATTCAGAATATCTTAAGCTTTATATACACTTCAAATTTCTTCAGATCTATGTTTGCTTGAGATTCCATCTGATTTTCTTAAGATTAATGTTCATCTCAAGTTTCATCAAGTTTTCCTCAAATTTTCTAGAGATTTATAATCTTTTCAAATTTCATCACAATTTCTAAAGACTTATATTCACTTCAAATATCATCATATTTCTTATGATTTTTGTTCACTTCATATTTCTTCAGAATTTCTTAAGATTTATATTCACTTCAAATTTCTTCAGATCTTTGTTCACTTCGTACTCCTTCCTATTTTCTTTAGATTTATGTTCACATGAAGTTTCATCAGGTTTTCCTCAAATTTTCCAGAGACTTATATTAATTTCAATTTTCATTACATTTTCTAAAGACTTATATTCACTTCAAAAATCATAAGATTTTCGTAAGATTTGTGCTCACTTCGTATTTCTACAGAATTGTTTTAGATTTATGTTCACTTCTAATTTCTACATATCTATGTTTACTTGAGATTCCATCAGATTTTCTTAAGATTTATGTTCCCGTGAAATTTTATCAGGTTTTCGTCAAATTTTCTAAAGACTTACACTCATTTCAAATTTCATCACATTTTCTAAAGACTTATATTCACTTCAAGTATCATCAAATATTTTAAGGTTTATGTTCACTTCGTATTTCTACAGAATTTGTTAAGATTTATATTCACTTGAAATTTCTACATATCTATGTTCACTTGAGATTCCATCAGGGTTTCCTAAAATTTTCTAGAGACTTATATTAATTTCAAATTTCATCACATTTTCTAAAGTCTTATATTCACTTCAAATATCATCATATTTCTTAAGATTTTTGTTCACTTCATATTTCTTCAGAATTTCTTAAGATTTATATTCACTTCTAATTTCTACATATCTATGTTCACTTGAGATTCCATAAGATTTTCTTAAGATTTATGTTCACGAGAAATTTCATCAGGTTTTCCTCAAATTTTCTAGAGACTTACACTTATTTCAAATTTCATCACATTTTCGACAGACTTATATTCACTTTAAATGATATCAGATTTCTAAAGGTTTATGTTCACTTCGTATTTCTTAAAAATTTCTTAAGATTGATATTCACTTGAAATTTTTGCATATCTATGTTATCTTGAGATTCCATCAGGGTTTCCACAAATTTTCTAGAGACTTATATTAATTTCAAATTTCATCACATTTTCTAAAGACATATATTCACTTCAAATATCATCAAATTTCATAAGATTTTTGTTCACTTCGTATTTTTTCAGAATTTCTTAAGATTTATATTCACTTAAAATTACATCAGATCTATGTTCACTTCAGATTCCATCATATTTTTTTAAGATTTATGTTCACATGAAGATTCATCAGGTTTTCCTCAAATTTTCTAGAAACTTATACTAAAGTTAAATTTCATCACATTTTCTAAAGACTTATATTTACTTCAAATATCATCAGATTTCTTAAGGTTTATGTTCACTTTGTATTTCTTCAGAATATCTTAAGCTTTATATACACTTCAAATTTCTTCAGATCTTTGTTCACTTAAGATTCCATTAGATTTTCTTAAGATTAATGTTCACGTCAAGTTTCATCAGGTTTTCCACAAATTTTCTAGAGACTTATAATCTTTTCAAATTTAATCACATTTTCAAAAGACTTATATTCACTTCAAATATCATCAAATTTCTTAAGATTTTGTTCACTTCATATTTCATTAGAATTTCTTCAGACTTATATTTACTTCAAGTTTCTTCAGATCTTTGTTCACTTCAGATTCCTTTGTATTTTCTTAAGATTTATGTTCACTTGAAGTTTCATCAGGTTTTCCTCAAATTTTCTAGAGACTTATATTCATTTCAATTTTCATCACATTTTCTAAAGACTTATACACACTTCAAATATCATCAGATTTTATTATGATTTGTGCTCACTTCGTATTTCTACTGAATATCTTAAACTTTATATACACTTCTAATTTCTTCAGATCTATGTTCACTTGAAATTCCATCATAATATCTGAAGATTCATGTTCACGAGAAGTTTCATCAAGCTATCCTCAAGTTTTCTAGAGACTTATAATCTTTTCAAATTTCATCACATTTTATATGGACTTATATTCACTTCAAATATCATCATATGTCTTAAGATTTTTGTTCACTTCATATTTCTTCAGAATTTTTTAAGATTTATATTAACTTCAAATTTCTTCAGATCTTTGTTCACTTCCGATTCCTTCGTATTTTCTTAAGATTCATGTTCATGTGATGTTTCATCTGGTTTTGCTCAAATTTTCTAGAGACTTATATTCATTTCAATTTTCATCGCAATTTCTAAAGACTTATATTCACTTCAAATATCATTAGGCTTTCTTAAGATTTGTGCTCACTTCGTATTTCTACCGAATTTCTTAAGATTTACATTCACTTCTAATTTCTACATATCTATGTTCACTTGAGATTCCATCAGATTTTCTTAAGATTTATGTTCACGTGAAATTTCATGAGGTTTTCCTCAAATTTTCTAGAGACTTATTTCAAATTTCATCACATTTTCTAAAGACATATATTCATTTCAAGTATCATCAGATTTCATAATATATTTGTTCACTTCGTATTTCTTCAGAATTTCTTAAGATTTATATTCACTTCAAATTTTTTCAAATTTATGTTCACTTCAGATTCCATCGAATTTTTGTTAAGATTTAAGTTCACGTGATTTTCATGAGGTTTTCCTTAAATTTTCTAGAGACTTATACTCATTTCAAATTTTCATCGCATTTTCTAAAGACTTATAATCACTTCAAATATCATCAAATTTCTTAAGGTTAATGTTCACTTCGTATTTCTTCAGAATATCTTAAGCTTTATATACACATCAAATTTCTTCAGATCTATGTTCACTTGAGATTCCATCAGATTTTCTTAAGATTAATGTTCACGAGAAGTTTCATCAGGTTTTCCTCAAAGTTTCTAGAGACTTAAAATCTTTTCAAATTTCATCACATTTTATATAGACTTATATTCACTTCAAATATCATCATATTTCTTAAGATTTTGGTTCACTTCATATTTCTTTAGAATTTCTTAAGATTTATATTCCCTTCAAATTTCTTCAGATCTTTGTTCACTTCAGATTCCTTCGTATTTTCTTAAAATTTATGTTTACGTGAAGTTTCATTTGTTTTTCCTCAAATTTTCTAGAGACTTATATTCATTTCAATTTTCATCACATTTTCTTAAGACTTATGTTCACTTCAAATATCATCAGATTTTCTTAAGATTTGTGCTCACTTCGTATTTCTACTTAATTTCTTAAGATTTAAATTCACTTCTAATTTCTACATATCTACGTTCACTTGAGATTCCATCATATTTTCTTAAGATTTATGTTCACGTGAAGTTTCATCAGGTTTTCCTCAAATTTTCTAGAGACTTATACTCATTTCAAATTTCATCGCATTTTCTAAAGACTTATATTCACATCAAATATCATCAGATTTCTCAAGGTTTATGTTCACTACATATTGCTTCAAAATATCTGAAGCTTTATATACACATCAAATTTCTTCATATCTATGTTCACTTGAGATTCCATCAGATTTCCTTAAGATTAATGTTCACGTCAAGTTTCATCAGGTTTTCCTCAAATTTTCTAGAGACTTATAATCTTTTCAAATTTCATCACATTTTCTGAAGACTTATATTCACTGCAAATATCATCATATTTCTTAAGATTTTTGGCCACTTCATATTTCTTCATATTTTTCTTAACATTTATTTTCACTTCAAATTTTTTCAGATCTTTTTTCACTTCAGATTCCTTCGTATTTTCTTAAGATTTATGTTCACGTGAAGTTTCATCAGGTTTTCCTCAAATTTTATAGAGACTTATACTCATTTCAAATTTCGTTGCATTTTCTTAAGACTTATATTAACTTCAAATATCATCAGATTTCTTAATAATTTTGTTCACATCATATTTCTTCAGATTTATATTCACTTAAAATATTTTTAAATATTTGTTCACATGTCAGATTCCTTCGTATCTTCTTAAGATTTATGTTCACATGAAGTTTCATCAGGTTTTCCTCAAATTTTCTAGAGACTTATACTCGTTTGAAATTTCATCGCATTTTCTAAACACTTATATTCACTTTGTCACACCCCAAAATTTGCCTCACTTTCTGTTTTATTTTTCATCTGGTCATATGGAGCATAACCGTTAGCCCTAATTCAATTGCATGCATACATGCATTATCTTTATGGTGGATTAAAATCAAGGCGTGAATTTCACGATCAATTTGATGGTTTCTCGTTGTGGAAGTTTAGTTACCGGGCCATTAGTTTTGAGTGGGATGCAACGTTAGATGTTTGGTGCTTGAGGATTGGAATTTGAAGAAGAACATGTAGATTCAGACATTAAGTTTAATTTCATAAGTGGAAGAACATTCGTGCAAAAGTTAACAAAGCCATAATCAAATTTTCTCATTTGTATTTTACAATGGAATTTTTCTTTGAAGTAATGTTTGGATTTTGGATTCAATTTCTAAAAGAAATTATCAAGTTTAAGTGCACTTGGAGCCAAATTTGTATTTGAAGTTGATTCAATTCCTTTTAAGATTCAAGTCTTGAAACCAACATGACTTCACTGGGTGCATATGTGAAGCAATCCCAATGCAAATAAGTTCTAAGGGAATTGGAAGATGTTGTAATATTACTACAATCCCAATGATATTGTTTAGATCAAATTACATTTTGAGCTATATTAAAAGAAAGGATGAATACAGTATCAAATAATTCGAATGTATCCTCAAGTTCCATTTGAATTAATTGGTTCTATTACAACAAGTCAGCTTTTAAAATAAAAAAAGCTTTTAAAATAAAAGAAAGAAGCTTTTGAAGTATTAAGGGGAGTCTATGGCCTAATACAAAGAAAACAGGATGATGAAGTTTCCTTCCATTTTGCCAAGCTGGAGGTGCCACAGATCTGCTTGCTTTTCACCATGGCTGCTTGTTTCACCATGACTGCTTGCTTTCCAACAGTGACATAATGCAAGGAACCTGCATACACTAACAACAAATCAATTTTCATGTTCTTTTATAAGTGACAAAACAAACCAGAATTTTACACCGTGCCTTGCGTTATCAAATGACATCAGTTCAATGATAAGTTAATGTGTACTCGGCGATTTATGCATGAAACAAATCTGTCGAGATATAACGCAGCAAGTTCACCACTCACCGTTACATTCTAAAGAGCGATAACAAACAGTCCACGTTGCAAGCCCATGACGCAATATGACATTCTCTTCGCCGCAACCCCCATCTACTCACTGCCAAACTCTCACAGCAACACAGGTCTCACTGCTGCATTCTTATCCAAAATCCATTCAATACTCCTTCTGTTCATCTCAATACCCTCTCCGTCTCTCCGCGCCATTTTGAGAAAACTCAAGCAGAGCTCAGACAGGAATATGATGTTCGTAAGAAAAGAAGAAAAGAGCTAGAATTTCTTGAGAAAGTTTGTTACTAATGAAGCTAAAGGCCCAGTTAAGCACAAACCTCGGCTAGCTTCGATTCGAAATGGATGGTGTCGCTAGAGCTGCTGCTCAAGAGAATTCCACAAGGAATGTAAGGTTTGCTGCAGCAAAGAAAAAGAGGAGAATCATTATAACCAACAACCTGTGCGAATCGCCTTAGAAACCGTCTCTGTTCGGACATGCAATCTTATACCGCGTCGAGATTTCGTTCATCACCAAATACCTCCGTCTTAACACGCTGTCAGCAACATCATGTCCTCATCCAACCTGCAGCATGGAGGAATTGTTAAGTTTGAATTTGCTAAAGAAAAGAAAGCTTCAAATACAAGAAATGTTACACACAATTTTGAATAGAACAGAATACTCTGTCTTATGTTTCTGCACATAAATGTATAAACCAGGGGGGGTCCACTGTATCAGACTTTTACCACAGATAAAGTTCCAACTTTTTCCAGCCTAGACAGCTCACTTCTATTTCACAAAATAATATGTTTTTCTAGCATTTTACCCAGCCATTTTTTTTTTGTTACATCACTAAAACTTCATGAGAAAAGACAAAAAAAAAAGATACCTTAAAAGTCAGTTTTTTTGAATTGTCATTTAAAGGGGAATGTTTCCACTACCTGTTGCACCAAGGTGCTGTCTCTCCACTCTAACCAACTCCAAACCTAAAATTCCATCCTAACCTAAGTCCAAACCTGACCTCACTCCAACCCTCTCTCACCCAAGCCTACACTCTATATAAACACCCTGTTCCCTCTCATTCTGCAGCAACTCTGAGCCTAGCAAAACTCTGCAGAATTTTTTCCCTAAACACCTATTCACTCAAAGCTCTCAACCCTAATTTCTCCTTCAAATTTCACACTGAAATTTGAAGTGGAAAGAGCTAAGCCATTCACTTATTTCATTCAGTCCAGAAAGTAGAGGGAAAGAAACTTACCAAAACCAACAGCCACCACAACTTCACTCAGGTAACATAGTTGCTACTCTCCTCTGCATTCTGCCTTTGAGCTTTTAGCATATCTTCCTATACATTTCAGTCCTGCTACTCTGCCTTATCCGTCATTCAAAAAAAAATAACTTGCATAAGAATACAAATTAGTTGAAGCGATGAATGTTTTCAGTTTTTTATGTTACCTAATGTAGTTCTGTCAGTTTGAATGCCTTGTATCCGAAATCTGTTGCAATATCGATGACAAGCTCAAGGAGAAACTATCATTTGACTAGTACTCCACAGAGCTGAGATATTCTGCCAGCCTAGGGTACCCTGCATACCATTTCGTGAATAGATGTGAACTTCAGTATAATGCGAGTTAATCACGAGATGAAGGTTGGAAATTCTTTACGTGACCTGATGCATTTGTTTCTGCTAGTTTGATTTGTTCCGTATTCAAAAATCTGTGGTGATACCAATGAGAAACTCAACGAATGACTGATGCTGAATCGGTACTCCATAGAGTCGAGGTATTCGGCCATCTTTTGGCATACCCTGCACCATTCTTCATAAAAATAAGTGTTGAATCTATCAGAGTGTACACTAAGTATAAAATGAATACTTGACAGTTTTTATGTTACCTGATACATCTTTCTGTCAGCTTGAACCTTTATGCGAAATCTATGGTAATGCCGATGAGAAACTCAAGGAGGAAACTGATTTTGAATCAGTACTCCATAGAGTCGAGGTACTACGTCAATCCAGTATGCACATCCTTATCCCTTTCATTTTCTCGCAAAACAGAAACAAGAAACGTTCAATGTTTAGAAACTTAATGTCTCAGAAATTGAAAGTCATAAAAACGTATGTCTAAATCTCACCGATTGAATACTCGGAAATGATCCATAAACGACCACGAGCGCCTTGCTTCGTTGAGGTCGTGAAGGAGATCCAGATTCTGAAGTAGTTCGACCCTCCGTGACAACCATATGCCTTCGTTCCCTCAACACTCCCTGTGTAAATCTTCTCCATACAGCCTCCTCCACCCAAACTTCATCTCTCACTCACCGTGAAACCGCCTCACGGTTCCGTTTCACCACTGTTCCATTCTTCTTCGCATCACCATAAACCAGAACTACCACCATCTCCAAACAACCTTCCGCTCACCTTCAACCACGCCGTAACTCCTTCCGCCCTTCACCCAACCTTCAGCCATCTCCATCGTTCAAACACAAACTTCAACCGCCGCTTATCACCTTCACTCAACCTTCCCATCCGAACAATGTTCACCTCACCGTCACTTTCACCCTCATTACCTTGTCCAATCTGAAACCATTCTCCATCGAAGTGCCCTCTGATCTAAGCATAAAAGTATATCCAGAAACCGATTTACACCCTCTTCTCTTCTCATTAATCCTCACCACGTCCTAAACTCCATCGCCTTCTTCCTTTGTTCATAGCCATCGCCTTTCTCTTTCTTGCCCTTTCACGAAAACGAATCGATTTAGGGATTGGGGTTTCTTCACCCAGTTACCGGTTTGTTGTTTCGGTGAGGGTTTGGACCCGGGTCGAACCGGTCCGGCCCAGTGATCTGACTGGTTCTCTCTCAAACCCATGTATATTTTATTTTTATATTGATTTCATTCTTTTTTTTAACAAAACAAAAATTCTAATTGATTTTTATTTATTTAAATACACCCTCATATTATATTTAAATCACTTTTCCTTAAATATTGGTTTAATTTGATTATTTAAATTACTAAATTTTATTTATTTATTTATTTATTTATTTTAACAAATTTACATGAGTAAGTTAATTGTTCCTCGATCTATATTGATTTTCATACGTCTGAATGGTCCGTCATAAATCCCTTTTTCCTCGCTTGCTTATTCACAATCGCACACTCATCCGAATCAATCAAACCTCGCATCTTGGTCCATATACCGAATCTGAACTTTCTTCAAGGGTCGAATGGTAGGGAATAGACATCTGTCTATTCTCTCGAGATTTAATCAAGAATAAGTCACCTGACTTATATTGATTGATCATAACCCACTCAAAACACTTTCATAATCAAAGTTCCAAACCTCGATCCAACGTCGAGTGACTTTTTTTCAAAAAAATTTCTTTTCCCAAATAAACAAGGGTTGAATGGTAGGGAATAGACATCTGTCTATTTCTCTCGAGATTTAATCAAGAATAAGTCATTTGACTTACATTGATGAATCATAACCTGATAAAATACTTTAAAGATATCTCATTTTTTTAAGAAAAGGACTAAATGAGGGAGTCAAGGTATCTACCTTTTCTCGCTCTAAGTGTGCGAGTCCCAAGTATCTACTTTGGACATACGAACACTTATGTCCTGTAAAATCAACTCAAACTCATTCAAATATTTTCTGCGCCCATGCGCACCACTCTCTTCTAAAATCAAATCAACCAACACTCTTTTCATTTTCAAGAGGAACTACGGAGTTTTGACTTTCCCATTGCACGAGGGAATACGTAGGCACAAGGTTTTGAAACCGCGGCAAACTCAAATAATATAAAAACAAAACCCTTCTTCCTCCTCCTTTATCGATCATTACTTAAGATAGCAATTAGCATTAGCACTTGAACACACACATGAACTAAACGGGTCCCATCGAGTACGATGGATGTGAGGGGTGCTAATACCTTCCCCTTGCATAACCGACTCCCGAATCCATCTCTTGGCCTCGTAGACTATCTTATCCTTTGCTTGTGGGTTTTACTCGATGTTTTCCCATTCCTTTTGGAATAAATAAATACTCGATGGCGACTTCATTGTACCGAGAAATTTGTAAATTTTTCGAGGCGCTACAGTTGGCGACTTCACTGGGGACGAAAATTAAGCGTGTCAACCCTAGTTTAGCTCTTGTGTGTTTATGTATTTATTGTTTTATTGCTTTCTTATTGTTTTATATTATTTATGATCATATATTGTTTTATTTCAATGCCGTGATGTTGGGTTTCTCAAGGGTAATATGTTACTATGTGCGAGACTCATTACAGTGCGAGAAAAACATTAGGATTAGAGGGTGTTGTGTAGTACTTAGACTTGCAAGGCTCGACTTGCAAGTCGGTCTGAACCCGCCTAGAGTCGGTTCTTTTGGGGTGTTGTTGACTTTGCATATCTATGTACTGTCGATAATACTTTCAATGGGGCCTATGACTCTAGTTTATCACTTTAGGAACCTTGAAAACAAATCTTTGACTCCTCCGAACCGATGGTTGTGTAGTGCTTATCGGATATTTATCTTGTTAAGTCACGAAACCTTTACTAGAATCGTTTCTATAAGCTATAATAATGACGTGTATTCCTATACTACGTCGTTATTATTGTCAAAATGGGACCCTGGATTCTAGGTATTTTGTTATCCAATAATGTAGAACCACCTTGTGAGGGGAATTGTTGGGTGAGCGTCGAAACCATGCGACCATCCGTTGAACTTCTATGATACGTCACCTATGGATTATGCATGACTTTATTTTAACATCATGCAGCATCATTTTGCATACATTGAAAGTTTAGCATCTGTCTTTTTATTTTCAGGGATCTTAAAGACTTGACATATCTGTAAGCATTGATCAACATGGATATTGGTAGAAGATCATTGTCGACATTAAGGCAAAAGACCAGTTGTTGGAAGTTTGAGAGCTCTGCTGACTTCCTCTCAATCGCGTGAAACCATTTGAGAACAGTCATGGGAAACTCTTGGATATTTTGGCTACTAGTATAGACTCGGATCTTGTTGGAGCTTTAATCCGCTTTTATGACTCTTCTTTGCGTTGCTTCACCTTCGGGATTATCGGTTGGCTCCTACTTTAGAAGAATTAGCCCATCTTATTGGTATTCCAATAGGAGGCGAACTGTCTTTTACGGTCTTGTTAAGCCTCTTGATCATCAAAAATAGCTACAGCTCTTTATTGGGACAAAAGGGCGTTCTTGCCGATCTTGAGACAAAAGCTAAGAGTTACGGTTTCCACAGGGAACATTAGAAGCAAGGCAAATGAATGTATTGAGAAAAAGTTGGAAGGCTTTTATGCTACTCTTGCTCTTTTGATTTATGGGATAATCTGTTTCCAGTGGAAGATTTCATTAATGCAAATGCCATCAGCTTTTTCTCACAAAGAATCGGTTCCCACTCTCCTAGCGGATGTGTATTATTGCCTAACTACGAGACATTCAAAGAAAGATGGAGTGGTTATGTGTTATACAGCTCTACTACGAGATGTGGTTTAAGAGCATCTCCCAAAGACAAGTGCCTTCTCTTACAACAAATATAATTTGAGGTGGGCTCGAGAATTGTCAATCTAATGGCGGGACATTGATTGGTGCGATAGTGCTTATGATGGTATTGAAATTATAATGAGTTGTGGTGATTTCCCCAATGTTCCTCATAGGAACTAAGGGGTTAATTAATTACAATCCTGTTTGGCTCGTCGACAGTTAGGGTATATTATGGAGGCCCTCACGAGGAAGAATCGATGGCAATCATTTCACATGGGATTGAAGAATCGACTTATTGAAGAAGTTCGAGAAAAGCTTGGAAGACTATTCATCGTCATGAGGAGAAAAGATGGGAAGGAAAGTTCCTTTCGCTAAAGAACCATACAGTTGGGTGAAAGGGCTAGAGAGGTTAAGTTGCCTTTCTCTGTTAGCCTCGGCTAGGCCCAAAACTCACGAGCTGAACCCTACAGGCGCGAAATTGATGAGTGGAAGGCTAAACACGCTCTACTCATGCAAGAGAAGGAAGATTTGGAATCCAAGCTAAACAAAAGCACGGTGACAATTTCGGTTTCAAGAGAACCCTTGAGGAAAATCACAAGACCACGGATGAAACTAGAATGAAAGTTAAAGAAGAAGAAGAGTTTAAGAAGAAATATTTTCAAGAAGACTACTGAGAGTTGTATGAAAAGGCTTGACGAAGTTTAAAAGACACCCGACAAGAGAGAGGTGAAGCCTATCGGTGGATGGATTTAGCTATTGAAGAAAAAGGAAGTTGAGGAAGAGAAGAAGAAGAGATTTGAGGCCTCAAGAATGCGTTGAAGGCGAAGCCATGTTGGCGAGAGGAGACTCGTCTCAAAGAAGTAGCTTGGAGGGCTTGTCGTGTGGATCCTAAAGAATTGGCTCAAAAGACCATGAGCTTAAACTTGCTAATGAGAAAATTGAGCATTGGAAAGTTAGGTATAGTGATCTGAGACTCGATGTCGGGAATGGATGAATGAGATTCCACGCTTGACTAATCTACTATATGGGCGAAATCGAGGCATTCAATCTAGAAGCTAAAAATAGGGAGTTTTATGACAAGTATCTTTGGTTTGGTCGATTTTGCAATCAATTGGTTGTGGATGTTCCTTGGAGGCTCGAGATCGACTTTAGAGGATCTCAAAGAGAATCGTGTGCCTCTGCGGTAGGTGACTTTTGTACCTTTGTGAAGAGTTATTGGAGCGATTTCGGAGGGAGGGTCTAAAGCCTCAATGGAAATATTTTGAAATTCTTGTATTTATTGACTTCATTGTTATTTAAATTATAGCAAACACATGAGTCTTGCCTTTATTTTAATGTCATTTGTATTAAAAGAACCATTTGTATTAAACTCTTTACAATTAAATGAAGAAGCGATTATCAATTCGTTCATCAAATGCTTACAAGGCGGTCAAGTCGAATAGAACCGACGAAAATAAAAAGGCAGATGATAATAAAAGCAATGTGCATAGCATAAATTTTTGCATCATCGTGCATCCATCATGCATCTCATTTCAAAGCATAACTTATTTTAACTATCCTCACGGATCAAAATTTGAATCATCGCCATTTCCACGCAACAGAGCCAACATTGAAGAGCTATGGAACAATATGAAGCATCTCGGGCCGCTGAGGAGAAATGGACTCCATGAGAGAAAGAATGGATCAAATGATGGAATTGATGATGGCCCAACATAGGAGAGAAGAAGAGAGGCGCCAATGAAATGCTTGTTGCCATCTTCAATGAAGCTAATGCTTCTTCTAATCTTCTCTTGTTGTTATCTGCTTGGTTTGACTAACAGCGCCAATGTTATGACAATTGATGCCACTAATGGCGTAAGAACCCTCCTCTTGTTTCGCGGTACCCCATTCCACGGTGAAGACTCCAATCCTTTAATCTTTGGTATGCCTAGAAATTTCGTACCATGAGGAAGGCGCAGGATGATCCTGGCGGGCTCCTCCATTCAGCAGCAGGCGTAATGCTCGAGGAACAACCAATTTTGATTATCAAGCCAGCGCGATACATGATGAACACTTGCAAGATGAGTACCACGCTCGGTAACTTCCACGGACAGGTCGAATCTGGCGTTTAATCCTGCTGTCACTTTCCAAGATGTTCTGCTCGGAAGATGTGTCGGGTTTGGTGAACAAATCAAAGCTCTAAAAGGGAAGCGTCCGTAAGTCAAAGCGCCTTGGAAATGTGTTTGGTTCACGATGTGGTGATCCCTCCTAAATTCAAAGTACGACTTTGAAAAGTACAAAGAACCTCACTTGTCAGAAGAATCATTTGAGGATGTATTGTACAAAGATGGCGCTCATGTGCGAGATCAAGGCTAATGATGCATTGCTTCAAGAGAGTCGTGGGCATCGTTGGATTGGTACATGCAATTAGAAAGGAATAATGTGCAATCACAGGATGATTTGGTGATGCATTCCTTGAGCAATATCAATTCAATCGATTTGGCACGATCGTACTCAACTTGGTATGAAGCAAAAGATGGAGAAAGTTTCAAGGAATATGCCGAGAGATGGAGAGAGGTCGTGATAGGGTCTGACCCGCTTTGGTTGGCGAGAGCTAAATGATGTTTATGGGAACTCTTCCCAACCATTATTATGAAAGGTTGCTTTCGGTAACACATCTTCAAACTTTTCTTCACTAGTGATTGTGGGTGAAAGGATCGAAGAAGGTTGAAATCGGGAAGGGTGTCGGGGAGGAGATAGTAGCGCTTCATTGTTAAAAAACCATACAACGGTTTCAAGAAGAAGGAAGCGAGACTAATCTTTGTGTTTGGAAAGAATTATAGAGAAAAACCTCGGTCTAATCAGCTACTGATCGCCTATGCACAATATCCTTATGTAGTTTTGTCATATGGCGGCACCTCTTACCAGAAACACATGCAGTGCACGCCCACTGCGCTCAAGCTCCCGAGTTCGGGCTCAACAACAAAGCAGAGGTCATAATGAGCATCCTCGGCAACCTTCCGAAGGTATACTATCGTGATATTCAACAATTCCTATGACATACTCACAATTGCTTCCGTATCGATCCAAGATGATGCTTGTGGTGCCTAGAAATCGACCACTCACGGAATAGAATCAAAGCCGTGGTATAATGAGCGCTAGATGTGGTTACCATGCTAATGATCCTGGGCACTCAGTGAAGATTGCTTTGCTTTCAAATGCAAAGTCAGTGCGATTGATGATAAAGCTCTTTCTTTTCGATGTTCCTAGCGTGGCTAATAATCGTTGCCTAAGCATGGGGCACACTATCAACGCCATATGTGATGGCGAGAGGGTGCTTGTGAAGAATGTAGACCGGTGAAGATGTCCTAGAAGGTCTTTGAGCGTTTGGATACGGCGGGTTTAATTGAAGAGGGCATGATAATTGCCAAGTTTGTTGTGTTGATCCGAGTAAGTGTCACGGATTCAAGTTGTATCTGAGGTGATGGATCGACATGAAATCGGTTTATCAAGCTTTGGATATTGATGATGTTGCGTTGTGGTACCAATATTGAAGTTTGATAGATCTCCTACAAAGTTCGTTGTTAGATTCTAATGATGAGCGGGCAATGGTTGTTGGAAGAAATTCGCGAGCTTGTTATCCGATTCAAGGAATGAATCCATGATGAGTATCGATAGGCCTCCCACAAGTTTGGTGGTTCCAATTCGAAAAGCAAGCTAGCACCATTCTAAGCCTATGGTGATTTACCCTCCTCAAATCCCATATGAAAGCACTAAGAATTTGTACCATGGAACTACTCCCTGCAGTACATGTGGGCGGTAAGCCAATTGTTTTGAAAGAACCTAATGTTGTCAATATTGCGGAACAAGTGGTATGACCCTTGGTCGTATATTCAGCCGGTATTACAGATAAGGTAGTTGAGAAGGCGTCGGTACCCCCATCGTGAAGAATGCTAGTGTTACCCCTAACACGGGATCCTCAAACATGCCTACTCCGGATGAAACCACGAAGATCATAAAGAAAAGTGACTATCGGGTAGTCGAACAACTCAATCAAACTCTGCGAAGATCTCAATTTTGGATTTGCTTGCAAATTCGAGCCATCGAACATCATTGTTCGGGTTTCTCAATGAGGCTTATGTTAATGAGAGATTTACGTGAACCGGCTAGAAGGTGTTATGTCAATCTAAGTTACGGTAGTTGCTTGACATTTCTTGATGCCGACTTACCCCATATGGGCGTAATCATAACAAGGCACTCCATATCTGTTATTTGTGGTGACACTACTCTAGCAAGAGTTCTTGTGGATACGAGTTAGTCTTTGAATGTGATTCCCAAGGTAACCCTTGATCGGTTGAATGTCGAAATCTTGAGCTAAGACCCGATAATATGGTAGTGAGCATTTGATGGCTCGAAAAGGATGGTGATGGGTGAGGTTGATCTCCGGTGCTCATAGGACCACGGATATTCCAATTAGCTTTCCAAGTTTTGGATATCTTTCGACATCTGTTGCCTATTGGAAGGCCATGGATTCATAGTGCGTTATTCGTCCACACTCCATCGAAGATGAAGTTCGCAATCAAGGAAAATTGGTAATCGTTTCGGGAGAAGAAGATTTCGTTGTAAGCCATTTGTCATCTTTCAAGTATGTTGATGTAGGTGCGAAGTTGTTGAAATACCACTTGATCATTTGAGATGGTGAATAATGTGCAAGAGAAGCCCAGGTGGTTGAAGAACCTAAAGTGCTTGAAGAACCCAAGGAGGTTGATGTGAAAGAGAAGCTTAAGAGTCCATTGGAGCCTAAAGCTACATTCTCTTGGAAAGATGTCAAAGCTATGATTGATCTTGGAAGCATGCGGTTGGGGTGAAGTTATAGAGGTGGTGGAAGCGAGGACAAGCATGGCCTCGGCTACACAGTCCCTTTTGCGTGCAAGGACCGAGAGATTAAGAAGGAAGTACCCGGCATTGAAAGGTTTTCTCGGTAGGAGTTCATTCAGGGATGTGGCTATGACAAATGATGATGATTACAAGATTGAAATCAAGATGGTCTTCCGTACTCCTCCAATTGCTCTCAACAATTGGACTCTCAAAATTCCTCCAACTGTTTCATTTTGAGTAATTTCTTTAGTTTTTTCAAAAAAATCTTGTGCTACCCAAGGCACGATGGATAGCTTTTGTAGGGCCATCTTGTTTAATCAACGTTTCTTTTATCATGAATAAAAGCGCATTTTGTTATTCAATATTTAGATCTATGTTGTTCTTTTCTTTCCAAAAATCTCACGATAAATTGGCAACTTTTCATTTCTTTTCTTTTTTCTTTTTAAAAAAAAAAAAAAACATAAGTATAACTAAAAGAAAAATCATTATCATGCGGATCATCTAAAGCGAACCCATTGAACACAACGATGCTATAATTCCATATGACTTTGATTTCCCGATCAACCAGCGGAAGAAGGCGGTGAAGAAGGCGTGAACTCCCGGAGGAGTTGGAAAGATTATTGAAGCATGAGGAAAACAATGCAACCTTATTAAGAACGATGGATGTGATCAATGGGGATGAAGAGGACATAAAGAGGTTAAAATTGGAGCTATGCTAGAACAAGGTGTCAAAGGCGACTTGATTAAGGTATTGCAGAGTATGTGGATGTATTTGCATGGTCTTACCAAGATATGCGAGGACTTGATCTGATATTGTAGTGCAACGCCTTTGAAGCGGAATGCACTTGATCAAGCAGTTGAGAAGAACTCACCCGATATGGCCAATAAAATCGGGATGAAGTTAAAAGCAATTTGATCTTTGGTTTCCTAGCCGTGTCGATATATCTGAATGGGTTGCTAACATTGTTCTGTTCCCAAGAAAGGCGGTAAGGTGCGAATGTGTGTGGATTATAGAGATCGAATAAAGCCATCAAAGATGATTTCCCATTACCTCACATCGATGTTACAGTCGGCAGTGCAGCTTCGTTTTCGGTGTTCTCCTTCATGGATGGTTTCTCGGGCTATAACCAAATTAAGATGTCTCCACGAAGACATGGAAAACGACCTTCATAACACCACAGGGCACTTTTGTTATAAGGTGATGCCTTTCGGTTTGAAAATGCGGGGCAACTTATCAAAGGGCTATGGTAGCGCTTTTCCATGATATGATGCACAAAGAGATAGAAGTTTATATCGATGACATGATTGCTAAATCGAGACGGAAGAGGAGCATGTCACTCACTTGAAGAAGTTGTTTGCAAGACTAAGGAAGTACTGTTTGCTTAAATCCCAACAAATGCACTTTTGGTGTCGGTCAGGAAACTACTTGGTTTCATAGTGAGCCGTGAGGGCATTGAAGTCGATCTGCCAAAGTCGGTGCTATTCAAGACATGCACATACCTCGTCTTGAGAAGTCCGTGGTTTCTTGGGACGTTTAAATTACATTGCAAGGTTCATTTCACATTTAACAGCTACTTGCGAACCAATCTTCAAATTACTCAGGAAAGATCAAGCCATTCGGTGGAATGATGATTGTCAGGGAGCATTTGACAAAATTAAAGAATATTTGCAAGAGCCACCTATCTTGATGCTTGATGTCGGAAGCCTCTTATAATGTATACTTGGTGCTAGAGGATCTATGGGTTGTGTATTAGGACAACAAGATGAATCGAAGAGAAAAGAGCATGCTATATATTACCTGAGTAAAAAGTTCACTGAATGTGAAACCAGGTATTCCCTGCTAGAGAAGACTTGTTGCGCCTTGGCATGGGCTGCTCGCCGTTTGAGGCGATACATGGTTCGTCATCGACTATCTTTGATATCCAAGATGGATCAATAAAGTACATATTTGAAAAGCCCGCCACAGGGAAGGATTGCGTTGGCAAATGTTACTATCCCGAATATGATATTCAATATATAACCCAAAAGGCTATCAAGGAAGTGTGGTGTCGGATTACCTTGCTCATCAACGGTGGGAGATTATCAACCAATGAAATTCGATTTTCAGACGAAGATGTTATGTTTATCGAGAGATTATGCAATCGAGGCCGGATGAAGGACACGAATCGGGATCTCGTTGGACGTTGGTGTTCGGGTGCTTCTAATTCATTAGGTCATGGAATCGAACAATCATTACTTCTCCAAAGGTTTTCATATTCCGTTCACGGCCCAATTTGTTTTGATTATACGAACAACATGGCGAATCTGAAGCACTGCATCTTTGGGATCAAGCGACCATTGACTTAAGGATCAAAATTCTTGAAGTTTATGGAGACTCGGCTCGTTATTTGCCAAGTCAAAGGAGAATGGGAAACTTCGTAATGAAAAGTTGATCCCTAGAGATCATGTTTTAAAATGGTACCATACTTGATGAAATCACATTCCATCACATTCCTAGAGAGGAAAATCAACTAGGGCGCCTTAGCCACTTTATCTTCAATGTTTAAGGTCAAATGGGCTAATGAGGCACCACCATAACTATTGAGGCATGGAAGAACCGACATTGTTTGACGATTGATGATGAAAAGGATGGCAAACCTTGGTTTTATGATATCAAATGATCTGAAAAGAATGAATACCGAAGGGCGTCTATCATCGACAAGAAGACTTTGAGGAAGTTATGCGATTTCTTCTTAAGTGGCGGAGTATTATATAAGAGGAATTTTGATTTGGTCTTGCTCGGATCGTGGATAGACACGAGCGGATCAACTTGTCAAAGAAATTCATGAAGGCTCTTTTGGTGTGCATGCAAATGGCCATGCGATGGCGAAGAAAATTCTAAGAGCGGTACTATTGGATGACTATGGAGCAGTTGTGTTGTTCATGCCATGAGATGCCATAAGTGTCGGATCCATCTTGAATGCCACCGTCCTCTAAATGTCTTGACATCACCATGGCCGTTTTCCATGTGGGAATAGATATGATTGGAATGATAGAACAAAAGCTTCGCGGACATCGTTTCATACTAGTTGCCATTGACTACTTCACCAAGTGGGTGGAGGCCGCTTCATATGCCAATGTGACAAAACAAGTGGTCACCCGATTTATCAAGAATGAAATAATTTGCTTATGGTACTCTAGCAAGATTATAGCGATAACGGGACAAATCGAACAATAAGATGATGAAAGAGTTATGTGATAACTAAGATAGAACATCATAACTCATCCCTTATAGGCCAAAATGAATGGTCTTTGTCAGCACTAACAAAAATATCAAGAAAATTCTTGAAAAATGGTAAAGGCGTACAAGGATTGTACGAGATGTTACCTTTTGCCTGCATGGATACAGGACGTCTATTCGCACTTCAGCAGAGCAACGCCTTACTCACTTGTTTATGGTATGGGTACTTCCTATAGAGGTTGAGATTCCTTCCCTCGAAATTCTAATGGAAGCAGAGTTAGAAGAAGCGAGAATGGGTTCGGAGCAGTGCGACCAGCTCAACTTGATCGAAGAGAGGGTTGACGACACTGTCATGGACAACTATACGAGAAAAGAATTAAGAGAGCTTTCGACAAGAAAGTACATCCTAGAGGGTTCAAGGTGGGTGAGCTAGTACTGAAAAGGATTATTCCTACTCAGAAAGATCCTCGTGGAAAGTGGGCCCCAAATTACGAAGGACCATATGTGGTGAAAAAAGTTTTCTCCGGTGGAGCTCTCATTCTCACAAACATGGACGGAGAAGACCTAACACATCGTCAACTCGGATGCAGTCAAAAAGTATTATGTCTAATAAAAAGATATGGATAATAAAGCTCGCTAAGTTAACTCGAAAGGGTAACTTAGGCAAAAAAAAATGAGCATCCCGGTGAGTCCAATAGAATTTTGGCTCAGGCAAAAATTAGGGATAGTAAAATTAAGCCCGGTAAGTCGAAAACCGAAAACGGCTTAAGCAAAGAGGGTGTCTCCGGTGAATTGAATTTCCAACAAATTAATTCACATAAGTTAGGAATATCCAAAGACATAAGATTGCATGTGTAAGCCCACTTCGCCACATGGTTTGGATGAAAGGAAGCAATCTACTTACGTCTGAGCAAAGTGATGAAGAATAGAAGTCATAGGGAATATAGCATTGTTGTAATTCAATGAAAATTCGATAAAAAATCTTTTGTTGCCAATTACTTATCTTTCTTTTGTAAGTTTCTCATAAAGGAACTCACGTCCTCATGTATGAACCCCTCATTGTATGAGTTATTCTTCTCATCAAATAAATAAAATTATTCGATTGAACATTTCTTCATCAATCATTTTGTTTCGTTTGTTTACTTAATGTCGCTTAATATTCTTGATGATAAAATAAGCGTAATATTTTAGAAAAAAATTAACAAAAGCTTTTGAAAAAAACGTACTTAAAGTTAATTTGACTATGAAATGTTGGAGAATTTTTATCAGTTATATCTACAGTCGGAGGGCATTTTCCATCAAAACATTATTTACCTAAGCAAGTAAGAGTTGATACTCTCTTTTTGCAAAAATCATCATCAATACTGCCCTTTCGGTAGTGAAGTCAACAACTAGAGTCGATCGATCATACTCTCTCGGGCTAATGGTGTCGGAAATTCGGTTTGATAACCAATGCATTAACCATTAAATCCATGCATTCACATTACATTCATGCATAGACCGGCCGGACTTGAGATCTTTTCTGAAGTCAGTGCAAGAAGACTATTTCTCAAATGGCAACTTAGTTCTTCTCCGATCAATGTTTCTTCAAAAAAATTGGTAGTCGTCAACCTCAAGCTAATTTTCTTCCCGGAAGTGATTGATTATCCCAAGTAAACTCTTGTGTCAACGGAATTTTCTACTCGGATTTCCCCAGTGATCTTTCCCACAGAGTTATCTTCGGAAGTTTTCCCCATTAAAGCTTCATCTCCTCCCGAGCCTTCTCGGCAAAGGATTACCATCGGTATCCCCTGTGTTATTCTCAACCAAGATCTGTTCAGATTCTTGCATATAACAATCTCTGAGAAATTCTTAAAATGGCAATAGTCCTCTATGGACCATATTTTCTGAGGTATTCCTAGTTAATCTCCGTGCGAGCCTCTGGTGTGTTTATTTCCCCAGTAAGTTCCTCGCCTCATTCAAACATAAATATCTCTCTCGACATGCAGTTTTAAAGAGTTTCCGATCGAAGATGGTTATCTTCATCAGATTTCATCCTTGTTTGTTAATTCTCTTCAAGATTGATTGGAAGAATATTTGTTCAATTTGGAATTATCCATTTTTGTTTTCAACCACGAGTTTAGAGCTTGCTAGTTCTATTCCCCAGTAAAGTTGTTTACGCTATTATGGCATTCTACTGATGATGGTTATCATCGAAGATTTGCATGTGGTTATGTGCATTACTACACTCGAATACTGATGGTGATTGGTAGAAGAACGATTGAAGTTTCAACATATGGTTATGTGTTGCTGTTGCTATTGGTTAATAGCGAAGATGATGGTTATCATCGAAGATTTGCATATGGTTATGCATTGCACATTCGACTACGATGGTGATTGGTAGAAGAGCGATTGAAGTTTCAACATATGGTTATGTGTTCTGCTTTGGTTAATAGCGAAAGATGATGGTTATCATCAAGATTTGCATATGGTTATGTGCATTGCTACATTCGATATCGATGGTGATTGGTAGAAGAAGCGATTGAAGTTTCAACATATGGTTATGTGTTCTTTCGCTATTGGTTAATAGCGAAGATGATGGTTATCATCGAAGATTTGCATATGGTTATGTGCATTGCTACGTTCGACTACTAACGGTGATTGGTAGAAGGATGATTGAAGTTTCAACATATGGTTATGTGTTGCTGCTATTGGTTAATAGCGAAAGATGATGGTTATCATCGAAGATTTGCATATGGTTATGTGCATTCTTTGCATTCGACTCTTGATGGTGATTGGTATAAGGATGATTGAAGTTTCAACATATGGTTATGTGTTGTTCTGCTATTGGTTAATAGCAAAAAGATGATGGTTATCATCGAAGATTTTCATGGTATGTGCATTCTGCATTCGACTCGATGGTGATTGGTAGAAGGATGATTGAAGTTTCAACATATGGTTATATGTTGTGTTGATTTATTCCGATGAGTGGCGGTTTCTTCATGACGAGACGGTTTCGTCAATTTGATATCCCAATGGATGGCGGTTTCTTCATGATAAGAGCGGTTCATGTTAATTTTATTACGATGGATGGCAATCTCGCATGATGGGAGATAGTTAAATCGATTTTACGAAAAATTCGATGGGTGAAATCTTAGCTCGTTGTTGAATGGCGCTTTGTCACCTTTCGAAATACTTTTCCGGATGAAATGTATTGGTTGAAGAAGAAGTTGAATCTCGTTCTTGGTGGAACGTCAGAACTTTTGGAAGACTTAGTCCATTATCAATTTTGTCCTCTTGACCCCTTGATGAGCCTACTCTCCCATTCATTCATTCATATTGCATAACAAAAGAAATTATTATGGTTTCTTAATTCATTACATCCTCATATCATGACATTCACATACGCATCAAACCCATTTTTATTTTAAGGCAAATTTGGGTCTATTGTATTTAAATTATCTTTTACCAGACGATTCGAAAATGTGTCTTCAAATCGCCTAGTTAAAGATATTTAAATAGGGGCAGCTGTCACACCCCAAAATTTGCCTCACTTCTATTTTATTTTCATCGGTCATATGGAGCATAACGTTAGCCCTAATTCAATTGCATTATCTTTATGGTGGATTAAAATCAAAGTGAATTTCACGATCAATTTGATGGTTTCTCTTTGTGGAAGTTTAGTTACCGGGCCATTAGTTTTGAGTGGGATGCAACGTTAGATGTTTGGTGCTTGAGGATTGGAATTTGAAGAAGAACATGTAGATTCAGACATTAAGTTTAATTTCATAAGTGGAAGAACATTCGTGCAAAAGTTAACAAAGCCATAATCAAATTTTCTCATTTGTATTTTACAATGGAATTTTCTTTGAAGTAATGTTTGGATTTTGGATTCAATTTCTAAAAGAAATTATCAAGTTTAAGTGCACTTGGAGCCAAATTTGTATTTGAAGTTGATTCATTCCTTTTAAGATTCAAGTCTTGAAACCAACATGACTTCCTTTGGGTGCATATGTGAAGCAATCCCAATGCAAATAAGTTCTAAGGGAATTGGAAGATGTTGTAATATTACTACAATCCCAATGATATTGTTTAGATCAAATTACATTTGAGCTATATTAAAAGAAAGGATGAATCTGATATCAAATAATTGAATGTATCCTCAGTTCCATTTGAATTAATTGGTTCTATTACAACAATCGACTTTAAAATAAAAAACTTTTAAAATAAAGAAAGCTTTTGAAGTATTAAGGGGTCATGGCCTAATACAAAAGCAGGATGATGAAGTTTCCTTCCATTTGCCAGTGGAGGTGCCACGGATCACTTGCTTTTCACCATTTGCTTGTTTCACCATGTTGCTTGCTTTCAACGTGACATAATGCAAGGAACTGCGTACACTAATAACAAATCAATTTTCATGTTCTTTTGTAAGTGACAAAACAAACGAATTTTACACGTGCCTTGCGTTATCAAATGACATCGGTTCAATGATAAGTTAATGTGTACTCGGCGATTTATGCATGAAACAAATGCATCGAGATATAACGACAAGTTCACCACTCACGTTACATTCTAAAAGCGATAACAAGCAGTCCACGTTGCAAGCCCATGACGCAATATGACATTCTCTTGCGACCCCATACTCCTTTGCCAAACTCTCACGCAACACGGTCTCGCTGCATTCTTATCCAAAATCCATTCAATACTCATTACATTCATCTCAATACCTCTCTCGCGCCATTTGAGAAAACTCAGCGAGCTCGAGGCAGAATATGATGTTAAGTGAAAAGAAGAAAAGAGCTAGAATTTCTTGAGAAGTTTGTTACTAATGAAGCTAAAGGCCAGATTAAGCACAAACCTCGGCTAGCCGATTCGAAATGGATGGTGTCGCTAGAGGCTGCTTGCTCGAGAATTCCACAAGGAATGTAAGGTTTCTTCTGACAAAGAAAGAGGAGAATCATTATAACCAACAACATGCGAATCGCCTTAGAAACCGTCTCTGTTGGGACATGCAATCTTATACCGTCGAGATTTCGTTCATCACCAAATACCTCCGTCTTAACATATCGGCAACATCATGTCCTCATCAACTGCGCATGGAGGAATTGTTAAGTTTGAATTTGCTAAAGAAAAGCTTCAAATACAAGAAATGTTACACAATTTTGAATAGAGCGAATACTCATCTTATGTTTACGCACATAAATGTATAAACGGGGGTCCTTCGAGACTTTTACCACAGATAAAGTTCCAACTTTTCCGACCTAGGCAACACTTCTATTTCACAAAATAATATGTTTTGCTAGCATTTTACCCGACCATTTTTTTGTTACATCACTAAAACTTCATGAGAAAAGACAAAAAAAGATACCTTAAAAGTCGGTTTTTGAATTGTCATTTAAAGGAATGTTTCCTTACTGTTGCACCAGTCTTCTCTCCCTCTAACCAACTCCAACCTAAAATTCCATCTAACCTAAGTCAAACCTGACCTCATCCAACCCTCTCTCACTGACCTACACTCTATATAAACACCTGTTCCCTCTCATTCTGCGGCAACTCTGAGCCTAGCAAAACTACTGCAATTTTTCCTAAACACCTATTCACTCAAAGCTCTCGACCTAATTTCTCCTTCAAATTTCACTGCTGAAATTTGAAGTGGAAAAACTAAACCATTCACTTATTTCATTCAGTCCAGAAAGTAGAGAAAGAAACTTACCAAACCAACGCCACAACTTCACTCGGGTAACATAGTTGCTACTCTCTCGCATTACGCCTTTGAGCTTTTAGCATATCTTCCTATACATTTCGATCCTGCTACTCGCCTTATCAGTCATTCAAAAAAATAACTTGCATAAGAATACAAATTAGTTGAGCGATGAATGTTTCGATTTTTATGTTACCTAATGTAGTTACATCGGTTTGAATGCCTTGTATCCGAAATACATTGCAATATCGATGACAAGCTCAAGGAGAAACTATCATTTGACTAGTACTCCACAGTGAGATATTGCCAGACTAGGGTACCACTGCATACCATTTCGTGAATAGATGTGAACTTGATATAATGCGAGTTAATCACGAGATGAAGGTTGGAAATTCTTTACGTGACACGATGCATTTGTTTACGCTAGTTTGATTTGTTCGTATTCAAAAATCTGGTGATACCAATGAGAAACTCAACGAATGACGATCTTGAATCGGTACTCCATAGAGTCGAGTATTCGACCATCTTTGGCATACTGCACCATTCTTCATAAAAATAAGTGTTGAATCTATCGAGTGTACACTAAGTATAAAATGAATACTGGCGGTTTTATATTTTGATACATCTTTGTCGACTTGAACCTTTATCGAAATCTATGGTAATGCGATGAGAAACTCGAAGGAGGCGATTTTGAATCGGTTACTCCATAAGTCAGTACTCGTCAATCGATATGCACATCCTTATCCCTTTCATTTTCGCCAAAAGCGAGAAACAAAAGCGTTCAATGTTTAGAAACTTAATGTCTCGAAATTGAAAGTCATAAAAGCGTATATCTAAATCTCACGATTGAATACTGGAAATGATCCATAAGCGACCACGGCGCCTTGCCGTTGGTCGTGAAGGAGATCAGATTAAAGTAGTTCGACCCTCCGTGACAACCATATGCCTTCGTTCCTGACAACTCCTGTGTAAATCTTCTCCATCTGCCTCCTCCACCCAAACTTCATCTCACTCACGGTGAAACCGCCTCACGGTTCCGTTTCTCCTTCCCATTCTTCTTCGCATCACCATAAACCGAACTACCATCTCCAAACAACCTTCATCACCTTCACCACGCCGTAACTCATACGCCTTCACAACCTTGACCATCTCCATCGTTCAAACACAAACTTCAACTTGGCTTATCACCTTCCTCTCAACCTTCCCGTCCGAACAATGTTCACCTCGCGTCACTTTCACCCTCATTACCTTGTCGATCTGAAACCATTCTCCATCAGTGCCTCACGATCTAAGCATAAAAGTATATCCGAAATTTACCCTCTTCTCTTCTCATTAATCCTCTTACGTCCTAAACTCCATCGCCTTCTTCCTTTGTTCATAGCCATCCCTTTCTCTTTCTTGCCCTTTCAGCAGATCGATTTAGGGATTGGGGTTCTTCACCGATTCTGGTTTGTTGTTTGGTGAGGTTTGGACCCGGTCGAACCGTCCGGATGATCGTGGTTCTCTCTCAAACCCATGTATATTTTATTTTATATTGATTTCATTCTTTTTTAACAAAACAAAAATTCTAATTGATTTTATTTATTTAAATACACCCTCATATATTTAAATCACTTTTCCTTAAATATTGGTTTAATTTGATTATTTAAATTACTAAATTTTATTTATTTATTTATTTATTTATTTTAACAAATTTACATGAGTAAGTTAATTGTTCCTCGATCTATATTGATTTTCATCGTCTGAATGGTCCGTCATAAATCCCTTTTCCTCGCTTGCTTATTCATAATCGCACACTCATCGAATCAATCAAACCTCGCATCTTGGTCCATATACGAATCGAACTTTCTTCAAGGGTCGAATGGTAGGAATAGACATTGTCTATTCTCTCGAGATTTAATCAAGAATAAGTCACGACTTATATTGATTGATCATAACGCTCAAAACACTTTCATAATCAAAGTTCCAACCTCGATCCAACGTCGGTGACTTTTCAAAAATTTCTTTTCCCAAATAAACAAGGGTTGAATGGTAGAATAGACATCATCTATTTCTCTCGATTTAATCAAGAATAAGTCATTTGACTTACATTGATGAATCATAACTGATAAAATACTTTAAAGATATCTCATTTTTTAAGAAAAGGACTAAATGAGAGTCAAGGTATCTACCTTTTCTCGCTCTAAGTTATGCGAGTCCCAAGTATCTACTTTGGACATCGAACACTTATGTCTGTAAAATCAACTCAAACTCATTCAAATATTTTCTCGCCCATACTCCTCTCTTCTAAAATCAAATCAACGACACTCTTTTCATTTCAAGAGGAACTACGGATTTTGACTTTCCCATTGCGAGGAATCGTAGGCACAAGGTTTTGAAACCGCGGCAAACTCAAATAATATAAAAACAAAACCCTTCTTCCTCCTCCTTTATCGATCATTACTTAAGATAGCAATTAGCATTAGCACTTGAACACACACATGAACTAAGCGGGTCCCATGAGTCGATGGATGTGAAGTGCTAATACCTTCCCATGCATAACCGACTCCGAATCCATCTCTTGGTCTCGTAGACTATCTTATCCTTTGCTTGTGGGTTTTACTCGATGTTTTCCCATTCCTTTTGGAATAAATAAATACTCGATGGCGACTTCATTGTACCGAGAAATTTGTAAATTTTTCGAGGCGCTACACACTTCAAATATCATCAGACTTCTCAAGGTTAATGTTCACTTCGTATTTCTTCAAAATATCTTAAGCTTTATATACACATCAAATTTCTTCATATCTATGTTCACTTGAGATTCCATCAGATTTCCTTAAGATTAATGTTCACGTCAAGTTTCATCAAGTTTTCCTCAAATTTTCAAGAGACTTATAATCTTTTCAAATTTCATCACATTTTCTAAAGATTTATTTTCACTTCAAATATCATTATATTTCTTAAGATTTTTGTTCACTTCATATTTCTTCAGATTTTTCTTAAGATTTATTTTTACTTCAAATTTTTTCAGATCTTTGTTCACTTTAGATTCCTTCTTATTTTCTCAAGATTTATATTCACGTGAAGTTTCATTAGGTTTTCCACAAATTTTCTAGAGACTTATATTCATTTAAAATTTCATCGCATTTTCTAAAGACTTATATTCACTTCAAATATCATAAGATTTCTTAAGGTTAATGTTCACTTCGTATTTCTTCAGAATATCTTAAGCTTTACATACACATCAAATTTCTTCAGATCTATGTTCACTTGAGATTCATCAGATTTTCTTAAGATTAATGTTCACGTCAAGTTTCATTAGGTTTTCCTCAAACTTTCTAGAGACTTCTAATCTTTTCAGATTTCATCACATTTTTCTAAAGACTTATATTCACTTCAAATATCATCATATTTCTTAATATTTTTGTTCACATCATATTTCTTCAGATTTTTCTTCAGATTTATGTTCACTTAAAAATTTTTTAGATCTTTGGTCACATTTCAGATTCCTTCGTATTTTCTTAAGATTTATGTTCCAGTGAAGTTTCATCAAGTTTTCCTCAAATTTTCTAGAGACTTATACTCATTTCAAATTTCATCGCATTTTCTAAAGACTTATATTCACTTCAAATATCATCATATTTCTCAAGGTTAATGTTCACTTCGTATTTATTCAAAATATCTTAAGCTTTATATACACGTCAAATTTCTTCATATCTATGTTCACTTGAGATTCCATCAGATTTCGTTATGATTAATGTTCACGTCAAGTGTCATCAAGTTTTCCTCAAATTTTCTAGAGACTTATATTCATTTAAATTTCATCGCATTTTCTAAAGACTTATATTCACTTCAAATATCATAAGATTTCTTAAGGTTAATGTTCACTTCGTATTTCTTCAGAATATCTTAAGCTTTACATACACATCAAATTTCTTCAGATCTATGTTCACTTGAGATTCCATCAGATTTTCTTAAGATTAATGTTCACGTCAAGTTTCATTAGGTTTTCCTCAAACTTTCTAGAGACTTCTAATCTTTTCAGATTTCATCACATTTTTCTAAAGACTTATATTCACTTCAAATATCATCATATTTCTTAATATTTTTGTTCACATCATATTTCTTCAGATTTTTCTTCAGATTTATGTTCACTTAAAATTTTTTTAGATCTTTGGTCACATTTCAGATTCCTTCGTATTTTCTTAAGATTTATGTTCCAGTGAAGTCTCATCAAGTTTTCCTCAAATTTTCTAGAGACTTATACTCATTTCAAATTTCATCGCATTCTCTAAAGACTTATATTCACTTCAAATATCATCATATTTCTCAAGGTTAATGTTCACTTCGTATTTATTCAAAATATCTTAAGCTTTATATACACGTCAAATTTCTTCATATCTATGTTCACTTGAGATTCCATCAGATTTCGTTATGATTAATGTTCACGTCAAGTGTCATCAAGTTTTCCTCAAATTTTCTAGAGACTTATAATCTTTTCAAATTTCATCACATTTTATAAAGACTTATATTCACTTCTAATATCATCATATTTCTTAAGATTTTTGTTCACTTCTTATTTCTTTAGATTTTTCTTAAGATTTATTTTCACTTCAAATTTTATCAGATCTGTGTTCACTTTAGATTCCTTCGTATTTTCTCAAGATTTATATTCACGTGAAGTTTCATCAGGTTTTCCTCAAATTTTCTAGAGACTTATACTCGTTTGAAATTTCATCGCATTTTCAAAAGACTTATATTCACTTCCAATATCATCAGATTTCTTATGGTTAATGTTCACTTCGTATTTCTTCAGAATATATTAAGCTGTATATACACATCAAATTTCTTCAGATCTATGTTCACTTGAGATTCCATCAGATTTCTTTATATTAATGTTCACGTCAAGTTTCATCATGTTTTCCTCAAATTTTCTAGAGACTTATAATCTTTTTAAATTTCATCACATTTTCTAAAGACTTATATTCACTTCAAATATCATCATATTTCTAGAGATTTTTGTTCACTTCATATTTCTTCAGATTTTCTTAAGATTTATATTCACGTCAAATTTCTTCATATCTTTGTTCACATCAAATTCCTTCGTATTTGCTTAAGATTTATGTTTACGTGTAGTTTCATCAGGTTTTCCTCAAATTTTCCAAAGACTTATATTCATTTCAATTTTCATCACATTTTCTAAAGACTTATATTCATTCAAATATCATCAGATTTTCTTAAGATTTGTGCTCACTTCGTATTTCTATAGAATATCTTAAGCTTTATATGCACTTCTAATTTCTTCAGATCTATGTTCACTTGAGATTCGATCAGATTTTCTTAAGATATATGTTCACGAGAAGTTTCATCAGGTTTTCCTCAAATTTTCTAGAGACTTATAATCTTTTCAAATTTCATCACATTTTATATAGACTTATGTTCACTTCAAATATCATCATATTTCTTAAGATTTTTGTTTACTTCATATTTCTTTAGAATTTCTTATGATTTATATTCCCTTCAAATTTCTTCAGATCTTTGTTCACTTTAGATTCCTTCGTATTTTCTTAAAATTTATGTTCACGTGAAGTTTCATTTGGTTTTCCTCTAATTTTCTAGAGACTTATATTCATTTCAATTTTCATCACATTTTCTAAAGACTTATATTCACTTCAAATATCATCATATTTCTTAAAATTTTGGTTCACTTCATATTTCTTCAGATTATCTTAAGCTTTATATATACATCAAATTTCTTCACATCTATGTTCACTTGATATTCCATCACATTTTCTTAAGATTTGTGCTCACTTCGTATTTCTACTGAATTTCTTAAGATTTATATTCACTTCTAATTTCTTCATATCTATGTTCACTTGAGATTCCATCAGATTTTCTTAACATTTATGTTCACGTGAAATTTCATCAAGTTTTCCTCAAATTTCCTAGTGACTTATACTCATTTCAAATTTCATCGCATTTTCTAAACACTTATATTCACTTCAAATATCATCATATTTCTCAAGGTTTATGTTCACTTCGTATTTCTTCAGAATTTCTGAAGATTTATATTCACTTGAAATTTTTACATATCTATGTTCACTTGAGATTCCATCAGGGTTTCCTCAAATTTTCTAGACTCTTATATTAATTTAAGATTTCTTCACATTTTCTAAAGACATATATACACTTCAAATATCATTAGATTTCATAAGATATTTGTTCACTTCGTATTTCTTCATAATTTCTTAAGATTTATATTCACTTAAAATTTCTTAAGATCTATGTTCACTTCAGATTCCATTGTATTTTCGTAAGATTTATGTTCTCTAGATTCCATCAGATTTCCTTAAGATTAATGTTCACGTAGAATTACATCAGGTTTTCCTCAATTTTTCTAGAGACTTATAATCTTTTCAAATTTCATCACATTTTCTAAAGACTTATATTCACTTCAACTATCATCATATTTCTTAAGATTTTTGTTCACTTCATATATTCACTTCAAATTTTTTCAGATCTTTGTTCACTTCAGATTCCTTCGTATTTTCTTAAGATTTATGTTTACGTGAAGTTTTATCAGGTTTTCCTCAAATTTTCTAGAGACTTATACTCATTTCAAATTTCATCGCATTTTCTAAAGACTTATATTAGCTTCAAATATCATAATATTTCTTAAGGTTAATGTTTACTTCGTATTTCTTCAGAATATCTTAAGCTTTATATACACATCAAATTTCTTCAGATCTATGTTCACTTGAGATTCCATCAGATTTTCTTGAGATTAATGTTCACGTCAAGTTTCATTAGGTTTTCCTCAATGTTTCTAGAGACTTCTAAGATTTTCAAATTTCATCACATTTTCTAAAGACTTATATTCACTTCAAATATCATCATATTTCTTAATATTTTTGTTCACATCATATTTCTTCAGATTTTTCTTCAGATTTATATTCACTTAAATTTTTTTTAGATATTTGTTCACATTTCAGATTCCTTCTTATTTTCTTAAGATTTATGTTCACGTGAAGTTTCATCAGGTTTTCCTCAAATTTTCTAGAGAGTTATACTCATTTCAAATTTCATCGCATTTTCTAAAGATTTATATTCACTTTAAATATCATCAGATTTCTCAAGGTTAATGTTCACTTCGTTTTTCTTCAAAATATCTTAAGCTTTATATACACATCAAATTTCTTCATATCTATGTTCACTTGAGATTCCATCAGATTTCCTTAAGATTAATGTTCACGTCAAGTTTCATCAGGTTTTCCTCAAAGTTTCTAGAGACTTCTAATCTTTTCAAATTTCATTTAAATTTTCTAAAGACTTATATTCACTTCAAATATCATCATATTTCTTAAGATTTTTGTTCACATCATATTTCCTCAGATTTTCTTAAGATTTATGTTCAGGTGAAGTTTCATTAGGTTTTCCTCAAATTTTCTAGAGACTTATATGCATTTCATTTTTCATCAGATTTTCAAAAGAATTATATTCACTATAAATATCATCATATTTTCTTAAGATTTGTGCTCACTTCGTATTTCTACAGAATATCTTAAGCTTTATATACACTTCTAATTTCTTCAGATCTATTTTCACTTGACATTCCATCAGGTTTTCTTCAAATTTTCTAGAGACTTATAATATTTTCAAAATTCATCACGTTTTATATGGACTTATATTCACTTCAAATATCATCATGTTCACTTCAAATTTACTTCAGATCTATGTTCACTTGACATTTTATATGCATTTCTTAAGATTTAAATTCACTTCAAATTTATACAGATCTATGTTCACTTGAGATTCCATCAGATTTTCTTAAGATTAATGTTCACGTCAAGTATCATCAGGTTTTCCTCAAATTTTCTAGAGACTTATAATCTTTTTAAATTTCATCACATTTTCTAATGACTTATATTCACTTCAAATATCATCATATTTCTTAAGATTTTTGTTCACTTCATATTTCTTCATATTTTCTTAAGATTTATATTCACTTCAAATTTCTTCAGATCTTTGTTCACATCAGATTCCTTCGTATTGTCTTCAGATTTATGTTCAGGTGAAGTTTCATTAGGTTTTCCTCAAATTTTCTAGAGACTTATATTCGTTTCATTTTTCATCACATTTTCTAAAGACTTATATTCAATACAAATATCATCAGATTTTCTTAAGATTTGTGCTCACTTCGTATTTCTACAGAATATCTTAAGCTTTATATACACTTCTAATTTCTTCAGATCTATGTTCACTTGAGATTCCATCAGATTTTCTTAAGATTTAAGTTCACGTCAAGTTTCATCAGGTTTTCCTCATATTTTCTAGAGACTTATAATCTTTTCAAATTTCATCACATTTTATATAGACTTATATTCACTTCAAATATCATCATACTTCTTAAGATTTTTGTAGACTTCATATTTCTTTAGAATTTCTTAAGATTTAAATTCACTTCAAATTTATACAGATCTATGTTCACTTGAGATTCCATCAGATTTTCTTAAGATTAATGTTCACGTCAAGTTTCATCAGGTTTTCCTCAAATTTTCTAGAGACTTATAATCTTTTTAAATTTCATTACATTTTCTAAAGACTTATATTCACTTCAAATATCATCATATTTCTTTTGATTTTTGTTCACTTCATATTTCTTCATAATATCTTAAGCTTTATATACACATCAAATTTCTTCAGATCTATGTTCACTTGAGATTCCATCAGATTTTTTTAAGATTAATGTTCACGTCAAGTTTCATCAAGTTTTCCTCAAAGTTTCTACAGACTTCTAATCTTTTCAAATTTCATCACATTTTCTAAAGACTTATATTCACTTCAAATATCATCATATTTCTTAGGATTTTTGTTCCCATCATATTTCTTCAGATTTTCTTAAGATTTATATTCACTTCACGTTTCTTCAGATCTTTGTTCACATCAGATTCCTTCGTATTTTCATAAGATATATGTTGAGGTGAAGTTTCATCAGGTTTTCCTCAAATTTTCTTAAAACTTATATTCCCTTCTAATTTCTACATATCTATCTTCACTTCAGATTCTTTCGTATTTTCTTAAGATTTATGTTCACGTGAAGTTTCATCAGGTTTTCCTCAAATTTTCTAGAGACTTATAATGATTTCAAATTTCATCGCATTTTCTAAAGACTTATATTCAATTCAAATATCATCAGATTTCTTAAGGTTAATATTCACTTCGTATTTCTTCAAATTATCTTAAGCTTTAGATACACATCAAATTTCTTCAGATCTATGTTCACTTGAGATTCCATCAAATTTTCTTAAGATTAATGTTCACGTCAAGTTTCATCAGGTTTTCCTAAAATTTTCAAGAGACTTATAATCTTTTCAAATTTCATCACATTTTCTAAAGACTTATATTCACTTCAAATATCATCACATTTCTTAAGATTTTTCTTCACTTCATATTTCTTCAGATTTTTCTTAAGATTTATATTCACTTAAAATTATTTCAGATCTTTGTTCGTTTCAGATTCCTTCATATTTTCTTCAGATTTGTTATGTTCACGTGAATTTTAGAAGGTTTTCCTCAAATTTTATAGAGACTTATATTCATTTCAATTTTCATCACATTTTCTAAAGACTTATATTCACTTCATATATCATCATATTTTCTTAAGATTTTTGCTCACTTCGTATTTCTACCGAATTTCTTAAGATTTATATTCACTTCTAATTTCTACATATCTATGTTCACTTGAGATTACATCAGATTTTCTTAAGATTTATGTTCACATGAAATTTCATGAGGTTTTCCTCAAATTTTTGAGAGACTTACACTCATTTCAAATTTCATCACATTCTCTAAAGACTAATATTCACTTCAAATATCATCAGATTTCATAAGATATTTGTGCACTTCGTATTTCTTCCGAATTTCTTATGATTTATATTCACTTAAAATTTCTTCAGATCTACGTTCACTTCAGATTCCATCATATTTTCGTAAGATTTAAGTTCACGTGAAGTTTCATCAGGTTTTCCTCAAATTTTCTAGAGACTTATACTCATTTTAAATTTCATCGTATTTTCTAAAGACTTATATTTACTTCAAATATCATCACATTTCTTAAGATTTTTCTTCACTTCATATTTCTTCAGATTTTTCTTAGGATTTATATTCACTTAACATTGTTTCAGATCTTTGTTCGCTTCAGATTCCTTCATATTTTCTTTAGATTTATGTTCACGTGAATTTCAGATGGTTTTCCTCAAATTTTATAGACTTATATTCGTTTCAATTTTCATCACATTTTCTAAAGACTTATATTCACTTCAAATATCATCATATTTTCTTAAGATTTGTGCTCACATCATATTTCTACCGAATTTCTTAAAACTTATATTCCCTTCTAATTTCTACATATCTATCTTCACTTCAGATTCCTTCGTATTTTCTTAAGATTTATGTTCACGTGAAGTTTCATCAGGTTTTCCTCAAATTTTCTAGAGAATTATAGTGATTTCAAATTTCATCGCATTTTCTAAAGACTTGTATTCAATTCAAATATCATTAGATTTCTTAAGGTTAATATTCACTTCGTATTTCTTCAAATTATCTTAAGCCTTAGATACACATCAAATTTCTTCAGTTTATGTTCACTTGAGATTCCATCAAATTTTCTTAAGATTAATGTTCACGTCAAATTTCATCAGGTTTTCCTAAAATTTTCAAGAGACTTATAATCTTTTCAAATTTCATCACATTTTCTAAAGACTTATATTCACTTCAAATATCATCACATTTCTTAAGATTTTTCTTCACTTCATATTTCTTCAGATTTTTCTTAAGATTTATATTCACTTAAAATTGTTTCAGATCTTTGTTCGCTTCAGATTCCTTCATATTTTCTTAAGATTTATGTTCACGTGAATTTGAGATGGTTTTCCTCAAATTTTATAGACTTATATTCGTTTCAATTTTCATCACATTTTCTAAAGACTTATATTCACTTCAAATATCATCATATTTTCTTAAGATTTGTGCTCACATCATATTTCTACCGAATTTCTTAAAACTTATATTCCCTTCTAATTTCTACATATCTATCTTCACTTCAGATTCCTTCATATTTTCTTAAGATTTATGTTCACGTGAAGTTTCATCAGGTTTTCCTCAAATTTTCTAGAGACTTATATTCATTTAAAATTTCATCGCATTTTCTAAAGACTTATATTCAATTCAAATATCATCAGATTTCTTAAGGTTAATATTCACTTCGTATTTCTTCAAAATATCTTAAGCTTTACATACACATCAAATTTCATCAGATCTATGTTCACTTGAGATTCCATCAAATTTTCTTAAGATTAATGTTCACGTCAAGTTTCATCAGGTTTTCCTAAAATTTTCAAGAGACTTATAATCTTTTCAAATTTCATCACATTTTCTAAAGACTTATATTCACTTCAAATATCATCACATTTCTTAAGATTTTTCTTCACTTCATATTTCTTCAGATTTTTCTTAAGATTTATATTCCCTTAAAATTGCTTCAGATCTTTGTTCGCTTCAGATTCCTTCATATTTTCTTCAGATTTATTATGTTCACGTGAACTTTTGAAGGTTTTCCTCAAATTTTATAGAGACTTATATTCATTTCAATTTTCATCACATTTTCTAAAGACTTATATTCACTTCATATATCATCATATTTTCTTAAGACTTATATTCATTTCTTCTAATTTATATCATTCATATTCTTTTCTTAGATTTAAGTTCGTGAAATTTCATGAGGTTTTCCTCAAATTTTGAGACTTATATTTCAAATTTCATCACATTCTCTAAGACTATATTCACTTCAAATATCATCAGATTTCATAAGATATTTGTTCACTTCGTATTTCTTCAGAATTTCTTAAGATTTATATTCACTTAAAATTTCTTCAGATCTACGTTCATTTCAGATTCCATCGTATTTTCGTAAGATTTAAGTTCACGTGAAGTTTCATCAGGTTTTCCTCAAATTTTCTAGAGACTTATACTCATTTTAAATTTCATCGCATTTTCTAAAGACTTATATTTACTTCAAATATCATCACATTTCTTAAGATTTTTCTTCACTTCATATTTCTTCAGATTTTTCTTAAGATTTATATTCACTTAAAATTATTTGGATCTTTGTTCAGCATTCCTTCATATTTTCTTAAGATTTATGTTCGTGAATTTGGATGGTTTTCCTCAAATTTTATAGACTTATATTCGTTTCAATTTTCATCAAATTTTTTAAAGACTTATATTCACTTCAAATATCATCATATTTTCTTAAGATTTGTGCTCACATCATATTTCTACCGAATTTCTTAAAACTTATATTCCCTTATAATTTCTACATATCTATCTTCACTTCAGATTCCTTCGTATTTTCTTAAGATTTATGTTCACGTGAAGTTTCATCAGGTTTTCCTCAAATTTTCTAGAGACTTATATTCATTTAAAATTCATCGCATTTCTAAAGACTTATATTCAATTCAAATATCATCATTTCTTAAGGTTAATATTCACTCGTATTTCTTCAAAATATCTTAAGCTTTACATACATCAAATTTCTTGGATCTATGTTCACTTGAGATTCCATCAAATTTTCTTAAGATTAATGTTCACGTCAAGTTTCATCAGGTTTTCCTAAAATTTTCAAGAGACTTATAATCCTTTCAAATTTCATCACATTTTCTAAAGACTTATATTCACTTCAAATATCATCACATTTCTTAAGATTTTTCTTCACTTCATATTTCTTCAGATTTTTCTTAAGATTTATATTCCCTTAAAATTGCTTCAGATCTTTGTTCGGATCAGATTCCTTCATATTTTCTTCAGATTTATTATGTTCACGTGAATTTTTGAAGGTTTTTCTCAAATTTTATAGAGACTTATATTCATTTCAATTTTCATCACATTTTCTAAAGACTTATATTCACTTCATATATCATCATATTTTCTTAAGATTTATGCTCACTTCGTATTTCTACCGAATTTCTTAAGATTTATATTCACTTCTAATTTCTACATATATATGTTCACTTGAGATTCCATCAGATTTTCTTAAGATTTATGTTCACGTGAAATTTCATGAGGTTTTCCTCAAATTTTTGAGAGACTTACACTCATTTCAAATTTCATCACATTCTCTGAAGACTAATATTCACTTCAAATATCATCAGATTTCATAAGATATTTGTTCACTTCGTATTTCTTCAGAATTTCTTAAGATTTATATTCACTTAAAATTTCTTCAGATCTAAGTTCACTTCAGATTCCATCGTATTTTCGTAAGATTTAAGTTCACGTGAAGTTTCATCAGGTTTTCCTCAAATTTTCTAGAGACTTATACTCATTTTAAATTTCATCGCTTTTTCTAAAGACTTATATTTACTTCAAATATCATCACATTTCTTAAGATTTTTCTTCACTTCATATTTCTTCAGATTTTTCTTAAGATTTATATTCACTTAAAATTATTTCAGATCTTTGTTCGCTTCAGATTCCTTCATATTTTCTTAAGATTTATGTTCACGTGAATTTCAGATGGTTTTCCTCAAATTTTATAGACTTATATTCGTTTCAATTTTCATCACATTTTCTAAAGACTTATATTCACTTCAAATATCATCATATTTTCTTAAGATTTGTGCTCACATCATATTTCTACCGAATTTCTTAAAACTTATATTCCCTTCTAATTTCTACATATCTATCTTCACTTCAGATTCCCTCGTATTTTCTTAAGATTTATGTTCACGTGAAGTTTCATCAGGTTTTCCTCAAATTTTCTAGAGACTTATATTCATTTAAAATTTCATCGCATTTTCTAAAGACTTATATTCAATTCAAATATCATCAGATTTCTTAAGGTTAATATTCACTTCGTATTTCTTCAAAATATCTTAAGCTTTACACATCAAATTTCTTCGGATCTATGTTCACTTGATTTTCCATCAAATTTTCTTAAGATTAATGTTCACGTCAAGTTTCATCAGGTTTTCCTAAAATTTTCAAGAGACTTATAATCTTTTCAAATTTCATCACATTTTCTAAAGACTTATATTCACTTCAAATATCATCACATTTCTTAAGATTTTTCTTCACTTCATATTTCTTCAGATTTTTCTTAAGATTTATATTCACTTAAAATTGTTTCAGATCTTTGTTCGCTTCAGATTCCTTCATATTTTCTTCAGATTTATTATGTTCACCTGAATTTTTGAAGGTTTTCCTCATATTTTATAGAGATTTATATTCATTTCAATTTTCATCACATTTTCTAAAGACTTATATTCACTTCATATATCATCATATTTGCTTAAGATTTATGCTCACTTCGTATTTCTACCGAATTTCTTAAGATTTATATTCATACATTCGCGTTAAGGTGTGCTGAGGATCTTGACGTGAGTTCGGTTTTTAGATGCATAGCGATTTAAATCTTTTGATTTGTTTATAAAGATGCTCGAGCATCAAGCTTTATTATTTTCAACACAAGAAAGATGATTTAATGATTATGAAAAGGGAAAGTGAAATACCCTCAATTGATATTGGTATGCGTAACGACTAAGCAAACTAGACATAACGCATTGGGGAGATCTGAGTAAGGGGTTGTTATATAAAGGGAATAGATGGAGCACCTAAACATATGTAGTTATCTGACTTTATATATGAATCGTTTGATATGTTTGTGTGTTTTAATTGCTATTTCTATGATTGGGAAAGTTTCTCCTTTGGGATTTTAAGAAGCAGTTGTGTGGGATTCTAGGTTTTGTTATTATTGTGCTCATAGCGATCATGGATCTTACGCATACATATCCTAGTGGGAATCGGGCATTTGTAGCGGATCTACAAGGTTCTATGGTTTGTTTGAGTGCGGGGAGATAGAAATTTGCTCGGCAAGGATGAGACCTTGTGCCTCGTATTCTCAAAGGATGTTGAGAAAGTCGAGCAATCGTAGTTCCCACTTATGCTAGTGGAAAGCAACGGGATGTTAGTAAGAGACCGACAAATGTCATCTTAATGAAAAATGTATCTAATCTATTTCATCACATACATTTTTTGAAAAGTTGTTGATTAAAATCTTTCATCGTAAGTTACAGGTGTTTTGCTCGAGTGTACAAGCGTTACCACTTACATGTTTAAGAAGATGTTTGAAAAGATGATTGAATCTTTTAGCTGTAAGTATTGTTTTGCTTGAGTATACAAGCGTTACCACTTACAATTAATAGATGTTTTTTGTTTGAAAAGAGTTTAAAAAGTTTGAAAAGTTTTTGACTGTATGTGATGTAATGGATGAGATACTTCTTCCATAGAGATGATAAATGTCTAAATCTCAAAGAGAAATTGATTGGATTAAAGGGATGCTTTTAAAAGCTTGTGGGTCCTTGTTTATTAGCCCAAGAGGAGGCATTCCGAGGTCATCGGTCATCGAGGTCCTTATGAAGCTCAAGGAAAGCTATAGGGTATGGCGGTTTTGGCTTGAAAGGTTTCAGAAACCATCCTTTTACGAATAGAGCAATTTCAGAAATTTTACTCATTGGGGAATTTGAAAGTGATTTCACCGGGAAACCATCCTTTCAGGGTTCTATCTTAGCGCGGGTGATTCTTTGTATTGGAAGCCCAATAGGAGGCTGTTAAGAGATTTCCTGTCTCTTTCATTGTATGATGCCGAGAAGGCTAAACTCAATGAGGAGTTCTTTTGAGCGAAGCCCAGAGGAGGTGACTCAATAGGGAGTGTTGTCTTATACGAAGCCTAAGCGGAAGCTAACTCTGTGGGAGAGTTTCTTTGTATAAAGCCCAAGAGAAGGCTAACCCATGCTGGGGATGAAATGTCTTGTATAAAGCCCAAGCGGAGGCTAAACTCAACTGAGGATGAGTTGTCTTGTATAAATAGCGGAGGCTATAATGTGAAACCTATTGATTAGTCTAATTATTATGTTATTATTAGACAGTTTGTATAAACAGTGTGTGTGTGATATGTATTCACAGGAGTTTATGAAGGAAATATAAACAATGCATGATGTTTATTCTGATTTATGAAATATAAACAAGTGTTTGTGAGCGAGCGTTTGAAGCAGCGTAACGATTATTTAAAGTTGAATTGTACAAGGAAGTGAATATGTACGAGCAGTATTTATGTACAGACAAGGTGGATGTACATAGGAGGTTAGGACTTACACCATAAGGCCCATTGATTTGAAAGCGATTTCACAGGGAATAATGCTCCTTTCAATGTCAATGGTATTGATTAAAATGTACGGATGAAGCGAAAATGATTGATTGAAGTTTTATCATAAAAGGTATCTGTATTATATCACAGATAAAAGTTTGATATGTACAAGGAAAAGATTGTGTATGTACATAAAGAATGTTTGGTTTGTGTATACACAAGTGAAGTGAAAACAAGCGATCGAAGTTTATCATGCTTGAGTATAAAAAAGTATACGTATTATATACAGATAAAAATTTATGTGTTTGAAAGTTTTGATATGTACAAAGAAATATTATGTACATAAAAGAATGCTATGGGACTTACAGTGATGGAGGCCATTGGTTAAAAAGTTTTGCTCGGAAGAATTCTTCCTTTAGAACCAATGGATTCGGCGTATGACAAGCGAATGAAAAACAAGCGAAAGAAATTGTTTACGTTTGAATATTAACAATAATAATTTGAGTATGTACAAGTAAAACTAAATATGTACATAAAGGATTGGGACTTACACCATAAGGAGGCCATGATCGATCAGAAATTCGAGAGAAAGGCGAAATCGATTTATCATTTTAATCGGATTGATCATGGTAAAAGATGCAAGTTTGATGAAATGTTTTAAAAAATGATTTGACAATGTTTTAAAAATGTTTTGAAATATGAGGTTGATGTATGAAAAGTTTTGAAAAAAATCGGAAGTCGAAAACTTGAAAATTTCATCTTTTAAGGAGGTTTGAAAAAGTGTTCGAGCGTCGTTTTATTTCGATTAAAAATTAATCAGGATGAAAGTTTTTTCAGAAAATTTTGCACTATCATAAAATAGATGTATTTATTGACAAGTGTTTAAAAAATCATCTCAAAATGAGAAGTTTTGATTGGTCAAAAAAAATTGTGGAAGTTTGATAAAAAAACATGAAAAAATTGAAAGTTTGTAAAAAGAATGGTCCTGATGGGTGTTGAACCCATGACCATGAGTGAACCACGTGAAAGAACTTAGAAACCATACTACCACTTTGGGCCAAGCGTCTGAACTTTATGGATTAAAACACGTTGATGTATGATTGGACTATTTGAAAATTTGAAAATGAAGAACACCGAGAACATGCGATTACTGGTTCATGGTTTTGATTTTCAGTTTGCCAAACTCGATCCAAAATCTTCGTTTCTCCATGAAATTGAGTGAAGTAAAGATCAATCTTGCTCGATTTTGAACAACGAACACAATGGCGTTTGTTAATTTTATTTATATTCAGTCTATCATGTTTTACTTTACGGAAAAGCAAGAACCCTAAAACTAAGAAATCAAATTAAATTACGTGTTGTTGATGATTGTTTGATTTTGTTGAGGGTTAATGATCGTGTTAGGTGCAGAAAGAGAATGGCCAAGAGTTTTTTCCAATTGGATCAAAGAATATGGATATCCAAGTTCGTGTTCATACTTGGAAAAGTGAGGATCGAAATCGATGCTAGAGTGTTTCCAGTTGCTGTTTCTTGATCACTTAAGTACCAGCGGCCTCTAGGGATGGTGTATGAGTGTTTAGAACTTCATGAGCATGCTTGGATTACTCTACTCAAGTCCACCTGCACAATCTTGAAAACAAAACTGGAAATCGTGGTTAGAAGTGTTACAGGTTGTTGTTCTTGTTTTGGATCACTCATATGATGTTTATGGAAGGTGTATGGATGATCAAAACACAAATTAATCCAATCAAACTTCAGATTCGAATCCTATGGCAGTTTTGCAAGTTTTGAAAATATGAAAATGAAAACTGATTTTAAGCTTAGTTCAATTTGGTTTTAAGCTTGTAACAAGTTTGATAGTGATTATGCAACATGTATGACACCAAATTTCATCATGGTTTTAGCTCAAATTCAAAATGCTATGTTTTCTCAATTTGCACTATATTACTTGATTTTCAAGAAAGTGAAAGAAAGCATGAATTTGTATTGTTTTTGGTGTTGTTTGAGCTTGAAATGTGATCCTTTTATAGGCAAGAGGTTCTTAAAATGTTAGGCAAGAAGGACAAGCCATTTGGTGATTCATGGATTGCTTAAGGGGCAAGAATGGTATTTCAAAAGCAAAAGGAACCCTTCCTTTTTTACCATGTGCTATTTTTTACAATCTTGATCCAATCTTCAATTCTTATCTTCAAGCTGATATTTATCAGTCCATTAGTCAAGTTGGCAAGATTAGAAAGCTTCTAGATGAGAAAAATGCAAAATGACCTATAATTTTGATGTTTTGACTTTGAAAATCAAGTGTCATGGAGCCTTATGTTTCAATTTCAAAAGTGTATCTAGACTCCATGGATTTGAGAGTTCTTGGACATTTTGGAAATATTTTTCTGTGATCTACAACTTTCATGTTTTGAGTTTTTTGAAATTCCAATTGGAACTAGGTGAAAAATGGCTTGAAGTTTGGAAAAATGAAATTTCAACATAGAAAAATTTCTAAGTATAGAATTTTTGACTTTTGTTGACTTTTCCAAATTCTTTGATTTTTATGATCATGATGGATCATGTGAAGTATTTTGATGATGGAAAAGTTTTGTTTTGAAAAATTTGACCAAAGTCAAAGTTTGACTTTTACGGATGAAATTTCATGGATGTTTACGAAAGCGGTGATGAATTACACATGAACTCTGTGGCGTTTGAATCCGAGAAATTAGGTCAAGATGTTGTATCTAAGATATAATGACCAATCTCTATCAAAAGTCAATCAACGCTCAAAAATCGAGAGAATGCCTATAACCAAAACCATAATTGGTACGATCCTCGATTGTCTGTGAGAAAATTTGATATCCTAGTTGAAGGTTGATGATTTGATCAAGATAGATCAAATAAGATGAGAAAATCTCAAACCCTAATTGGTTAGCTCTTGAATCGAGATGAAAATAATGAAACCCTAATTTTGACACAGCAATATATACTGGATTAATCTTTATCATTAGTTTAGTGCAATGATGCAAATGTAAGGTGGTATATTAGGTCAAAATTTGGGGTATGACAACTTCTAATTTCTACATATCTATGTTCACTTGAGATTCCATCAGATTTTCTTAAGATTTAAGTTCACGTGAAATTTCATGAGGTTTTCCTCAAATTTTAGAGAGACTTACACTCATTTCAAATTTCATCACATTCTCTAAAGACTAATATTCACTTCAAATATCATCAGATTTCATAAGATATTTGTTCACTTCGTATTTCTTCATAATTTCTTAAGATTTATATTCACTTAAAATTTCTTCAGATCTAAGTTCACTTCAGATTCCATCGTAGTTTCGTAAGATTTAAGTTCACGTGAAGTTTCATCAGGTTTTCCTCAAATTTTCTAGAGACTTATACTCATTTTAAATTTCATCGCTTTTTCTAAAGACTTATATTTACTTCAAATATCATCACATTTCTTAAGATTTTTCTTCACTTCATATTTCTTCAGATTTTTCTTAAGATTTATATTCACTTAAAATTATTTCAGATCTTTGTTCGCTTCAGATTCCTTCATATTTTCTTAAGATTTATGTTCACGTGAATTTCAGATGGTTTTCCTCAAATTTTATAGACTTATATTCATTTCAATTTTCATCACATTTTCTAAAGACTTATATTCACTTCAAATATCATCATATTTTCTTAAGATTTGTGCTCACATCATATTTCTACCGATTTCTAAACTTATATTCCCTTCTAATTTCTACATATCTATCTTCACTTCAGATTCCTTCGTATTTTCTTAAGATTTATGTTCACGTGAAGTTTCATCACGTTTTCCTCAAATTTTCTAGAGACTTATAATGATTTCAAATTTCATCACATTTTCTAAAGACTTATATTCAATTCAAATATCATCAGATTTCTTAAGGTTAATATTCACTTCATATTTCTTCAAAATATCTTAAGCTTTACATACACATCAAATTTCTTCAGATCTATGTTCACTTGAGATTCCATCAAATTTTCTTAAGATTAATGTTCACGTCAAGTTTCATCAGGTTTTCCTAAAATTTTCAAGAGACTTATAATCTTTTCAAATTTCATCACATTTTCTAAAGACTTATATTCACTTCAAATATCATCATATTTCTTAAGATTTTTCTTCACTTCATATTTCTTCAGATTTTTCTTAAGATTTATATTCACTTAAAATTGTTTCAGATCTTTGTTCGCTTCAGATTCCTTCATATTTTCTTCAGACTTATTATGTTCACGTGAATTTTTGAAGGTTTTCCTCAAATTTTATAGAGACTTATATTCATTTCAATTTTCATCACATTTTCTAAAGACTTATATTCACTTCATATATCATCATATTTTCTTAAGATTTATGCTCACTTCGTATTTCTACCGAATTTCTTAAGATTTATATTCACTTCTAATTTCTACATATCTATGTTCACTTGAGATTCCATCAGATTTTCTTAAGATTTATGTTCACGTGAAATTTCATGAGGTTTTCCTCAAATTTTTGAGAGACTTACACTCATTTCAAATTTCATCACATTCTCTGAAGACTAATATTCACTTGAATATATTCATTTCATAAGATATTTGTTCACTTCGTATTTCTTCAGAATTTCTTAAGATTTATATTCACTTAAAATTTCTTCAGATCTACGTTCACTTCAGATTCCATCGTATTTTCGTAAGATTTAAGTTCACGTGAAGTTTCATCAGGTTTTCCTCAAATTTTCTAGAGACTTATACTCATTTTAAATTTCATGCATTTCTAAAGACTTATATTTACTTCAAATATCATCACATTTCTTAAGATTTTCTTCTTCCTTATTTCTTGATTTTCTTGATTTATATTCACTTAAAATTATTTGAGATCTTTGTTGCTTGATTCCTTCATATTTTCTTAAGATTTATGTTCCGTGAATTTGATGGTTTTCCTCAAATTTTATAGACTTATATTCGTTTCAATTTTCATCAAATTTTAAAGACTTATATTCACTTCAAATATCATCATATTTTCTTAAGATTTGTGCTCATCATATTTCTACGAATTTCTTAAAACTTATATTCCCTTCTAATTTCTACATATCTATCTTAGCTGATTCCTTCATATTTTTCTTAAGATTTATGTCCGTGAAGTTTCATCAGTTTTCCTCAAATTTTCTAGAGACTTATATTCATTTAAAATTTCATACATTTTCTAAAGACTTATATTCAATTCAAATATCATTCAGTTTCTTAAGGTTAATATTCACTTGTTTCTTCAAAATATCTTAAGCTTTACATACATCAAATTTCTTGGATCTATGTTCCTTGAGATTCCATCAAATTTTCTTAAGATTAATGTTCACGTCAGTTTCATGAGGTTTTCTAAAATTTTCAAGAGACTTATAATCTTTTCAAATTTCATCACATTTCTGAAGATATATTCCTTCAAATATCATCCATTTCTTAGATTTTCTTCACTTCATATTTCTTGATTTTCTTAGATTTATATTCATAAAAATAGTTTGATCTTTGTTACTTGATTCCTTCATATTTTCTTGATTTATTATGTTCTGAATTTTAAGGTTTTCCTCAAATTTTATAGAGACTTATATTCATTTCAATTTTCATCACATTTTCTAACGACTTATATTCCTTCATATATCATCATATTTTCTTAAGATTTATGCTCACTTATTTCTACGAATTTCTTAAGATTTATATTCACTTCTAATTTCTACATATCTATATTCACTTGAGATTCCATCAGTTTCTTAAGATTTGAGTTCCGTGAAATTTCATGAGGTTTTCCTCAAATTTTGAGACTTACATTTAAATTTCATCACATTCTCGAAGACTAATATTCACTTCAAATATCATTCAGTTCATAAGAATTTGTTCCTTCGTATTTCTTGAATTTCTTAAGATTTATATTCACTTAAATTTCTTGAGATCTAAGTTCACTTGATTCCATCGTATTTTAAGTAAGATTTAAGTTCACGTGAAGTTTCATGATTTTCCTCAAATTTTCTAGAGACTTATACTCATTTTAAATTTCATCGCTTTTCTAAAGACTTATATTTACTTCAAATATCATCACATTTCTTAAGATTTTCTTCACTATATTTCTTGATTTTTCTTAAGATTTATATTCACTTAAAATTATTTGGATCTTTGTTACGCTTGATTCCTTCATATTTTCTTAAGATTTATGTTCACGTGAATTTGGATGGTTTTCCTCAAATTTTAGACTTATATTCGTTTCAATTTTCATCACATTTTCTAAGACTTATATTCACTTCAAATATCATCATATTTTCTTAAGATTTGTGCTCACATCATATTTCTCCGTTCTTAAAACTTATATTCCTTCTAATTTCTACATATCTATCTTCACTTGATTCCTTCATATTTTCTTAAGATTTATGTTCACGTGAAGTTTCATCGAGTTTTCCTCAAATTTTCTAGAGACTTATATTCATTTAAAATTTCGCCGCATTTTCTAAAGACTTATATTCAATTCAAATATCATTGATTTCTTAAGGTTAATATTCACTTCGTATTTCTTCAAAATATCTTAAGCTTTACATACATCAAATTTCTTGATCTATGTTCCTTAGAATTCCATCAAATTTTCTTAAGATTAATGTTCGTCAAGTTTCATCGAGTTTTCCTAAAATTTTCAAGAGACTTATATCCTTTCAAATTTCATCCATTTTCAAGACTTATATTCACTTCAAATATCATCACATTTCTTAAGATTTTCTTCACTTCATATTTCTTGATTTTCTTAAGATTTATATTCCCTTAAAATTGCTTAGGATCTTTGTTCGGATCAGATTCCTTCATATTTTCTTCAGATTTATTATGTTCCGTGAATTTTTGAAGGTTTTCTCAAATTTATAGAGACTTATATTCATTTCAATTTTCATCACATTTTCTAAAGACTTATATTCACTTCATATATCATCATATTTTCTTAAGTTATGCTCACTTGATTTTACGAATTTCTTAAGATTTATATTCACTTCTAATTTCTACATATATATGTTCGCTTGAGATTCCATCAGTTTTCTTAAGATTTATGTTCCATTGAAATTTCATGAGGTTTTCCTCAAATTTTGAGACTTACACTCATTTCAAATTTCATCACATTCTACTAGACTAATATTCACTTCAAATATCATCATTTCATCAGATATTTGTTCACTTCGTATTCTTGAAATTTCTTAAGATTTATATTCACTTAAAATTTCTTGGATCTAAGTTCCTTGATTCCGCCAATATTTCGTAAGATTTAAGTTCCGTGAAGTTTCATCGAGTTTTCCTCAAATTTTCTAGAGACTTCTCATTTTAAATTTCATCGCTTTTTCTAAGACTTATATTTACTTCAAATATCATCCACATTTCTTAAGATTTTCTTCCTTCATATTTCTTGATTTTTCTTAGTTATATTCATAATATTTGGATCTTTGTTACCCAGTTCCTTCATATTTTCTTAAGATTTATGTTCCGTGAATTCGGATGGTTTTCCTCAAATTTTATAGACTTATATTCGTTTCAATTTTCATCACATTTTCTAAGACTTATATTCCTTCAAATATCATCATATTTTCTTAGATTTGTGCTCACATCATATTTCTGAAATTTCTTAAAACTTATATTCCCTTCTAATTTCTACATATCTATCTTACTTGATTCCTCGTATTTTCTTAAGATTTATGTTCACGTGAAGTTTCATCAGGTTTTCCTCAAATTTTCTAGAGACTTATATTCATTTAAAATTTCATCGCATTTTCTAAAGACTTATATTCAATTCAAATATCATCAGATTTCTTAAGGTTAATATTCACTTCGTATTTCTTCAAAATATCTTAAGCTTTACATACACATCAAATTTCTTCAGATCTATGTTCACTTGATTTTCCATCAAATTTTCTTAAGATTAATGTTCACGTCAAGTTTCATCAGGTTTTCCTAAAATTTTCAAGAGACTTATAATCTTTTCAAATTTCATCACATTTTCTAAAGACTTATATTCACTTCAAATATCATCACATTTCTTAAGATTTTTCTTCACTTCATATTTCTTCAGATTTTTCTTAAGATTTATATTCACTTAAAATTGTTTCAGATCTTTGTTAAGCAGTTCCTTCATATTTTCTTGATTTATTATGTTCACTGAATTTTGAAGGTTTCCTCATATTTTATAGAGTTTATATTCATTTCAATTTTCATCATTTTCTAAAGACTATATTCACTTCATATATCATCGTATTTGCTTAAGATTTATATAAAAACCATTATTTCTCTAATTTCTTAAGATTTATATTCATACATTACGGCGTTAAAGGTGGCTTTGAGGATCTTGATGAGTTGGATTTTGCAGTGCATAGCGATTTAAATCTTTTGATTTGTTTATAAAGAGATCTTGTGAGCATGAGCTTTATTATTTTCAACACAAGAAGATGATTTATTGATTATGAAAAGGGAAAGGTGAAATACCTCAATTGATATTGGTATCATGTAACTAAACAAACTAGACACATAGCATTGGGGAGATTAGGTAAGAGGTTATTATATAAAGGAATAGATGGAGCACTAAACATATGTAGTTATCTGACTTTATATATGAATCGTTTGATATGTTTGTGTGTTTTAATTACTATTTCTATGATTGGGAAAGTTTCTCCTTTGGGATTTTAAAGAAGCAGTTGTGGGATTCTAGGTTTGTGTGTGTGCTGTAGACGATGCAGTGGATCTTACCATACATATCTAGTGGGGTCAGACATTTGTGGCTTTCGGATCTACAAGGTTCTATGGTTTGTTTGGTCGAGGAGATAGAAATTTTATCGGCAAGGATGAGACCTTGTGCCTCATTTCTCAAGGATGTTGAGAAAGTCGGAGCAATCGTAGTTCCCACTTATGCTAATTGGAAAGCAGCAGGATGTTAATGAGACCGCCAATTTCATCTTAATGAAAATGTATCTAATCCATTTCATCACATACATTTTTGAAAAGTTGTTGATTAAAATCTTTCCGTAAGTTCGGTGTTTTGCTTTCGAGTGTCTAAGCGTTACCACTTACATGTTTAAGAAAGATGTTTGAAAAGATGATTGAATCTTTTTAAAGCTGTAAAGTATTAGGTGTTTTGCTTGTATACAAGCGTTACCACTTCTAATTAATAGATGTTTTGTTTTGAAAAGAGTTTAAAAAGTTTGAAAGTTTTGATGTATGTGATGTATAATGGATGGATAACTTCTTCCATAGGATGATAAATATAAATCTGAAGGAAATTGATTGGATTAAAAGTCTTTTAAAAACTTGGAATCCTTGTATTTATTAGCCCAGAGGAGGCATTAGGGTCGTAAAGGGTATCAGGGTCCTTGTATGAAGCTCAAAGAGGAGGTATAGGGTATGGCGGGTTTGGCTTGAAGAGTTTCAGAAACCATCCTTTGAATAAGAGCAATTTCAGGAAATTTACTCGTTGGGGTGAAGTGATTTCAAAACCATCCTTTCAGGGTTTATCTTACATGCGGGTGATTCTTTGTATTGGAAGCAATAGGAAATTTGTTAAAGATTCCTGTCTCTTTCATTTATGATGCCCGAAGGCTAAACTATTAGGGGTTCTTTTTAGAGCGGAAGCGAAGGAGGTGACTCAATGGGGTGTTTGTCTTATCACGAAGCCTAAGCGGAAGCTAACTCTGTGGGAGGATTTCTTTATATAAAGCCAGTATACATCAATGAGGATGTTCTCTTGTATAAAAGCCAATGGAGCTAAACTCGATAGGGATGAGTTGTCCTTGTAAACCAAGCGGGAAGCTATAAGCTTAAACCTATTGATTAGTCTAATTATTATATTGTTATTAGACAGTTTATATAAACAGGTGTGTGTGATATGTATTCACGGGGTTTATGAAGGAAATATAAAGCGATTTATGATGTTTATTTCACGAACGGTG